>VWYH01005844.1:116710-451322 GCA_013399365.1 Pampusana beccarii | reverse complement strand
ATATAACAACCTTAACTACATCCTGAAGATAAATTATCCATATCAAAGAGAACTACAGGAATAACAAAACGTGCCAGGGAGAAAAATAGAAATAAAATACATCATTTTCCTCTTAAAATAATTCCCCATATGATTTTGTTGTTGTTGTTGTTTACATGCTCTGTATTTTGATAGACATTATGAGTTTTCATCTTGCCTTGACTATTATATACCGTATCTTAAATATTAGCATACCAATGCTTTTTTTCTGAAGTATTTGTTGTGTGGTATCATTTATGAAAATCTGTCCACCATGCCCACATGTATGGATCTGATGCTCACATTTGAGCTTTGTTTCAAACTCTATGAAGCTATTCTAGAAACAAAAGAGGCAGATTTGACTGTTCCTTGGCCATTCTCCTGCTATAGAAGCTGATCAGGTTTCCAGACCCTAGCTATGGTTTTGGATTGGATGCTTACTGGTGTGGTTTAAATAAACTGTTGTCTTATGTTAGAGAACTAAATATGAAGTAAGTGGTTGAGTAGATAAAAAGCTATTTTCCAACACTTTCAGAAAACACAAAGTTAAAGACCTCAGCACGTGCTACACAGGAGGTCAGAACTTTCCTCCAAGTTTCTGTAGAAAAAGTATTGAACAAAAGTTAACCTACTTCATAAGGCTTAGCCATTTGATTTGCTTGGATTCATTCTTTTATGTAAGTAGAGAAAGTGCCTTTTGTAATCTCTGTAATGCACTGAATCTTAGAGGTGTGGCACCAATTACTGGTACAGATTTCCAGTAAAGAAAAGCGCTGGGTGTAGAAGTCATGGATATGTCAACCATTAAAACTGTCAAATGCAAATGGTCAGATGGCTTACAATCATCCATGTTTGCTATCGATCGCAAAATGTAGATTCAGCCTGTGAGAGACGTATTGAATTTTTTGTTTTACTTCTTTTCATTCTCTGATTTCCTTTAAATTAAATGTCCTCCGTATAAACTTTCGCTCCCTCTAGGCCTGTGACAATTTTGCTGGTTTTTTTTTTTTTTGGTCAAATGATTTCTAGGGAGGTTTGCAATGCTGAACACAAGATGATAAGAGCAACATTCTTGTATTGCATTATAAATATCTCCAGTACTGAGAGAAATGCAGTCTCTTGTGCTCCCTTGTTTGCTCTGTTGTGGCAGCACCAAGAAGGAAGAACATTGTTTGGCAATTTCTCTGTAGCAAAGAAAACGTGTCTTCCACAGTCAACTCTTTACCACCCTTTCTTCCTAAGACATCTTCCAGATATGGGGTTGTTTGGTGAGTAGTGTGCATGGCTACATACTCAACTTGTGCCAAGTACCTGAATATCATCCTGTTTTATTTATTGTAGATCAGACTCCCAGAATGAACATGGTGAAAAGCTAATGAAAGATCTTGAATTCTTCTCCTGACTCCCAACAGTTTTTATTAATAGAAAGCACTTTGGGGCTCTTTTTTTTCTTGTATAAAAATGTTTCAGATTTCTCAAACTAAGGTTTAGGACTACGTGTGAAAGAAAGAAAACTACACTGCTAGAGGATTACAATAATGTTTTCTGCCTTCACCACAAGACTATGCTGTCTTAGGTCTCATTCTCAAAACATAGCAGCTGTGTGAAGAATCTCATGTTTCCTCTTTAGAGGGAAAGGAGCAACAAAGAAGCTGTCCTTCTTTGCTGTTTGAGACACCAATCCAAAACAGTGCCTCCAAAAAGCCACGTGCACTCATTATCTTTAGAAAATCTCTGCAGGGTGTCAGTGGTCATAAGTATTTGTAATCAGTCTCCAAGCTAGTGTATGGATCCATGTCCCCTGACAAATCTCAGGCCTCTTTGCCCAAAACTGCATTAAACCTGGGTACAAGAGGCCCCTTTCCTCCTTTTCCAGGTGATCCTGCCCTTGTGGCAACTTCTTGATCAGACTGAGCAGCATTGATCCTGGCTGTAAGGACCGATCCTGGCATGGAACAGAATAATTTTGTATATAATCTTCTTTGAATATTTACTGTATAATATTAAAGAATTGTAATTTGACAGCTGTATTGGATTGTGTTATACAAATGCCTGTTGAGCTAGAAGAGGAGATCAATAAATAAATTGATGACCTTGTTTTCCCTATGTGAAATGGATATTTTTAGGTAATTTGAATTGTGTATGAAACAAATGGTGCAATTAAAAATATATTCAAGACAAGGGTCAAGGTAATAGGTTTTGAGGACTGAGAATTTAAAATCATTGATAAAAAAAGCAGTTCATTTCTGAAGTTAAAGCACATTGTTGCCATACTGAAAGTTCATTTATTTCAACTAGATCTATTACATTTAAAAATGGTGCTTGCTGCTTATTTCATATTCTAATTACAGTCCAAATAAACTCTATCCAAACTTCTGTTAGCCACTCTAACGCTTAATTTTAGAAAATGTTTATTATGAAGTTATTTAGTGACCATTTGTCTTCACGGGCAGAGGAAGGGGCTGTAAATTAGCTGTTTCAATGTACTTCTGGGTTTCAAGTGGTATTTCTGACTGACTTGTGTTTTGTTATTATTTGTTAACATATACCATTTCAATCCTTTTCTTAGACACACTTTATACTGAAAATACTTTCTTCATTTATTGTGTTTAACTTCCATCCATCATAACTAAGGGATTGGCTCAGCTACATTGTTCCTTATGTTTTGGATACCAATTATACATACATAAATGCTCTTGGGAATTCTTAGCTAACAAGGTGTTAAATCTAAGACCATAAGTCTAAGATGTTGAAATATTAAGTCTAATGTTAAGTCTTTATGAAAATGAAATGAGATCTGATTTTGTTCCTATCAAGGAACAACTCAAATCAACCCAAATTTTCAGGGCCAAAAGTGAAAGTGAAATGGCACTGTCAGCAGTTTTAGACTGTCCACTTAGGTGACTGGTATCAGAAGGGCTGACAGATGTACAGCAGATGTACAGCACAAGCTCAAAGGCTGCATATCATGTATACAAGATGGGACTTGTTTAGGTGAAGTAAAGCATGATGATGAAAACGGTGGCATCTTTGTGATGGACATGGCTCTGTCACAAACGACAGACAAGGACCTACAAGCAGGGAACCAGAAGTGAAGTGGCAGGGACTGCTCCTTAGCTTGATAAATTGGGAGTGGTTTTGGAAAAGGATTAGATATGTTATAATTCTTTGCAGCAACTGAGCCAAGAAACTATATTCAGTTTGGTGTAGCACTTAGGCTCACAGTTAACACCACTGACAGCTGCAAGGTTATGTGCATGATCTAACCTCAGCTTTATTGAAGGACTGTCTTGTAAAACAATGTCTTGAAGCATCCTAAACCTGTAGAAAGGTGTAGGATGGCAAAACAGAGAATGGAGTAGGCCACGCATTCATCATATCTTCCATACAGAGCATAGAAAAGGCCTTTGTTCAGTTGCCTGAGGTTCCTTAGTTTGAAGACCTGAAGCTAGTTGGTTTTTTCATACCCCTCATCTCAGAGGAGATCAGACAAACTTTTCTTGCAGGAGCCCAGATGATGCCCAGTCCACATCTGTCGTATGCTATAGGCACAGCATCTGCAGGCAGGAGTGGGAGGACGTATGACTAATCCTGCTTTCCCACTGTTGGAAATATTCTCTCTCAGCAGCATGCATAAAAACTCAAAGTCAGTCCAATTAAAGTGGGCTATACTAATAAACAGAGAACACACAGCAACAGTTGAGTGATTATGTAGGGCAAAACAGTGTGGTAACCAACTGACTGCAATATGCTCTACTAAATTTAGATCGTATGTCATACACACAGGTAGGTGGTATGTACTGCAGTCAGCTACCTTGGACTTGCTTGTTTTCTTATTGATTAGGTGTTCAGGGCTGAGCTGCTGTGAATTCTTTTACTTCTCAGTGCATACTATCAAATGGGCTACCTGGGGAACTCATAGCTACAGTCTTGTTTAAAGACAGAGTTTTAATTTTTTTTCTTTTCTCAGTGTTCATTTATTCAGTTCTTCGTTTCCAGTGCCTACTGCTTTTGGAGCCAAGTCATGAGCAGAGCAATATACATTTAAATTGTTATTGCTGCAGTGTTGCAAAAGCTGTGTCCATCAGCTGAAATGAATCAGTAAAGCTACCTTATAATTTAAGTTATTTTTCATGCAATTAAAAAATGTGCGTGGCATAAATATATGACTGACCAGATTTACGCTCTCTCATTCATACTGGGGGAAAAAAAACCAACAATATCATAATTCATGTATGCATTCAACATTCTGCTTGACAGGCTTTTCAAATGTTATGAATGTAAAGCCATAATCACTCCAGGGCAAGATTATTTTTTTCTAGCATGCTCATAACAGCAACAACAACAACAACAACAACAACAACAAAACCAACATTGATAGATAACTGAGTGGAAGAGAGATTTTTAAATAGCTGTGAGAATGATTTCCAACAAGTTTTTTGAATTTTATTACTTTTCAACTACAGCTGCCAGATATTGAACATTAACATTATGTCCCTGTGTATATAGAATACTTGGGGTACATTCAACATGAATGCCATAATAAGAAAATATATTAAAAGTTGTAGTATTGGTACAACTTGTTATAAAGCTATTCCTTCTGCAAATAGATACTCTTTCTTCTGACTTTGCCAAATTCTCACCCTTTCTGCTAGAGGATTTTTGTACTTTTTGAGAAAAACTTCATATGAAACAGTTCAGCTGTTTCTGAGAATAACATTACAAGAACAAGTTGTCAGTTGGCCAATTTTAAGTAAAACCAAGTAAAATTAGATAACCAATGTGTTCCAATACATAGTTCTGAAGGCTTTTCATCAAGGCTACATATTTTTGAAAGAAACATTCTTTGTTTTCTGTTCCTTTCACTGTTCACAAGAAATTATAAACAAATTATAAGCATTGGAAAGATATCTGTACTGATGATGTAGATTTTCATATCTCTATACACTTCTAGCATATAGTGTAAACTCTAGATTGACTGTAATGTCTGCAGCTAATGGGTAAAGAAAAAGGCGGTTCTGACAGCCATAGACTGAAATGCCAAGAACCTAGCAAAAGTTCTGTAATGTAGAAGAAGAAATAAAGCTGCTGTGAAGGTGGGAAGAGAGGGTGAATAACTGAAGGTGCATGGGATGAGAGAAGGAGTCAATTTTGAGAGAGAGAGAGAGACAAAGAACAGAGAGAAACAAGGAGTCTGGAAGGATGGAGACTGATGATGGATCTGGCATCCACTGGCACAGGTGTAACCACGTGTGCCATTGGCTGTGTGCTAAGGCAGAGACACTGTGGGAAAAATATCAGCTATGCGTGTAATTACAGAGCATATGAGAATGCATGCACCAAGGTCAGTCAGCCAAATTCTGCCCTTTCCTATTTTACACGTTCCTAAATAGCAGAAGACATTATTTTATTAACATTACTTTAATTAATAACTATAGAATAAATTTGATATGTATACATAGCAACATGTTATTGTCCACTACAGAATAGTAGAGGAGTTTAGCCATACAAGAAATATTGATTATTTTAAAAGAGAATTATCATGTGCAATATCAAACAAACAAACAAGCCACCAAAAAAACACCCCAAAAATAAACAAACCAAAACCCACCAAACAAACCAACAAACTAAAACCAACTAAAAAAACCTTTATTTGTTTTATAACAAAAACATTTTGGCTACATAATAGGAAGAATACTTTCTGGGAAATAAAACAGCTGGACCAATACTAAATAGAGAGTGGGGTATAAAGAATGGCTAGCAGCATAATCTACACAGAGGGCCTGGTTTTCCAAAGGATCAAAGCTTCTATCTGCCTCTGTTTCAGCAGAAGATCCTAGCAGCACAGCAAGTAGCCTTTCATGGCTTACGGCTGGGCCATTTAATGCCACCTTATGTCCTTGTGCATGACTCTCTGAAATTCCTGGACTATCCTCCTGGCAGAAGGAAGCTAAACATTGTTTTGCAGGAGTCCCAAACTTTCTCTAAATTACAAGTGCGGCAAATCAGCAAAATTTGGCAGAGAACACCCTGCAGTGGTTCTATACCAAGCTGTACTGGATCACATTGCAGCCAGGACAAATGCTGCAGCCAGAAAGACCATTTGTTACTAAGAATTTTTCCATCATTCAAGTCTAAATGCATACTCATTGTCCGGACATGGAATAGACAATTAATATAACCTGTATTGGTGAGGCCCGTTTTCTGACAGCTCTGCATCACTATTGGCTTTGACATAGGCCATTTTGTGTGTCAGTTTAACTAGATAAACAAGGAATACAGTACGTTTCTGTGCAACAGATAATAATTAAAAATACAGAAGAATACTGAGAAATGAAGATTGGAAAGATAAGTAGCCTAAATCAGGTGAAAGTCTAAGAGATGCAAAAGGCTTACATGGCTCATATATAATGTCTCGACTTCTTTGATGTTTTCAGAGAAAACCACCCAGACAGTGTCCACTTTCACAGGATTAGAGATGATCAATAAGCAAAAAGAATGAGCTTTCACTTTACATCGTATATAAATATCACAATGAAATTTCAAGTGGAACTTACTGGATCAGCTATATGCTGGTATTTATTATATTATCATATCTTTTTGAACATATGTTTTCAGAGACATTTAGCAACGAGTGCTAATACCCAGTGTTCTGCTTCCTATCTTGTACAGCTAGTTCCGAGATTTCATAGTTCCTGTATCCTTCAATTAGTCCTTTTCTCTAAATCTAATGTCCCGAAAGAAAGACAAGACTTTAGTTCAATTAAAATAAATAATGGAGGTGGAGTAATATGCCAAGCAGAACATTTATTTCTGGCACAAAACATATGCAACTGCCAGATTCCCAACTCAATCAGTGAAATAAATGGGATAGAATTAACAGTAATTTTTCACTTCCCAAAAGCCTCAACTAGCCTACAAATTTATGGGGTCTCATTACACTTGTGTAGATCAGAAAGAATTTGGTTGAGTTTTTTAATCATTATTGAAGTGATGCCTACCTGACCTATGTAGGATTGAAGCTCTCTTTTTCTAAGTTGTACTCAGATACAATCTACAAATATTGCAATCCTACTGGGCAAGGTGAAGACTTAAGAGTAATGAGAGGCTTGTAGAGTTGAAGCTCAGTGGTAAAACTAATAAAATAATACACTGGAAGACAGGGTAGAGAGGTTATTTGCATTAACAGCTGAAATATCCAAACAAAAGATAATTCGGAATGATCAAATTCCCTGAGGAGTCAGTGAGAGACATTCCCCCAAAAGGCACATCAGAGATTGATTTATGAGAACTTCAGGGAGACCTTGCAAACAACTCTTCATGCCTTCCTGTCCCTTGGACTATACCAGTAAATCTGTTCTCAGGGTTTTTTCTCTGGACTCTTTTGTTCACCATTCTGCTTGTTTTCAGCAGATTGTAATATACTGCTTATAACTGTATTAGAGGTGCAGATATTAAGTATATAGCATTGTGCTTCAGTAGTGTTTGTTTTCCTGGAATATTTTTAGACAAAGTCAGGTATTTGTTTCCTCTGGTAGCTTGCCTGATGTTTTCTTGAAGGCAACATTTGTCTTCTCATTTAAAAGTGAAAATTAGGTCTAAAATCATATCTGCACAGGAAGAATTATTTAGTTACTGAGTAGTGGATGTTATTAATATGGCCTTCACAAATTCTGAAATATGCTGCTGCTCTTTTTCACTTCTGAATAGAGAGAAGCAGAGAGAGGCAGATTAAATGTACGTACTGTCTAGCCTAGTTATAATGACTTATCTTTTCTTTCCTCCATGGATGGCAGATTTAATATTATACTGATGTTTTAAAATAATTGCACTTCCGATATCCTATTGCCCTATTTCATTCTTCACCTTCTTATTATTTTCAGCATTTTCCTCCCTTCCTACCCAGATTATATCACAGATCTACAATCTGCTTTCTAGAATTTCAGTTTAATCACAGATCAGACAGAAGATTATTCACTTTTCTGCTGTATGACAATTCGAGCTGTATACTAATCAGCCTGGAAACCTTGTAACAGACAATAGCTCATGCCTCTGATGATTTTATGGGATGTTTTCCTGCACAAATCTGAGTGTAGGGAAAAAGGAGTGCTACCTGTTCTACTGGAGTTTTCTTGGAGAAGGTCTATCAGCGAGACTGTTTCACAGTATTTGTAATTGCTCTGTGTCAGTCACAGGCTCTGATTTTCAAAAGTTGAATCTTTCTAAATTGTTTAGCTTAGGTTGCACCAGTGCTGCCGTCAGGAATTGCACCTGCACCTAGCCTGAGGTCACCAGGCTGAAGAGGTTTCAAGCCTGAGCAGGATGCCAAACAATGGAATTGTGCAGAAATACGTGTGACAGTTTTCATGGAACAGGAGAAAGGTCCCAGGAAGGTATTGTGGATGATAACCTAGCTATGTTACGAGCAATTTTTTGGAGACGAGAGATGTCATTGTGGAATTTGTGCTCCTTCCTTTCTATAGGTCTATGCCAGTACAGAACTTCCATCTACAACAGTCAATAACATATAGAAAAAGAAGGGCAATTTTAGGGTCAGATACAGCTGATATCACTGCATGTAAAAGCTGACTGAAGAACTTGTCCCAGCTTTGCTTTTAGCTTTTCAAAGGGCAAGGAAGATGTGGTGTTTTGGTTTCTTTTGCATAAAAATGGCAAGATTTTATTTATGTTTGAAGTGTGATCATATTAAGATCTATTATGAAAATGTGAATATAGCATCTTTAAAACTGAAATTCTGCTTTTAATATGAATCTATACATCCAGTTTCCTCAAATAATCAAAATCATAGCTGCTGTCACGTTTTCTGTTTTTGAGCTTTTCATACTGATCTTAAAAGACTCAAACTTCATAATAAATTCCTATTGAAATGTCAGGAAAATAGGTTTATCATGCATACTGACAATCATAGTTTTAATGGATTTCCAGACAGTTCTGAAATTTTCAGCTGTCTTCAGAATCCTATAAAACTACACTTTCCAAGGTGTGAGGAAAAGGAATTTTCAATTAATCAACTGCTTCAGCAAGATATCACTTTGGGGCAAACAGCTTTAGTTGCCCCTAGTGTAATAGAGATGCTCAGAAATCACTTCTGATTGACCCTGACTTTAATCAGGCCAAATAAAACCTGTCTTGTTTTACAGTCACTGATGTAAGTCAAAACGAAAAGGTGCTGAAGCCAACGAGCTGATTGCCTAGAAAAGCAGAAACACAGTAAACTGTATATTTTAATGTGGTTTCCCCACCTGGATCAACAAATTTGGGTAAAATATTGTTAGAAGCCAGTATTTCATGGGGTACCTTGTGATATGTGCCAGGTTCACACAGACAGGTTCACACAGGTTGATTTACTATAGCTTTGATTTCACCTAGTAATGTGGATTGTGTTTAAGAAAATAATTTCAAAATCACCTTTAAAAACCCACTGTCAATGAGGTGAGGGAAAAAATGTCAGTGCTAAAATTATGTATGATAACAGAAAGATTCAAAGGTCACTTTTTGTGGTATCCTCTGAGATAAAAGATTTTCAGCTAGACCATTACCAAAACATCCTGCTTAATTGAAGTTCCTTGTACAACACCAACTGTATATCTAACATTCCTTTAAAAGAAAAATATTGAGCATCTGTTAACTATGTTATCTTACACATTTACTGCATGCAACCAGTTAAGTACTGACCAGTTTGGGTAGTTTTACATATTGAAAATCTAACCAACTCTTATTTTTAGACAAAACTTGAGTTACAACCTAAGTAGAAAATGATCAGGCCTTCTGAATTTCAAGAAAAAATCAAAATCAAGCTGAATTTCCCTCTTAACAGCATCTCACTGTGGCCTTGACATGCAGTGGAAAAGTGCTAGCACATTATTAAGAAATACTTGTCATAAAGTGTTCAACAAATACATTGTTCTAATGCCCGTTTTAGGGGGTAAAGTGCTGTAAGTTTATCCAGACTAGACAAATCACTAAAGCTTGATGAAGCAATTCTGAAAGCCTTTTTTTCCACAGATAAAGTACCTCAAAAGTCTGTAAGTGTCTAGATTTTACGTAATCTGGTACAGCACTAATGATCACGCTATAAATTCAGCCTGCAAAACTAATAAAGTGAAGAAGGTAGACAATCCTCACATACTGATTATCTAGGAACTCCTCAAAAACTGTTTCTCAATTTTTTGGTAGGAAAACGGAAAACTAAGGGATAATTAAATGTGAGATGTGTAGATGATTAAACACTGAATTCAGCAAGGAGCTAGAAAAGCTCCTGCCTGTATCTCTTGGGTAATTACCTGTGCTGCAGCAAAGTATCTGCAAAAGCTTCCTCCCCAAGAGGAACATATTTCATGTTGCTGAACCACCAAGAGAGTGTTCAGCTGGAATAAGCCCACAGGAAAAGAGTGTAGGAAGGTAGAAATACTGAGATCTGTTTATCTGCCATTGCATGTACGGTGTGAAGAAAGAACTCCTAAAGGATTTTACCTTACGAGAAAATGTACAGGAAAATAAGTCCTTTTAGACTGACTTCATACACTCTGTATCAGCATAACTCTTTCAAGTCTACAGACATTTATTAGGTTATATAAATAAAGTATCAGCTCATTTAAAGGCACAGTGCTCACTCTACATCCTTCAGTCGCTTCCTCTAAGATAGCGTCATCACCTAATTTTACCCATGCTGAAAGTCAGCCCTCTGGCCTTCTGTATCACTGTATAACATTGACAAAAAAAAAAAAAAATCCACAGACCACTAGGTCTAGATATTAGCCTGCTTATTATGGGAATCTAATATATCCTGGACATTGATTTCCACAGAGCCAGTGGGAGGACATAAAACAGAGGTAGGAAGCAGGTGAGAAGTATTTTGGAGATTGGTTTTATAAGGAGTGACTGAGAAAATTTAAAAAGAAAAAAAAAAACAAAACACACACACAAAAAACACACAAAAAACCCCAAACCAAACCAAAAAAATGAAACCAAGCAAACAAACAAAACCAAACAAACAACCAAATAAAAACAAACAAACAAACAAACAAACAAACAACCAGCTACTTCAGAAGGAAAACTGGCAGATAAGTAGGTAAAGCAGTAGACGCTGAGAAGAGCATCACACAATACTGGTGGGAAACCAACAAACATTGCTGAGGAGGGCTAGCAAGCACAGTGGTGTATGAAGCACCTAAGGCAGGCGCTCAGAAATGGGTTTTCATTTTGGCCATTCCACTGGAAGTGGAATACGACTTCTGAGAGTCTTGGCTGAGGTTTCTGAGGTGAGCAGGTGTGAGAACTGAGTCCACATTTATGGGATATAAGCTCTGCCGATATCCCAGCATACATTTTCAGTTGAAAATGCTCAATGTATTTTACAAATGCCCTATTTTCTGTAGATCTGCTTTAAAACAGAAGTAAAACAGAAGAACTAAATTAAAATCATAACTCTCCATTGTTTTGGGAATGAAGGGTTATTTTCTGCCAAGCGTTTCTGAAAAGCAAACCTTGATGTTTGTTTTTTGTTCCCAAAACAAAGTGAGTTGCTACAATGCATTATGTAGAGCAAGTCATCTCCACAACTCCAATTATTTATAAGTATTTTTATTTTCTCTTTCAAATGCAAAGTCCTTGAATAGAAGACAATGATCTATTACATGAATATTTTGGTGGATAGTATGAAGAGTGGTAAATATATTGAAGCCATTGTGACAAGGATAACATGTAATAAATTCATTTTAAATGAATATAGATGAACAGCATGTATTCTCTCGTGCTGTGGAAAGTTTGTGTAGCCAGCTCAGAAAACTGCTCATAATTCAAAAATATTTTGCTTTTTTTTTGTTGTTCAAGAATTTACAACTGCCTGCATGCCATCCATTCTCAAGGCCCTTGACATTAGGAGACCAAATACCGTCACTCAAAATATCTAGCACAATTATTATTTGAGAAAAAGAAAGAGAAGGAAAAGTAAGGCAAGAGGAGTGATGTGCTGTCAATGAGACTCATCAGTGACCTCATTGTTCCCTGCCATTGTCTTGTCTGCTAACAAAGAGCTTCTACACATTCCCCAAACCCTGTTATGGGATTGAGGAATGGCAGCTGCCATATGGTAAGCAATGCTACAACTAATTTATTCAATGTCACCCATTGAGAAAAGAACCACTGTGGCAACCAAACAACCAGTTGCTGTGGTTTTTTTGTGGTGGAGGGAAGAATCATAAGTTCTCAGGGGATTCGCTATGTCCATGGGGCTGCCCCAGGCAGGAATGCTGTCTTGGGGCTGAGGGTGGCCACAACACGGGCCATAGAAACTTCCCCACAGATGGCTACTGTCCTGCAGCATAATGGCTGGTTGTTCCAGGTGACAGTTCCTACCAACAGCCCCCCTGTCCTCAGATGAAGATGAGGTGGTACCTCAGGTTTTATGTCAATCTAGAAAACCATATGAACAGTTGAAGAACAGGTCTGGCCATGGGCATACCCGTGACTCTGCTCAAACCCCACCAGGGCTTCTAGGTGAGGGGCAGAGTGTTCCTGGGTGGGGGACCCTGGTGGCACTGATCAGGGTAGTCAGGAGTAGTACCCCTATAAACTGCTTTGGCCCTGAAAGCCTGTCTTTAAAAGATAGTCTCCCCAGATCACCAGCATGGACAGTCTATCTTAAATCTGGACTTCAGATCTGAAGTGTGGATAAATTATGAACTGTAAGCAGCCACCCGAACACAACTGGCGTCCAGCAGAGAGGCCAGTTCCATTCTGCAGGTACAAGTAAATATATATGCCGGAGCTAGTAGGTATGGAGAGTAGTGGAACTCTGAATTTGTCCTCTGAAAGAGTACATGAATAAATTCATGACACTTCAGGCAGGTAGATATTATCCATCCCTCATTTCTGTGAGGTTATTTTACTGCTTATGTTTAGTCCAGCCAGTGTTCATCTGGAGGCTTTTATGATAATTTCCACACGTTTAGCCTGAAATTGACAGTTCAGCCTGCTATATATCAAGCCAAACTCTGTTGATCATCTCTGCCCTTATTCTTTCCCAAAGTCATTACTTATATTCAGAAATGACTAAGACTGCTTATGCAGAGCTCTCCTTTGCGCTGTCCTGCAGTCTTTATGAGCTATTTTTCAGAACAAGCTGCAAGTTGTGTTGCAAATGCTCATATTAAAGAGCCAGCACTTCTGCCTCCTATTTCCCCTGTGCTTATCCCTGAGACTTCCGCTTCCATTAACAACATGATGCCTTTGAGATTCGAGTGTGTTCTCATCAAGTTCGTTCCCAGCTGAGGCCCTCGCAAGCTGCATTTAAGCACTGCTGACAAGACATTCTGTCACTCATGAGTTTTAGGCTGTCCTCCATAATCATGATATATTCCTTTAAGATCACCATAATGGTGTGAGGTGAAGTCCACAGCTCTTCTAGTAATGGAGCTAGCTTTAAAAGCTGTTAGTGGCTTGTACGCTCTGGCCTCTGCAGTTCTGCCAATAAAAGGGTGTCTCTGAGTTTAATATTGCCTCAACTGCACATCTGACAGCGATGGAATTAAAGCAGCACTAACGAAAGCAAGACAAACGGATATATTAAAAGGTATTTACTGTAATAATATACATAGGATGCATAGAAAAAGAGAAAGATAACTTCCATTCTGATCTAGATACAATTCAAAACAGTGGACTGAGCGCTGCTTGATGAGCTCTGCACAGATGTGTGTTTGCAATGTAACTCTGGGAAAATGCTTCACGCTGGGGAAGGGAGAGATGAGCTGCACAGGCTGTTGCCAGAGCTCACTCCTTGAGCTACAGACACATAAATGTGGGGACACCCCTCCACACCCCACGCCTGCCTTGCCATTACAGTTTGTTACTTGGAAAATGTGTACAAAACTCAACACAAAACCAAATAATCAGTCATTCTCATTTAGCTCCTTTCTTTGCAGTCTTGAATAATGTTCTTTAGCGGTCCATCTGAATAGAAAACAGTTTTACAGACAAAATGTGATATGGGGAAAAATTCCAGCCCTAAGCATTGGAGTAATTTGGGAAAATACAACAGCAGCTCTTTTTACTCCCAGTATTTAAGCCTACAACTTTCTGATTAAGTCTTACTAAACCGAGAATGCTATGCTTACTTTCTCTTCTCATCCTCCATGACAAAGAGTTAAATGTAATTTTAGTTGCAAATACAGGTTTTAGGAAGCGGTCTATATTAATATCCACTGCCTACTTGCAGTGAGAATAACTCCAAAAAAGGCAAACAAAAGGGTAAACAGTACATTGCAAAGCTACTTCTGACCACTACTTATGATGACAAACCCTCTGTTAATCCACCAGTCCTTCATGCCTGTGATATTTTTCTCCTTTAAAAGAACTGCAACCACCAAATGCACAATCATTTGGTTGGAAGTTGTTCTCTGAGATTCAGAAGACAAGTACTTTGGTAACCAAAAATTTACATCAATTTTTTAGTACTTATGTACCAAAGGTAGCCTACTGTTATTTTTGCAAATACAGCAATAATTTTTTCAGAGTATAGAGGAAATTGCCTATAATATCACTGAGAACCTGACCTCTATGAAAGTTATGGTGAAACTAATTTACAATAGTTTATCTTACCAGCAATTCAAAAGAAATTATAATTCATTTTTAGTGTTGGGAGTTCTAAAGAACAAGTCCCAGAGAAGAACCAAACACTTCAAAGGTAAGACATGTTCACTCTTCTCACAGCATCCTTTGCCTTTGAATTACCATAAGACTCTGTTTTTACTAGTTTTAAAAATACCTTTTAAATCTGCATACAGCTAAGCAGATGCTGCTGCCCCAAGTGCAATAACGTATATAGATTTAAAAGCTATTTGTTTTCAAACATCTTGTTTCTCTCTTTTGAGAGCTGCTGCATCTCCAGCTGCAGGTACTTCAAAGAAAGACAACCATTTGAGAAATGTGCTGCAGCTGAAACCAGGAATACTTCTTTTAGTTTACGTGTTTAACAAATCATGATTTGGGGTTACAAGCACTTTCAGTATCTTTCTAGTGAAAGATAAAGAATTATTGCTTTCAAAAAAACAAACAACCAACCTACATGGCTCTCTTGAATTCCTGTTTTATGCATTTTAGGCTCCTGTACTTTGAAGTATTTTATTAAACAACTATGATTAGTCAAGTACTGTGCTATCTAATTGACCAATATCTTTCCTATTTATCTTCTCCAAACACTAGCCTGAATCACTGTTCACTCTCGTAGAGGTTATTAGTGTCTATCATAAAGGTTCAGGATCATGTCAGACCTCTTGCTGACAAATAAGATTATTCTTACTTTCAAAATATTATTTTCCTATTTCTTGTAGCATAATTTCAATAGTGGAATGAAAGAAAGGGCTGGCTCTTGCCTTGTTTTTATCCTAGGTTTTAATTTCTTTGTTCTCTAGTGAGATGGTCTACATTTCTACTCGTAGGAGGGGTGGAGGAATAGTGATATGCGTTTACTTTTAAAATTCTTTTCAGTTGTTAAGAATACTAAATCAGTCCTGTTCAGGTTGTTGAAAAAAAAAATCAAATTAATTATGTTAATACAATAGAAAAGAGAGTAAAGTGATGCTGAGCAAATAAGAAACCTGGGTTTTTTTATCTCTTCTCTGTAAAGGCTGTGGCAGGTGGGAGAGTAGTGAAATATGATATACAATTAGCATACTTTTTATTTTCAGCTAAGTCCATCTGTAAATGCAGGCTATTCTGAAAGCATTGCAAAATATAAATGAATGCAAATTTTCCAATGAATAGCTTTAAAATTTCAATTTTTATAATTAAGATATTTAAATCCATTACTATTGTTGGTTTCTACCATAGTATTATCATCCATTAAAAATGCTTTCTGCTTTGAAGTGAGATGTTGTGACATGACTTACTGTCATCTATGAGCAGGTAAAGTAGGTATGTAAGCCATTTCAACAGTTATTAAATATGTTGGAAATGTTTTATTACAGTACCATTAAATTATCATTCCAATGCATTTAGAAAGCTGAATTGGAATGTTACTAGTGAGAAACACTGCAAGTGAAAAACAACTGAGAGTAACAAATGAATAAACTGATGTTTGTAACTGGAACAATTATTATAATGGCTTTAAATTCTATTATCTAGGTCTTTAATGGTTCTTTGTAGTCTAGACAATTATTAAAATCAGAAGTTTTATTCCCCCTCCGTGTTTTTGAAACGGCAAGAAAAAAAAGAAAGTCCAAGACGATGTTTTGTTTCCAGCTGCGGTCTTATAACCAAATACAAATGAAGATGGTGGGAGGCTTTAAGTTGAAATGACCACTGTGTAAAAACTGTATGCTGTCTCTAACATGCAGATCTCAAGCTATCATGGACTAGGTCTACTGGTAGGATAGCAGCATGGTTGAAACTTCTGTCTTTTAGGCACTTGCTCCTTGGAATTATGCTGAAATAATGGCCAGGTGCTTGGGCTCACTGCACGATGTATGAAAAAATTAAAAAGCTGCTGAAATTTCAAGCCCTTAATGAGGCAACTATCTACAGTTAATCAATAGGGCAATACTGAGAATAAAGTGTTTTGAATCCCACACTTCTCCAGGCACTCAGTGATTTCTTCAGTTTATCAGTTTCCTTCGGGATCCATGATCTACAGGGCTTTACTGAAAAATGGCATTTTTGTCTTTATTTTTGTCTATTCTCAGCCCAGTGGTGTTAAGGCAGAGACAGATGCAGCTCCTTTGTAAGTTACTGTACCTTCTAGGCGTCATTTGGACTGTGGTTTGGGCTGCAGGTGTATGCACCTGTGCTCTGACCACCTGCCTTCAGGTAACTGAGAGTGCATCTGTTTTGGCCAGTATGTGAGAGGGTTACTGTTGTCTTCATCCAGGACTACAGTCTCACACCTAACAACTTACCTCAAGCATTTACTGTCCTTGAAATTGTTCCCATGATGATGGAGTAGAAACGGTACTACCAGGTGTCTCTCAGAGGACGTCCAAGCCAACCTCCAACTTCCATGCTACTTCAAAATCTTTTATGCCATTTTTGTTGTAATATTTACCTTATTTGTGCTCTCCTGGACCCTGCCCTACCCCCACCACCCACCACCCTCAAAAAAAAAAAAAAAAAAAAAGTGCTTCTCTAAAAATCTGATCTTCTTGAAGTCTAAAATATATTTTCTGTCTGCTCCATTCTAACACTTGAAATTCAGGCAGTCATAAGAATCTGAAGGCTGAATAACTGTTAGATTATCTTTGTCCAGTTAGTACAAAGGTTCTGCACCAGATAACTGATATTACTCCTGCTGATAAGAAAAGTAATAGATCTATTTGACTTGATCTGCTTTGCAGTTTATATTTACCTGGGATATTAGGGAAAAGTTCTTCAACAACTATGATGTGTTCATCCATGATAAAATCCACATGAAGAAGGAGGAGTCCTTGAGAGACTTGCAATGAAAAGAAGCCAAAACCTCTGGGTGTTGCCTGTCTGCTATGCTGGGTAGGACAGATGCCTTGGAAACCAGTCTAGCATTGATTCCCTTGCTTCTGTGATATATGCTTTTATAAAGGGCATAGAACACAGAATGGGTGTTCTTGCTGTCTTGAGTAGGATTAACCACAAAATTTATAGTCCTTATTTATAGGTAGACTTTTTTCTTATTTACGTTTTACTCTTTGTCCATGACAGTGGCATTTAGTGACTGAATTAGACACAGAAAAATATTCAGGCAGGTAGAGTTTACTCTCATTTCTGGTATGTATCTAATTTTGGAGTAATACAGAGGGAGAGAGAGAATGGTTGGCTCTGAAGATTATATTTAAGAGCAAAGGTGCTTGCATATTTCCCAACCCAAGGTTTTGTCTCATCTTGCCATCTCTGATATTGCGTTCAATCTCAGAAATTAAAAATACATTAAAGCGTGACCCTTTTAACTATTGATGAACAAATGCCAGAGCTATTTCAGAAACTTAAACAATCACTTTTCATATCACGATGTGTGATGTTGCACTATTTTCAAGATCTTTGTGTATTTAAAGAGGAGTTCTTTTAAAATATCAATTCTTTTTTTTTTTTTTTTTTTTTTTTAAACCTAGCCTATGATATTCACCTAGATATTAAATGATTCTCAGAGCTTTTCAAAAGACTGATGTTGCCAAAAGATACTTCTCCGGACTTTCCCCCCAATATTGACACAGCTGTGCTAATGAGGCTACTGGAGTTGCCATGTAATTGAACACTATGTATACACTGGGGATTTTTCTAGTTTCTACAGTTATACTACTAAAGATGCTGCTCTGTCCGAATTTAGAAAACAGTAATTAGTAGAAAAGATGGTCTGTTTTCCTTTTTTGCTTTTCAAGTGGGTGTGACATTTTTGGATACTTAGCTTTTCTTATTCTTCTCTTTCTCTAATTGTGCTAAACACAACAAAACAATGGGGGAGTTACTGTCACTGCTTTCACTAGGGAGCAAAAATACCTGCACATTATGGAAAACTGTTATTTTCCTACTGTCAGGTATAAAGAGAGATGTCTTGTTCAGGATGATTTAAAAGCAAAAGCTAAGAATATTTTTCTGCATAGTTACCATTAGATAAAGAAGGACAGTATTAAAAAAAATACAGACAACAAAAAGCCCCAAACAACAAACGAACAAAGAACAAAAAAACCAAACAACAGCCCTCACATTATGGCATGATAAGAAATCACAAACTTAACCTGAACAGTGTGTGTTTCACCTTTTGCTCTATGCTAGATTGACTTCTAAACAAGTCATTAATCTAATTTCCTTCAGAACAGACTCAACAATGCACTTACAGGCCACTTCATGCACGCAAAGATCTCCTAGCTCAGCTGAGAGCTTAAAAACTTACTGTACCACGCTGAATCCAAAATAAACTGTCCCCAGCTAAGTGGCTGCTGCTCAAATGCAAACCTCTGGTTTAGATTCTGGTAATGCTGTTTTGTTAATTGGTTTGTTTCTTCTGGTAAAGTTTCAGTTAAACAACATTCATCTCTGGGATGAAGGAAAGGAAAAGGCATCAAGACTGTTACATCTTTGCCTAAAATAAAGACAGATGTGTCAACCACAGACTATGTTTTGTAGAAGTAGAGGAACATGTCGTTCCCTTAGCCCTGTCCTCAGTAGTACGAGACATCTATGTCACTTTCAGTTGAGGGAAATGCCAGTGATGTTAAGAAACGCCAAAAGTACTCACTTTGGCTCTTCTGATCCCTCTAAGAAGTGAAGTCTGAGAGAGCTTGAAAGTAAAGCATTCTGCCACAAGGTGTTCTTTAGTTTATGAAAATGTGTTCTGCTGAATTACTGTTATGGGGGTAGAGGTGGTCCTAAGAAAAATCTTCTCTTGAATTTTAAAGTTGACATTTTGCTTCTTTAGCAGCTCCTGAGTGCCTTAGGATATATAGTACTATAGAGTGTCTTCCTACAAAGGGCCTTTTATGTTGTGCAGAGTCAAGGTAAGCATGAAAGAGCCTGTGCTCATTTTCGAGCTCTGTGGCTCTGGAAGGTGGAGACTAGCTGTACATAAATCAGGGCAATTACAGATGGAAAGGCTGCCAGACTTTCTCCTACAGGTTTTCAGAGTTAAGCGGAGGGTGAGTTTTACTTTAGATAACTCAAGTACTGGGGATCCCACCACTATCTCTGAAGAACATATTCCATAAAACTCACTGGTAGGAATTCTTCCCAGAGTACTCAACCTAATATTTCCCCACTCTATTTCATCATGTACTCAAGCTGAAATTCTTTTACTGTTGAAAAAAAAAAATCTTCCTATTGCTTCATGTGTGTATCCTTCAACTACTAGTAAACATTTTTCTTATATTAAAAAGCCATCTATCGAAATGTTAAATCTTTCAAAGCACTCCAGATACAAGTCTAAGTATCCTCCTATTTATGGAGAAGAGTCCACTCTCATCCAACCATAAAAAGTCTGCAGAGGTCCACATCATGCCTAATTTACTGTCACCATTCCCCTTCCTTATGAGAGGCTACATTCCCAGCCCAGGATGGGGAACTAGAGCTACAGACACTGCATGATCATAGGTTTAAGACTGATAGAATTACGGTATTATATGACAACGTTTAACATAATTAGCTCCCTCTTCTTACTGCATGAATGTAGCACACTGCTGAAACAGAACTGAAAGAGTAGGTGGGGTAACCCTGACATGTGTGGAGGTAACCAGTTTGTGAAACCTTTCTTGGGAATCAGCAACTGCTCCAAGAGGAGAGTGACTCCAGCAGCCGTATACTCATATTCTCAGCCACATTTTATCGTTACTTTCATTTTTAAAGGTTTTTGTGCTTATACTAGTGCCCATGTAATCCTCTACTGCCTCTCGTCTTCTACACCTTCCTTCAGAAAGGACTCAGTCTTCACAGAGTGGTCCTGATGTGTGCTGCCTGATATCCAGTTCTTGCATACAAAGACAGCTGCATAAGAGTGGCACAGAAGTAAACCTGTCGGCTTTCTCTTCATGGTGGTAGCATCTCTCGTGGCAGATCTATCTTATTCTTGCATCTATCAGCTGCTGAGCTATCATTTATATTGGAAAGCATCTGTATCTGGTTGTCAGTGGTGTCCCTACGGCCGCAGATCTTTTCACATACTTTCAGAAGCAACACATGGTTACATGCAATTAATTAGAGATGGGTTTGAGCCCTTGAGCCTTTGTAGCTGATCTGCCTTATTTCTACAGAGCAAGGGGAAACATTTAAATTTCAAAAAATTTCAGTCTGTTTTCCTTTCACACTACTTTCCCTTTCCCACGTTCAAAATTACTTTGGTTTTGGTTTTGGGTGTTCTGTTTCCTTAGAGTTTTGTTTTGGTTTTTACTTTAAAAGTACATGAAGTATAGCCATAGACTGTGATGTTATACCACAGAGGAAAATACGAGAGGATGATGCATGAACTTTACAATTTTGGTACAGAAGGGAATAGGCAATGTAGAAAAAGAGGTATCAGTCACCATTTCTGACTTTCTGGATGGGTAATACATCCCTTTTTCACATCTGATTTCACGAGATTTCTTTATCCCCTTCCCAGAGCACTGAGCACATCCTGTGCTCCTGGGAGTCTGACTGCCAGGGTACAGGGACCACAGAGACAGAGCACAGTGGCCATGTTGCAGGCAGGTCTGATGCCGACCCTACTTGCAGGCCCGCAGCCCAGCCAAGTCTCCATCCAACCCTGTCCCCTCTGAGGTGCCGGATGCCTGGGGCAGTGGCTGCCCCTGGCTGTGCTGCTTCTGGCTGGGTTGGTGGGATGGACCCTGCTGCCAGGCCTGGCCCTGCCAGATCCACCATGGGGAGCCCCCAC
This sequence comes from Pampusana beccarii, assembly GCA_013399365.1. Classification (NCBI taxonomy): domain Eukaryota; kingdom Metazoa; phylum Chordata; class Aves; order Columbiformes; family Columbidae; genus Pampusana; species Pampusana beccarii. The sequence goes on along the minus strand of VWYH01005844.1, from coordinate 429,961 downwards.
CACCCCTGGCTCCCAGTTCTGCAGGGAGAGAAGTTTAAGTAATCACTTCTCCTTTGCAGCATATGCATTGACCTTAAATTATGGAAACTGGGCAGAAATATGCTCAAAGCTTTTGCCTGGAAAAGCCTTGAAATCCTTACTGCCATAGTAGATGAGATTTGTAGGCACATCGACTGGCGATATCAGAAGGAGTAATGTGGATAGCTAAAGTTGAGTTTGGGTATACCCTGATTTTGAGACCACAAGCTCAAGATTGTTGACCACAAGTCATACAGTGTTCTGCAGCTCTCTCCAGTGTCCAGGTTCCGTCATGTTCTACTTTGATGTCTTTGTCAAAGCTCCATTTTATAGGTTAAAACAACCTCTAGTAATCTGAATGGCTTCTACAGAAGAGCAAAACAATGGAATAATAGCCATTCTTCTTGTATCTGATTCTCAGACCTGGGCTCTACTGTGGAAGAAGCCCTGCTTGACGCTGGGTGCTACATCCCATGTGAGCTGCACACACTGTTGATGCAATCATTTCTGTACCATCTGTATATTCTCTCCTTTCCAAGCCATGGCTACAGCCATGGAGAAGGAAGGGAGATTCATCCTGGGTTGTTTTGCTCTCTCTAGTCCTGCTCCAGTTCATCTGTTGGCCTATGGCTAGAGCTCACTGGATATCTTAAATTCTAAAGAGAATTCTACCTACAACCTCATCACTGCATGTTATATCCAATGGTCCACGGTGTAAGTGCTTGCTCAGTGGGAATTTGACAATTGTGATTATGATGTAGTCATGCCAGCCTGTGATCTGTGCTGTAATTAGCTATTTCCCAGCAATAGGAAACATCCTACTGTGACTTTTACCCTGCAGCAGCTGACTGGGGAAATCTTACTGGCTTCATTATTTTGTGAATGAGTGCGGGGATGAACTCAAGACATTGGAAAACGTTAGCGTGCACTGCTACCCCAGAGCTGTATTCAGAAGAATGTGATCCTGAGCCCAGCAATAAGGCAGGGGAAATAATTTGTCGTTTATGCCACCTACATGTGGTAAAAAGGTGAGATGTAGTTTGATAAATAGAGATGACATGGTCATCCTATCGCATGTAGAATCATGAGTCATGATGCCACAAATGTAATAAAATAACAGCTTGACCTGAATGTCCATGTATTTTATTTACCAATTGGAAATGAAGGAAAGTCACTATGGCTTTGATCAACTAATGTTTTTTTATTCTTCTCTATTTGGCATATTCACCTTTTGCCCTGCAGCTAGCTAGACACACTTATGCCGTTACCTACACAGGGTCCAGCTTCAGTGTTTCTGCTTTTATTTCACAAACTAATCAGCCAGAGGGTTCAAATAAGTAGCACTACCAGTTAGGGGACTGTTTTGAAACACTGTCTCCCAAAAGTGGGAGTAGCAAGAATAATCCTTTTAAGTAGGAATATGGGATTTGCATTAAGTGAACAGGGAAAACTTCCTCTGATGCTACAGGCTCTGAACAGCCTCAGCCCACTTACCACCTACTACTTCACCCATGACAAGCAAGCTTATGCTTCAGCTTTTTACCTTCCTGTCACAAAGGTGAGTACAAATGATGATTTGCAGATAGAACTCCTCCTGAGAGCAAGCAATCTGCACAACCTCCTTGTTCTGCTTGCTTTGAAAAAGAAAAAAGCACTTGCAAGCAAAGTCAGGTACCATTCCTCTGCTCCTAGAAGAACACTGCTGCACTAAGAATGTGAAGAAAATGGCCATTTTTTGAATAAGAATGCAAGAACAGATGCACTGGGTCAAACCAAACCTCCACCTAACTCGGCGTCCAACTGTGTCCAAAAATAGAGATGAGGAAAGACTGCGATGCATGCAGTATTCAAAAACTGATTGAATGTGGCCCTGAGAAATCTGATCTAACTTTGAAACTGGCCTTGCTTTGAGTAGTAAGTTGGCCTAGATAATCTCAATTATTCCATGACTCCAATCAAAAAAGACTTTTCTATTACTACAGAATATGACCACAGCCTGTAACAATTTACCGCTCTTGCTATAGCTCTGGGAGGTACCACCTCCTGTACTGCATTGGAAGAGCAAATTCCCATTGTAATACACACTGTTACACAGTTCAGTACTATGCCTTTAGTTTAGTTTTGTGTGTCAAATACCAAAAAAGCCATCACTACTAATTCAAACCGAATATCACACTGGCCACCATTACAAGGGGGATGTTTCATAGAAGCAGACCACATTTCTTATATGAGGTCTTGTTTTAAATAGTGAAAGAGCTTCCTGGGATTCTTTTCAATTATGCTGCTGCAGTGAAAGGTTAATTTGGCACAAGACAAAAACTTTGTCTTTTACTACTCTGTCTTTAATATCAAACTCTGAATTTTAACTTTGTGAATCAAATCTCTGCTCTTGACAGATTTGTCACATCTGCGTTTTTAGCATGGGTTTGGCACACTTGAGGGGAATGAAGGACACAATTAGAAGGTCTTTAATATTTTAAAATATGTATTTGCAATCTTTGTAATAGAAATGTAAAATCATCTGCAACTGGTGACTGAAATTTATAATTTGAAAAGCCATAGGCTTTACATGTTCCATTCAACAGATATCTTGTCATGCATCCTGGAAGGAGTATAGTGAATGTCTTCAACAAAAATTAAACTTAATTTCTTCCTTCCTGAAATGACTAGAGAGTAATAAAATGGTGGGGTATATGGAGGAAAAGGAGATGCAGTTTCTGGAAGGTTTTCCCCAGGCAAAACAGCCTGCTAAAAACCTGATGAGTGCAAGGCTGTGTCTGGGACCACTAAGAAACAGAGCTCACTTCACAAGGGGCTCCTTGGGCTTTTGTCATATGTATTAATGGCTTTGCAGAAAGAGCTCCTTGGAGGTATGCAGTACTTAAGTAACCGAGCAGGCTGTGCTTGTTAAAAAGCGGGAGAGGAACAAACGTGCAGTAGTGTTGAAGACCAGAGCTAACGGCTGAGTTGTCCATAGGGAGTAGAGTTTTCCAAGTGGCTGTGCAGGGATAGTGTCCCACTTCCTTTGCTCACCTGCATGGGATCAGTGTGGCTGCTCCCACTAATCCTGGCAGGGGGCTGGCCACAGACTTCATGCTTCTGTAATGTTGGAAATATTACTTCAAGAGCTAGAGGGAAAAAATGCAGCAAATATCTTCTCCTCCCACTGCAGAAGATGCTCTAAATGAAGGCTTAAAACTAGCTCTCTTTCAAGACCTTCACCTCCCTCCACGAACAGAATTGACTCAGAAATAAATATTCACATCTGCTTTGAATTACCTAGTTAAGGCTCATCCTTCAAACTTCTTAGTCAAATTCAGGTGAACAAACTCACAAGGCATGTCCAGCCAAACACTTTATGGACCATATAAAATTGTGTGCAAAACATTTCAGCAGTGAAACCGAAATATTTACAGGGGAAAAAATGGGCTTGATCTAAACAAATATTTATTATTCTTTCTTTGTCTGACTGAAATAAAAACCAAAAAAAATGAACACAGTCATTTCTTTTTTGAAGAACTGTTTCTTAACCTGAAATAAAATATACCACATGTAAGATCAAAACATGATTTTGACATAGTCTTCCTTCAAATTCCCCAGCTGGATTGTAAGCTCACTGTTTGACAATAATTCCTTGCACATTTTATTAAAAATGTAAAAGAGGAAAAAGACCCATATTTGCACAGTTAGGAACTTCAAGATAACAGGCTCAATGTCAGATCACCTTCTTGCAATATATACATGACCCAAGGTCACCCATTTTTCCTGAAGAGTCCCTTGTTCTCCAAACTGTTTTAGTGGAATTACTTAAGGTTTTGAAAACTTCCTCTTATTTTCTTCCCTTCTTGCCCCCCAGGAAAAATCTGAATTTGCAAATGTTTGGAAGAACCTAAGCACATTCTTTAACACATTAATTGTCAAAAATATTTTGCCTGGCCCTAGGTAGAAGTAACAACTTGATTTTTTTTTTTTGAATAAAAGCTGTATGTGAACTGGTCATAAGCTACAGGCAGCACTTGACTGTGAACTTTTTCTCTATTTTGTCTTGTATAAATTGAATGCTGAAATACTAATGACTTCTGGGAAACCTTTGTGCAGCAGCTGACAGTGCTACAGAAAGAAAAACTGTGTAACAAATTTTGACCTCAGGACTGACTTTGAATTGTGTTTTCATTAACTTTAGAGAAACCAGGAGATTCTGACACTGCTGAGAGAAAGAACTCTCTGTTATGGTTGCATCAAATCATCGTCAAAAATTATACAAAAGCAGATGTTCTTGTCTTGCTCACTTCTGTCTCTGTGAGCATTTTCTCTGTACTCCTTGTTTTCCCCCTTGAGCTTAGAAGCCAGCTTTTCTATTCTTTTGTTAAATTAAGGTTAGTATGTTGTTGTTTCACCTAAAATATCATTATTTGTGAGATATCAGGAACCAGTAGAATGTTTGTGACTATTTTGTGAACACAGAATCAAGAATTTCAGCATGAAATTTTTGCTTCAAATTGTGCCTCAGTCATTTATTGTTCACAAAATTGTATCTCAAGTGTAGGTGTCCCCTAAAGGGGAAATCATGTTTATGTGTCATCGTTAGGTATTTTTGCAAGTTATGAGTCTCATTCAAAGCCCAGGAAAATAAACGAGGAAACTTTCTGTTTATTTCTGACCCATTAACTGTGGATACACAGAGGAAGCGTTGCTGCAGAGGTGAAGCCCTGCCTCTCTTGAAATCAGTGGCAAAAATTCTCTTGAATATCTGTGGATCAAGGATTTCTTAAGATCTTCAATACCCTCTTTGGGATGATTCGATTTCGTCACCAATACCCTATGATTGTACCGGAGCGCCTTGTTATTCACCTTTCCCTCCTGAGGGTAAAAGCATTTTTGCATCAGAGAATGCAGCTTCATCAAAACCAAAAAGTGTTACAAGACTTGATTTTTTTTCTCTGCAGTCTTCTTGGTTTGAGAAATACACAATGTCCTGATTTGAGATGACAAAATAGTATTTCTTTTAAATTTAAGATTCAGTTTGATCTTTTCATAAATATGTTCACAGTCTTATTTTATACAGTTTTATCTTAATTTCAAACTTTAGTCTTATTTTAAATATTATCTATATGACAATGTTTTGCTGTGATAAACAGCAAACATGCTGATGCTTTCAAATCACTTCTTTTATTTACTGTTCCTGGACATATTAAGGTGTCACTGGCCTCAATATGTTCATACAGAAATCCCGTTTTCAGGCCAGTGCTAGTTTTGTGCGAACAAGTTTTGGATGAGATCCAAAAAGAAGACTCAAATGCTACAGAACAGGAAAAACAAGACTATACATACGTTTTGAGCTACTGTTTTTGTGACACCTTAATACGACATGATGATCGTGTGATAAAGTGTCAGTGCCCTGAGGGCACTAACAGCCCCCCACCACAGCCTCTCCTCAGCCTGCCCGTGGTCCAGGAACCTTCTCTCAGAGCCATGGGGCCATCAGTCCCTGCCCCAGTGATGCCACAGCCCGGGAGGACTCCAAGTCCCCACAGCGCTGTCCTGCTCAGCCACATGGAGCCTCCGCTGCTGCGGCCCCTACAGCACTCTGGAATAAAGCACAAGCAGGTAAGCAGAGAGAAACTTAAGAAGAGAGGGAATGAAAACAAATAACTGACAGATACCATTTGAAGGAACAGAGGAGCAAGAGAAAAATCACGAAGGCTGCATTAGCAAATTCCCAGGATTCTAAGAGATGGAGAAATAAGCCTTAGGAGACAGCTGAATTCATGTTAGATACATCACTCAGTCTACGTAATTTTGACTTTGATAAGTAAATAACCAATACTACAATGTAGATGTTTATGGACAATAGCCTCCAAAGATATATCACCTGTTAACTGCATTGCCAGCAAAGTATGATTTCCAGATGCTTCTTAAGGTATTAAATTTTCAGTAATTCTAATCGGAAAAACTTACTTTAATCTTCTTGGAGAACTCAAATACCCAGTCTAGTAGGAGTGACTATTACGAATTTTATTTCAAAGTGATTCCAAACTCATACATTTTGCCCGTGGGTTTTAAATTCAATTTATGACCCAATTTGTCATCTGAAACATGGAGAGAATAATTGCCTTAAGAGAATAACGAGGTTCTACTGGTTTTTAATTGGGGGGGGGGGGCAGGGAGGGGATAAAAGTTACCTCATGATGATTAAAACCTTAATGACTGATGTGAAAGAAATGGCTTGAATTAAGGACAGGCATGATGCATGGAGCTGTGGGAACATACAAATTCAGAATTTATAGAACATACCCTAGGCTATCCTTTCTGATAAAGACAAAAAAAATCTGATTTAAGATGCTCTGCATCTCTAGCGTGATTACACGAAGCTCAGAGTCCATTTGCTCATCAAGTCAGAATAAAAATGTGGCACAACAGAGAACGATGCCTCTAAACCCTCAGCAAAAGAGTTTAGCTCACTTTAAAGGCAAACTCTGGTCTCACTGAGTTACTTGCTGCAAAATGTCAAAAGAACCACCACACAGAAAACATGATCAAACACCAGAAAGCAATCTTTTCACGTAGCCTAGGCAAGATGCACAGGCAAGGGCATATGAAACAAACTGCATACGTCTGAACGACACCAACACTTAGGTAACTTCCGTTGCATAGCAAATATTTACCAGTGAGAAATGTATTTTAAGCAGATAGCTGTATTTAAAATTGTCTACGTCTTGCCACTTCAAACTTCCCAAAACTTTCAGCTGTTGAGGCATATTTATTCCAGTAGGAGAAAAAAGTTTCCATGCAAAGATGAGTATTTCAATATGCTGATTTTTAACGCTGTTTTTAGGGAAGAATCCATTTTGCCCTTTATTTAAAAACCAAACAAATAAGCAATTACAAGCAAACATTGACCCAATTTCTACATATCCTTGGCAGGCTGGAGTAGAAAGTTGAAATTTGGCAGGAAGATAGAATTTGAGGAATGAGGGATGCTTTACAGATTCTCAGGGAAAATTAGTTTAAGTTTAGCTGAGTGATTAGCATTTTAAAAGTATAGTTTATTAATATTTTGAATAACAACACTTATACAATGATCTGAGGATATAAATAGAGCATTTTGCATTGAACAAAGAAATTGAGCCTAGAATTTTGACTCAAGATAAAACTCATAAAAGCCAATATTCATGTAATTCAGTCTTCTAGGACAGAAGTTTTCAAACAAATTATTTCATGTTCTCGTGATTTTAGGGGTACTATAGTACTACATAACAATCTGACTTCATTGCTTGTGGCTTTTGATACAATCCAAATTTATACTAAATTATCATTGTGCAATGCAGAGAACAATTGTACATGACCTTTAGAAGCTGGGTATGGAAAAGTAGCATAAATTCATTCAACTGAGTTCCTTGACAATGGAAAATTGTTCCCTAATGTGTATTTGAAAGTCTTTTCACCAGTTTTTCTCCTATACCTATCCAGGAGGATTTTTTTTTTCTCCTATACCTATACCTTCTCCTATATAAAGTAGTTTTAAAAAACTGGCCTTAAGACTAGCCCCTGAATCGTTCCTCTGAAGGTTTCTCCAGTTTGATTCACTGCTTTTTCAGGTGGTTTGCCTGGTGTTTGGTCCATGAGACAGCAGCCATACTTAAACCAAGATCACAGTTTTTGACTTTTGAGAGTCATGTTTCTAACACCTTTTACATGTGTGAAATTTCAGATTTAATGACACCAATTAAAAAGCGCCCATTGATTTAGTGGGAATATAGGATTCAATGCTTTCATCCAATTATCAGACAAGGTAAAAGAAGTGTTCTGTTGTAACGACTGAGCTTCTTGATCCAATGTGTGTCTATCTGCCTTCATTTCATCCAGAAAAAGGCACTGATCATACTAGTTTTGCCATTGCAACACTTAGTGCATTCCAGCATCTCTTTTATTTCAAGGGATTAATCCTAAAAATGAAGACTACACACTAAGGAGGATTTGATTTGAAACTCTCAAAGATATGGCAAAGTCTTTTCCTCTTTCTTACCCTGGCATTTGGCATTTGGCTACCCTGGTTCCCCTGCCACAAGTTATTGTCTATGTATTTTCTGATTTCAGGTTTGCCTAGGCCCCACAATTGCAAACATTAATGCAGGAAATCGGTTCCAGTGATTTCAGTGGAACTTCTTGCGCTGCACAAGTACACATACGGATATTTATTCAGAGAGCTGAGGGGTTTATCTGTGAAGTTTTCAAGACAAACTTGGATCGTCAAACTTTTTCACCTCTTGGACCTCTAAAACTAATACATAAGTCTTTCTATGAGAATCTTTACCAACCTTTCTAATTTCTCAGGAATGTTTTATAGCCTGAAAATTATTTCCTTTGAGCTGTTTAAGCTTACTATTTTTTTATATACTCCCAAAATATGGTGAAGCTCATGCAGTAAGTTATGGGTACATCTGTGACCGAGCTACATGTCACATGGAAAAAAGGTATGAGAAGGATAAAATAATATTGAATTCAAGAAAGCCCATAAGGAGAGGAAGAAAGAAAGTGATTGATACAAGCTGTTTCTTCTTAAATTCTGAATTGGTCCATCTGTGTAGTCCAAAGCACTGGAATGAGGTAAAGGAATATTTGGAAAGTTCACATAACATTTCTGTCCTGGTGGACAGCAGATGACCATGAGCCAGCACTGAGTCCTTGTGGCCGGGAAGGCCAATGACATCCTGGGATGTGTTAGAAAGGGTGTGGTTAGTAGTTCGAGAGAGGTTCTCCTTCCCCTCTACTCTGCTCTGGTGAGACCACATCTGGAATATTGTGTCCAGTTCTGGGCCCCTCAGTTCAAGAAGGACAGGGAACTGCTGGAGAGAGTCCAGTGCAGAGCCATGAAGATGATTAAGGGAGTGGAGCTTCTCCTGTATGAGGAAAGGCTGAGTCTCTTTAGCTTGGAGAAGAGGAGACTGAGGGTGACCTCACTAATGTTTGTAAATACGTAAAGGGTGAGTGTCATTAGGATGGAGCCAGGCTCTTCTCGGTGACAACCAATAAGTAGGACAAGGGGCAATGGATACAAACTGGAACACAGGAGGTTCCACTTAAATATGACAAGAAATTTCTTCTCAGTGAGGGTGGCAGAACACTGGAACAGGCTGCCCAGGGAGGTTGTGGAGTCTCCTTCTCTGGAGACATTCAAAACTCGCCTGGACACCTTCCTGTGTAACCTCACCTAGGTGTTCCTGCTCTGGCGGGAGGATAGGACTGGATGATCTTTTGAGGTCCCTTCCAATCCCGAACATTCTATGATTCTAGGATTCTATGATTCTATAAATTAACTGTTTCTTTACACAGATACTTCATGCAAATGACTTCTGTGGGGAAATAAATGTGCAGCTTTGAGGGGAAAATAAGAAATTTATGCAAATCTCTGATTCAGTAAAGTCAAAGTTCAGATATGCACAGAGTTAGTAACTGACTGATTTTCTGAAATGCTGTAGTGGATGAATTTCAGAGATATTTATTTTTTCAAATTGAGTTGTCAGTGCACTGTCAATTCATAAAACCAACTCTGCAGCAATATCTGCTCATCACAAAATAAGCTGACAGACTCTACCGTATTTTTATACTGAATCATTTAAACCATGAATCATTCATAGCTTCACACAGGTGCTGAAAATAATGAAAAACCTGCTGTCATGCTAGACAAGCTTGGCACATGCTTACCGCAAGGGATGGGTTCTTCTTTGCAGAACAAGTCAGTTTCTAATCCTATTAGGAAGGAAGAAAGATCAAGGAAGAAAAACAGGAGGGCTCTTTTCTCCATCCCATCCATTCTCCTTTTCCTCCCATCCATTTTTAATGATATTATCTTCCCCATTCAAAATGAAAAATGGAGGGAAAAATATTTTCATTTTCTACTGCATTTGTTCCTGCTCTTGTTCCAGTGACAGGCAAATATAATCCATGTTGTTCCAAAAGGATCAAGTCCTGATATACTGAACATATCAGAGTTCTCATTCTGAATCACCTCCAGCGTGTCATTCTGTTGGCGTATGTATTTGTAGATAATTAGCTGCATGCACCAAAATAATCCAGGGGATCCGGGCATTAGTACAAAATGCAACAGCAAATGATAGGCTAGCATTATAGCTTCTGTAAAACGTGCAGAACGCCTGTCATGGGGCAGTCTGCAGATTGCCTTATTCCCTGCCTTGAATAATAGTAGAAAAACAGGTTGCAAAGGAAAATTAAAATACCCACATGAACTGACCGGCGAAAGGCTGAAGGATGGGCCTGGCTAGCATACAATGCACTAGGTGGTTTTTGATGTTCTGGGAATCACTGGTTCCATGTCAACACATCTATAAAATGAGTTAATGAGCAGGGTGACAGGATATAGCCATTTCACACATGACTAGGCAGGCTGTCCTTGTAGAGGAGTACTCACCCCATCCCCAGGGACCTGTTCTGCCTGCCAGTTTGCCTGCCAACCCGTGACTGGCTCGGACGGAGATGCAGGTCAAAAGAGGAAATATTTTAGGCCTATCTTGTGCCATCAGGGAGTAAGAATTTGTGCTCAGCATTGCAGGATCTAACTCTTAGGCATTTAGCTCTCAAGCACTTCAGCATCTGGCAAAACACTCCTACAGCACCTCTGCATTGCAAGAGTTATTTGCCTAAAGCAGTCCCCTGAGTAAAAATGTGAGCAGAGAGGGCCAATAGCAAACATAGAGATGCAGACCCCTCTCTTACACTGTATTCGTCTTCAGGAATAACCCAACTTGGGATTCACAGCCCTGAACCTCTGTTGGAGTCAGGTGCCTATGCCAAAACACTGAAGCAAGCTACGGGTTTCCTCTCTCTCCTGTCCAGCTTGTCAGTGGGGCACTCACTCACTCACCAAGCTCTTGCAATACATTCATGTTCATTTCCAGCTATCTCATCACAAGGTGTAGGGAGCCTTAAACCGCAAGGTATAGGGAAAAAAAGTAGGGTGTGCTTCCAGTCCCTCGTGTTAAAGTTGTTCCAGTTTAATTGGTATAGCTAATTGTTCATTCAGCCATGAGAATGGAAGTGGAAAGAAAGAGAGGGAGTGAAAGCATGGATTCTCTTATCCTGGAAGCCACATAATATTGACAAATATTACCGGTATTTACGAGGATGAGGGGGACACCTGAGGCCCAGTCACCATGTTTATTGCCATTAATATGTTTCATCTGAGCATGAGAAGGGGTGGAACCGAAGCTTTTGTGTTTGAGATCATGGTCTTCCATGGATAGTGATGAAAAGCAAACTAAAATCCGCCACCAAATGTTTTGTGTTGACTCTCCGTAAAGCGTAGTCTGAGGATGTATCCTGCCTTGGAGCATGAAAGATAAAAGCAGGTCAAAAGACCCCTAAACTGTCAATCTAGAGTAGATATATGAAGGAGCTATGGAATCACTCAGCACTAGCAAGAATAAGGAGCTTCCAAGGATTCCCAGAACTAACAGAACTTTGCTGAAAAACAGCCCGATAGGTTCCTGCAGCGTTTTGGAGTCCCTGGAGTTGGACAGCAGCTGAGTTTCTGGGATCTGAATGTTGGACGTTAAAGTCTGAAGGCTTTAATGATCTAAAATGCTAATTAGCGCATCTGTGTATCTGAATGGAAATGGCCTCTTAATCCCATAGGCTCTTTCCAGATCTGATTGAGAATAATCATGGACTTGGGAAAGTACCTTCCAACTGAAATGTGTCTACTCTGCTCAAATCCAGTTTCTCCTAAGAGAAATTATGCATGAAGGACTATCCTCTCATACAGAGTCTTCTTTGAGCTTCCAAAATAACATATTGGTTGTTTATGTGCTGGAAGCTCTTTTGGTCTTTGGCTCTTCTGTTAGTGTATTCTGATTGCCCACTTGGAACTGACCTTCTGGGGCTTGGCACAGCAGTTTACCTAAGGGATTTTTACATGTAGATAAACTTTTTACTCAATTTGGATTCATTTTCTTTGAATTTAAAGCAAATTAGTTAAAATGCTTTAAAGGTCGATACAGACACATTTTAATTCCGAATATCTGTTACTTAATTCAGATTAATTTTCCTCAGAGTTCTCGTGTAGACAAATTCTAAGAAAAATGTATTATTGTCATCCATCTTTATACTGGTTGGAGAGGAAAAGGTTGGAAATGGACCATCATTTAAAAAAGGAAATGTTTTAATTTTTCATAGGTATTTTCCCCCCTTTTTATTTAGAATCATGTGCTGCTAGCAGGTTACCCAGTGAAGCTAATTCTGGTCTAGTTCTAATGCACAGTTGCATAACTTGCAGAATATGATTTTGTTGGAGCCTAGGGTTTTTTTTTTCATGCATCAATTGACTGATAAACGCATGTTATTCAGTCACCAGTTAGGAACACTTCTTCACTGAAAGAAGTATGAACAAAGCCTGCTATAGCCTGATAGCTCCAAATGATTTAAATAATAGAATAAGACAAATGTAATGTCTCATTAGAATGTTGTGTCAGGTTGTTATTTGGAATACTAATTATTTTCCAAATCACCATTTTATCACGTATTTTTATATTAGCCAACATACAAAAAAATTGTTTTGATGTGCTCGTAGGGGTTCACTATTTTGATGGGCAAGTAAAATTTCAGATGCATTACTGCAGACTGAGAGTCCTCTGATCTGATCATGACTGTGCTGATCTGCACAGAGTATATTCACCTAATGAGAGATTCTCCGTGCTGTAAATATCCTGTGACCAAAAGAGAGGAAGAATGAGGACTTTTAATTATAGCAAAAGAGAAATTAGGTGATTTACGCAATGTCACAAATAATGATAATGGCAGAGAAAGGAACTAAATCCAAATCTAAATCTCCTGAGACCATGGCAGGGATTGTGGCCAAAAATCTGGGTTTGGAAATGGTTTGTATTTGAAAATGGCTTATATCCTAATCATTATCATTGTAAAGAGCAGTTAAATAGGTTTCTGTGTATAATTAGCATCACAGTTGCCAAGAACATCTTCTATTATTGCTGATAACATTTTGAAAGTTCTTGTTTAAATTCCAGCCATATGTCTTAACTTGGTAATGAATTCCATGGTGAAGAAATATTGATTTGGGATTAACTCACATTGTTGCCGTCTTTTACTTGAGTAATATGAGCTGTCTCATTCAGATATGCTTAGTTGTTTTCTTAGCTTTTTAGTGCATCATTATTCTACATAATCTGAATCCTGATATAGTATACTAAACATCATTCATGAAATTCTCTGGAATTGCTCCCTAGTAACAATTAGAAGATTTCTTCGACAGTAAAAAAAAAAGAAACATTTTCCCCAAAGATACATATATCATTGTTTAAATCACGTCATTATACAGGGTTTTTCAAAAAGATGAACCCAATTTCAAAGCTATAGTGATCTCAAATCATGTCTGTCTTTTTGAGACATTCCACATATTATACCTGGGCTTTTTCTAGCAGAGTATGCAGTCTAAGTGATCTAATTATCATTCAGGTTTAGGACCCTGGTTGATGGCAGTGTAAACTGATCAAAGAGAATTAGGAAGGACAATCTGGGAAGACAAGAAGAGAGTTTTGCTTTGCAGGAGAGAACAGCAGGGCTACCTGGAGCTTTGCCTGGCAACAGACAATGAGCCTGCTGAGAGCTTGCGGGTTGGAATTAGAAGGAAGACAACATAGGTGACATTGTTGTGTATTTCTCCTACAGACACCCTGAACAGGAAGAACTACATGAAACCTTTAGACAACTGGAAGAAGCTTCTATTTTCACAGGCCTTGGTCTTCATGGGGGAATTTAACTACCTCAGTATCTGCTATTAGGTTTCTGGAGTGCATTGATAACATCTTAACACAGATGATCAAGAAGCCAATGAAGGGGGATGCTCTGCTGGGCACAATACTTACAAACAAGGAAGAATCAGTTTGGAATGTGAAGGCTGGGGGACACTGTGGCTGCAGTAACCATGCAATGGTGAAGATCAGTATTCTGAGAGTGGTGAACAAGGCAAATAGCAAATCAACAATAGCAAAACCAGCAGACTTAGATTGTTCAAGGACTCACTTGGAAGAATTCCACAGTCCTGAAGGGAGGAGAGGTCATGGTGAGATGATAATTTATCAAGGGTCATCTCCTTTAAACTCAAGAATGGTCCATCCTGATGAGCAGAAAACAAAGGTAGTGGGAGGCCTGAATGAACGAGCAAGAAGATCCTGACTAAACTCAGACATGAAAAAAAACCACACAAGAGGTGGAAGCAGGATCAGGTCACCTAAGAGAATCATAGAATGCCCTGAGTTGGAAGGGACCCACAAGGGTCATTTATCCCAAGTCTTGTCCCTGCACAGGACAACCCCAAAATTCACACCATGTGTCTGAGGGCATTGTGCTTTTTGAATACTGTCAGGTTTGAGGCTGTGAAAAAGAGGAATATACAGACAGTATCTGAGTATGCAGGGATGAGTTTTGGAAAGCCTTAGTCTTTGCTGGTAAGATTTGCCTTCAGGAAGTCCAGGTCCCTGAGAGTAGTGGAAAGGTCTGAAGCAAGGAGGACTTATCCTTGGTAGAGGAGGATCACATTAGGGAAAACAGACAAATCAAAGATACACAAAACCATGGGACCTGAGGTGATACACACAGAGCTGGTGGATGTTGAGGCAAGACCAGTCTCGATTATCTTTGAAAGATCCTAGCAGTCAGGAGAGATTCCCTAGGACTGGAAGAAAGCAAATGTCACTTCTGTCTTCAACAAGGGAAAGAAGGAGGATCTGGGGAATTGCAGGCCAGTCAGCATCACCTGGGTCCGTGGAAGCTGACAGAGCAAAACATTTTAAAAGAAGTTCTACACGTATTAACGACAAGAGTGGCTGGGAGTGGTCAGTATGGATTTGCAAAGAGGAAATCATGCCTGACCAACTTTACATCCTTCTACAGTGAGATGACTGAGGAAGAGGCAATGGGTAAGTCAAGTAGCAGTTTGATCTTCACCTGTTTTATTTGAGTACCAAAGAGCTGCATTTAAGTTGGCAAGAAATAGATTTCCCACATTTTTTGCATATACAACTTATTAGCTCTTGTTCAATTGCAGTATCTTTGGGTGTCTCAGTGTATGTAGGGTCAGCAATATTTTTTGTTACCTGTCTCTCCAACAAAGGACAAAGAGAAAACTGTTTGATGGCTGTCACTGAGATGCAATTATCTCTAATCCAAGAGATACCTACCTCTTGGCTATACCCCACAGATAGCCAGTTTACTTGCTTTACACCAGACTAGAAAGAAGGTAGAAGAAAACTGAGCAAGTGTAAATAAATAAACCAGGTACTAATGTTGGGTTTAAGAAACATTGTATATAAGATACTCTAGGAATCAGGGGAATCTTTCACAAACATGAGAGGCTTGGGTGAGTCAGAAGAGCATGCACACACTTTTCTCAACTTGAGACTTAAAGGGGGGACCGGTCGGTGAGGAAGGAATCCACTGAGACAGGAAAGAGAAAGAGTGTGCTTTATTGAAAAACCATCTGGGAAAATTCTTGAATTCTTAGAAGTGTCTAACAATTTAAAATGAAACTGAGGATGTTGAGGAGAGGAAACGTGCTGACATTTATTATATTGACCATTCTGTAGTTCCTATCCTGGCTCAGGTGGACAGCAGGTCTTTTTTGGAATTCACACAAAAGCTGTCTATCCTTTGGCCTCAGGTATCAGTAGTCTCTGAGCAATGAATTACAAACCCAGATAGCATAGAAAGCTGAAGGGAACATTTAAATTAATAAGATATTTCTAGTTGTGGAAAGAAGGAAGATCTTCCATAGACCAGCAGTACTCTAAAGTGGAGGAAGTCCATACAGTCTTGTGCCCTTGAAGTTTTTGAAAAGCTAAAGAAAACCACACTTCTGTGTGAACAGACCAAAGAAAGCTGCATACTGTATGGAGAGTGTCTCTGTCACAATCTGGGCACGGTCCATTTATATTGGAAAAGCAAATGGTTGATTCAGTTCATGGTAAAGTACATTATGCCTGAGTTCATACCCCAGAAGACTCTTATTCTGGGAAATGAAGAATTGTCTTGTAATCTAGTTATCCTTTCACACTGTAGGAAGTTTTGTGGAAGTTAATCAAAGACTATTTCTTAGCTATGGTTTGAGTCTGTAGCTTGATCTCCATCTCTTACCTGAGAAGCTTTTAAAAGAAGCTTGATAAAGTCCACATTGTTCACCTATTTTTCATGTTTTGTTAGCAATGCTTTCCTACGTTCTATTGCATTTTAACTTCTACCATTTTACACTAGGTTTCTGACTTTTTTTTTTTTTCTCTTTCCCTTCCTTGTCTCTAAGGCATTTCAGGGAGGAATGTATGTTCCTTCAGTGCCTTTAGCAGAGTTAATAGATCATAGTAGTATATGTATGTTTTGACAACTGTGTCAGCACAGTTGTACATAGAAATTTGGTCTTTAAGATGTGGTCATACGAACTATTCATCTGGGTATGCACCAAGACTGACAAGCCTGGATCTGATCAGTGGCTTGACTGGTTGTCTGCTGTCTTGACAATAGCAAATAGAATATGAAAGAGGGTAAGGGAAAACCCAGCATTACAAGAGAGACTTCCCTTAGGAAATTGTCTCCTAATTGCCTCTTCAACTGTAATATTCAAAATGGAAATCCGCGAAAGCTGGCTATCTTGTTGCCAGTATAGTAAAACAAAACAATGAAACAAAACAAAAACAAACAAACAAATAAACTGGTGTAAATGTTTGAAGTATCAGTGTTTCAGTGTTGGAGTTTTCCTGCTATGCCATAAAACATTATAAAATAAGCATTTCCATCTAAACATCTAATTCAAAGTTTATTTTTTTTTTCTCATGAAAACAGTGTAATTAGTATGTCAGAGTTTTTACTTCTATACCCAAAGTAATTTTTTGCCAAATGTTGTTCACTTTCACAAACATTTTAAATTTGTCAGAACTGAATAAAACAATGCAATATGAGTTTTCAATAATTTTCTTCTGACCAGTCTCATTTTTTCAGTATCATTGCTAAATGTCTTTAAAAAAATGTGCAAAAATACAGAGCTGTGAAAACAGTTTGCATATTTCATGTACCTCATTCTTTAGTTTATCCTTTCATTGGAAACCCTACCTTCATATGCCAAAAGCAATCACACCATGGTTTCATTAGCTATCTGAGGTAAAGTGGGACACCGGACACACTAAACTTTTAAATTCCCTTTAAACTTTTAAATTCCCCAATTTCTGCCAGTTTATCTGCTACTTATTTTGTGAATAATGTTGCCTATAGCAGTTCCCTCCCACTGCATAGTCAAAACTGTCCCTGGTAGTTAGGCTGTTGCTGTTTAGGTGCTGCTGTTGGGATGCTTTACGTGCAAGAGGGCATGGGACATGCTCTGGTGATGGCAGAATGGCTCTACTGTGGGACAGGCATTACCCCAACACATTACGCGTAAGAGGGCTCACAGGACCCCCCACGGGAATCTACTCTAACTTACCTACACCTGCTCTGCAGCACTGTCTCTGTGTTTGCAGAACACCTTGATATATTGGAAGTCGAGTAAAAGTAATAGTTTCTGATGCAGCTTGTCCTGTGCTTTCTTGGAGACCTGGAAATATCAGTAGATATATATATCAGTACAAAGATGATTATTATATACCTGAATGCATCTTCTGCCCTGATAATTGGCAAGTGTGGCTCAATCCTTGTAAGCATCTTACTTGAGAACTTGTTTACAAAATTCCTGGAGGGGAAAATCCAGACATAGGACCCAAAATGCAGTAGATGTGCCTTGTTCTGCTACCAGATGAGGACGAACGGCTGCTAAGTTCCGGTCCCAGGTGCCCTGACCTCATGGTCCCTTGCAGCAGCAGAATACAAAATCTCACAGAGCTGCTCTTCGTTAAGGTTAGAGGAGTTTATCTTTCTATCTTCATATGAATCTGCTGCAATGGATTTTGTTTACTCCTACCTCGCAAAATGGGTGAGAATTCAGCCTGTGTCAATTAGTCTATTTGATCTGGAATCTGCAGCATTTTATTGTGACTTTCCTGAAATTACCCTCTCAGTAAGTGCTGCTGAACTTAGCCCTCTTAGAGCTGGAAAACCTTATTCTTCTTGGACTTTTAAAAATGTGCTTAAAAATCACCTAGGAATGATTTATAGCACTGGCTGAACCAAGTAAATTTCAATACTAATGCATAAATCTTCTGAGAAAAAAGCTGTCTACAGAGTTATAGGCAGAAGGGGGTGTCTTCTTTTTCTAAAAGGAAAATATGTTTGGAACGATGCCTTGCTCACACTTTGATCTAATGTGAAGAAATTTTATAGTATTTATTATCCTTGACTTTGAAAAATCTTTGTACATGCTTTAGGAAAACTAATGACAAAACTTTCTTATAGGATTCTGGGAATGAACATGTACTGTGGCTTAGGGCAATGGTGAAGTGTCATCTTATTGAAATAACATGAAACAAAGCTTCTTATGAGAAAGAAAACAATAAAATACTTGCAACCACTGACTGAATCTTGTCTACTTTGAAGCTTCTGTTTATGGCTACACTTTCTCTGTGTTCTATCTCCGCCTGCTTTATTTTTTGCTGCCATCTTAGAAAAAAAAATGCATGTCCTCAGTGGCTGCTGGTACTTTTAAAATATTTTCATGTAATTTATTTAATATGAATCTTGAGATAGGTCTAGGGAAATTTTAAATGTATTCAAATATCTCTCACACTTAAGATGACACATAACTTTTGATATGTACACAAAGTCTTTACACTTAAATACAGAATTTCTGACTCATTTTCCATAACTTAATACTGACCCAGATATATTATAATGTATACCTGAATACTGAACATTGACTATTTATATGCTCCAGAGTGTGGCCTTCCATCCTCTCAGTTGTATAAATCCAGTATACAGTGGGAGCTGTGCATCTGAAATTATTCATTATCTTTCATAAATTCAATCCAAATTTCTACCTGCTTGTCCAGTTTGAGATTTTATGGAGCAATTAGTCTGCCAAATACAATTTTAAAAAATTATTCTTTCATCCTAAGCAACCTTTGTGAAGTAGTCTTCATGTAGCTAATTCTAAAGATTAAACAGTTGGTAATGAATTTGCCTATAACTTTGAGATATAATCCTACATATTAAAACTACCTAAAATAGTCAAAGTACCTAAGGAAAAACTGTGATGAAATAATCATCTGTCAACATAATTTATTTTTCTGCCTCTAACAAGTGTACAGCATTTGCTCGTTAACTGATTAAATGAGGGAACATTCACTTCCTTATAAGACCACCATTATCCCCTGGGCTGATGTGGTTCCTGCTTCAGTCATCTCATCTCACGTGCAGTACAGAGAAGTTCAAAAGCACAGAAACTGTATTTACCTAAATGCAAGAAACAGGGTCTGATTCTTTTTTACCTTTAGATCTAACCATGTAATATAAAATATAATTATAACTAGAAAAGTGTGTGAAGGAAGTACAAAGCACTTGTAGGTTGGCATTATCACAGTTTAAATACAGACCAAGATCCATTTATGCCATTAAATGCTTTAGTGATGCTTTAGTATATGTAATTGGCAGACCTGGAGAACTACTGTTTTCTTGAGTCACTTGCATTTTTAGATCTGGTATCTTTCTTGTCATCTTTTCTTTTCTCGGAGCTGTAAGAACATGAAAACTCTTTGAGAATGCTGATGTAAGATCTAGTTCAAAAGAACTGAGGGTCCTGGTTTTAAGCTCTTGAAGAACGTATTATTTCAGCTTCTACATCTTACTGACTCCCCTTCTTTTGCCCAAACCTGTTTCATCTCCATACTAAACATTTTCATTTCTTTGTTCCTTTATGAATCTCTTCCATGATAAGTACAAGTGAAGTACATATATATATATACAAATACATTTAATATAAATATTTTAAAATAATGTTAAACAATATAAATGTTATGAAGACTATTTAGATAAATATTTATATATACATCTATAAACTTGATATAATATATAAGTCTTTAAGGATTTCTATAAATCTGAAGCATATGCAAATATCCTATTGTTAAGATTAATAACATTTGTAAGCTCTATGTGTAAAATCTTTATACATATATCTTTGCTATTGGATTCGTCTCCAAGTGATTGACTCTTGCCCAGAATCCACTCAGCCTTATTGCTAATTATTGACTTCATTTGATATACTAAATGTCTATGCATATTTTGTAAGCACCCCTCTGAGAGCACTCTCTCCTGCTTCCTTTGAGCTACACTCTTCAGCCCTCCCCCGTGGTAGAAAAGTGCCTGCTCTGAATCATGGTCAATCTTAGATAACACCAGTCTTTAAAAATACTAGTCTTCAGAAATACAGACATAAAACAGTATTTTAACTCACCCAAAGTCTTACCCTATTTGACCATATTTTTAGAAATCAAGAGACAGTGGCAGCTGCATCTTTAATTTTCTAATGTGGCTATTGTTATCGCTTCTTACATGTTAATGTAGACAAAGGGAGGAAAAATGAGCTGAGTTCTGCCATCATGTTGATTATTTTGTATAGCCTACCCATTTTTGTTAGGGCTGCCTTATTTTGGTGCTGAACTCACAGTGCCATAGTCCCATTCTCCACATTATTGTGTTTTTTTTCCGAGAAAAGTTGTAGAAAAATATTTAACACCTTCTTTTTCTCCCAGGTATCTTATCTTGTAGGAATTAATTTTTATTTACTTTCTTTTTTTTTTTTCTTTTTGGCCTCTGGAGACTCCAAGAAGTGTGTGTATTTAGATCTTTGAGTACTTGTCCTGTGATGACAGAAACTTTCACTGGGGCTGTGCAGTGATGAGGCTTTTCCAACCTAGATCTGCATTTCTCACCTCTGGAAGATGGATGGAATGCAACTGCATTGGTCCTTTGTCATAGAATCATGGAATCACAGAATGATTTGGGTTGGAAAGGACCTATAAAGATCACCTAGTCCAACACCCCTGTGATATACAGAGGCATCTTTTAGTGTCCTTCTAATATTTGCACCCTCCTACTTAAGACCACAAGGGAACATGCTTTAAAATAAAAGATATGTATTCATTCTGAGATGCTGTTATAATTCATATATCTTTCCAATTACTCTTTACATTTAATACTTGGGAACCCTCAGCAGGTATACCTTCAGTACTGTAAACCAAGCATTACCTGTTATTATTTTGCCTTTGTTTATTTGTATGGTTTTTGTTTATTGCTGGGNTTTTTTTTTTTTTTTTTTTTTTATTTTTTTTTTTTTTTTTTTTTTTTTTTTTCCCAGGGCCAGTATCACTGTTCTGGGTACCACCTTGGCTTGAACACCTGTGTCCAACTTAAAATTAAAAAGTATTCTATTTGTTTTCAAGCTGACAGTTCATTTATCTTCTATTGCTACCTTGGCCACTACTGCAAGGAAAGAACAGCTCTGAGCTAATGACTCTGTAGTCATCCTCTTTGTCCTTGCTATCTATTCATATTCTGCTGGTACTTGCAACCTCTGGCAACATGATAAAATCCACTGCACTTCTTATATCTTCTTCCAAAAACTATCAATTACAGTGGTGAGTGTTGTTTGCTACAGGATGTATTTGTTCATGTGCTGCTTTTTGAGGCTGCCAGCTTCCTGTTACAGGTCTCTTCACCGCAAATATTTTAAATTCTGTACAATCTCCTCATCTTCAAGAGCATCATCTGCACTCCATAAACATCACTGTGGATCATGATTTGCCTTTTTTTCAGTATCACTGAGTTGTTTTGTAAGAAATGAACAGTTCTTATTTTCCAAAAATCCCTCTTGTTGTTTGACCAAGGTCATAGCTGTGATCTGTTCTTTTTTTTGCAGGGAATCAGCCTTAGTAATGTAAGAAACAGTGACTTTCCACCTCAGATCCATCAAAACCTCTTCAGATATTCATCTTCTTTGGCCTACTCTTTGAAAACATGTCATTCTTGATTCAGGTATTCATGAAGTGCATTAACATTCAGTATTACAATTGGCTTAATTAACTGCCTTAAGAAACTTGAAACATTAAGTTTGTCACAAGTAAAGCCACTTCCTGGCTGTTACTTCTTTTTGACTAACTTACCTTGCTTGCAGATATAGGTGTGCTCCATCTGTATTTCACCTCTGGTAGCATTACAGATCACTCCCTTCTCCACATACTTTCTTAGTTTATTTTATTCCCAGTGTCACACATTGAACAACAACCTCTCCTAGCCAATAAATCCAACAAAGGGATGCTCCATTCAGTGTCTTGACATCTTGCAATTTGGTCCTATGAAAGATGTCTGGTTTGAGACCCCCATAGAGGGACAGTTCTCTGCACAGTCTTAATCATTGTGCTGAATCAACAAAGGTATTAAAATCTGTGGTAGCCATGTAGTGGGTAATTTCTTAGTCAGTAGCCTGAATGCAGAATAGTCCTACCTAAACATTCCTCATCTGCATGTCTTTTCCTAAATTTTCCTAAATTTAAGAAGGAAGAGTGTTGAGAGACACCACTATGTTCATTTTGAAATATGTTTAAGTTATGTTTGAAGCAGGTTAACTTAACATTAAGCAGTAAAAACATGAAAATAAAAAGAGAAGGTTTAAGGAAAATAATGTCTGAAATTATTAGGGAAAGTATGGAAAATAAAACAGAAGTAATTGATATTTGACTGTATAACACTGTCATGTACTCATATCTTGTTTACTGAGTGTAGTATGCAAGACAATAAAACTAGAAAGGTAGAGCAAATGGTTATGAGCATGATGCTGAGTATGGAGCTTTTTCTTCCACCTGGGTAAGAAATCAGTGACAAACATAGTAATAGCAAATTATGCATGGTAGGGGAACAGGGAAGAAAACATAAATAATTTAGAATTTCTCCCAGCAGTAAGGTTACACAACAAATTTTTTAAACAGTAGATATAAAACCAATGAAAGAAAATGTGTTTTCCAACCAAGGTAAAATTTCAAGGAACCACTGCCACTGGATTATATCAGTGCAGTTATACCAGTGCAGTCCAAGGAGCTGAGTACCTTCTCCTTGACATGCTTACGGATCAGCATTGCATGCCTGTTGGTGAGAGATGTGGGGTACCGTCATAGTTTTTTCAATTACGAGAAAACAGTCCATTCCCTAAATAAATTACTGGGTGAACTTCTGCAATCGACCATCTATACAGTTTTACTAATCTGACTAAGGTACAAATACAAATTAAAAAAAAAAAAATAATAATATGGAAAAAGCCCTTTTCCAGTTCTCCCACAGAGGAATACACATTGTTTAATAAACTCACAGCAGCAAAGTAGGTGAGGTTTTAATTTAGAAAATACAGTGTCTTATATCTGAAGGAATGAATATAATGTTATGTTTTGATATAAATACTCTTTCAGAAAATTCCCAAAGTAATGCATACCAAATGTAGCACATAATCAACATTTGATTGGGATAAATATATTCAGGTTTAATTATTAGGACAGTTCTATTTTAATGCTTACTTTTCATAAATTATAAAGAAAATGGTTGTCTAATTTTCACATTGTTATTATCTCATAGCATAAACAGACATTTTCTTTTTCCAATTTTTTAAATAAAAAGTGAGAGCTTTTTCTTACCTACTCAGGTTATGTATTGTAGAAATGTCAGAGCAGATATCATTGTGTTAAGTAAATAACATAAGCTTAGCTGTGTAATTCTCTAGTCAATGCCGGTTACTGGTTTTGTTTATTTTGATTATGATACGGACAACTGACTATTTTCTGAGTAAGCTCCAGTCTATCTGAGTGCTAAGTCACTGGATAAATATATAAACATAAAATATCATACAAGACACTTTGAAGCTCCTACACATACAAGAATAATGTATTTTTGTAGGCTCCAAGCCCTGGCTGACCACATATCCTATTTGTATATACACTGATCTATACAGCAGTTAATTAAAGGAATTAGGAGCTTCATACAAACATAATGAAGAACCCTTTTCGTTGGTTTTATTTCTTTTTAAGCTACCTTTTGGAGGATATTTGAAATGATAGTGGCTTCTCTCAGGTCTCCTGCTTCAGGATAATTGCAGACTAAAGCAGACTCTGCTCTATAACTTTTTCAGCATTTATCTTAGCGTGTACTGCTCTCAACATACCCTTGAGCAAGGGACAGGGACACAAATCTTATTACAAGAGCAATAAGCAACTGATTTTCAATGTAATCTGCTAAAAAGGATATAGTTTTACTTTAGGCCAATATGGAGCTTGCTATGACTGCTTTGAAAATGTCCCAGATAACACTGAGGAGGATTTGTCCAACATTTCCTTGCTGTTAAACTGAAAACAGAGCAATCATTTATACATGTCCCGTTTTTCAAGCAACATTTCTCATTGAACAGTAGGCCTTAACGAAGTTTCCATCTTGTTTTACTGTTTCTGTTGCATCAACGTCCCCTTTGGAACTTTAGGAACTGAGTGATACTGAAAATGTGTAGACCTTTAATTTCAAAAGAAACTTCACCACAGAGACAGCTGGATTTAGTTTAACACCAGCTCTTAAATGTTCCAGTTACACTTCCTCCTTTTCAGCTCTGACTCTTAGTCATATGGTGAAGTCCAGCAGCACCTTATTTCCAAAGCCCCCAATTCAGCAAACACAGCTTCTTCTGGTCTCCTTTTCATGTTTCCCTTTCTTATCAGCATGCTCTCCTCGCATTTGCAGGCTCAGACAGCTGTCAGAAGCAACATCTTCTTGGGCAGTTCATTAAAACCAGTGACATGGTTGTTGTGACTCATGTGACTTATTTTTTAACATGAGTAGGACACAGACATAAACTGACTTCGGAAGTTAATAAATATTCCTTCACAGCTACTTCATGATTTTTTGGCCAGAAAGTGAACTACTCTGTGCAAAACAATAGGTGTGGTTGTTTACACACAGTACACTAACCTAAACTAGTGTACTTCCCTTAAGGATATCAGAAAACGTAATCTTTACTCTTTGACCATACTGGATTCATTAAAGCTGCTTCTATTTTTGAGCCCTAAAGTACGAAAACATCTACCATGGAGTAGCTTCAGTCCGAAGGATTCTGAAAAGTAGAGAAAGCACTGGATTTGTGGAAAGAATGAAAGAAATGCTGGAAGTGGGTAAAAAGCATGCTAACATGTTCCAGTTCCAACTCCCATGCAAAGCAAAGATCTCTCTAACCTATTTTTATTTTTTGCTCAGAGGTGGAGGAAAGGAAAATTGTAAAATGGCTAAAAANAAAAAAAAAAAAAAAAAAAAAGACTTCTAAAAGACAGGATATTCCAGACCATTGAGATACTCAGGAAACACTTCCAGTTTTCCTAGGATATTGTCTTATATAAATAAGAAAAGACAGCGGCCTTTTACCATGCTGAGTGGTCAGTTCTCTCCCTATCACTCCTGATGAATTATACTTACTGTAATTACACTCCTCTCTCTCTCTATATATATATTTATTACAAATTACATGGAGAGCAAGGGTGCTTCTCTACATAAACAGGAGTGGTAGAAGCTTGAGCAGAAACCTGAAAAGAAGGAGCAAGGGTGGGGAGTCCTGTGCTAGAATTCTGCTTCTTACCCTAATAATGAGCCACTCATTGCTACGTGTGCTGTTACTTTTGAGATACATAGAATATCTCACAGAAAACTTAGTGCAGGAAGAAGTTATCATACGGTCAAAGCAAAGACACTGAATGCTATCGTGAAAGAGCCCTGGCATTCTAGAAGATTCCACCCTAACCTACGTCACATTCGTGCTCCTGTGTAAGACCTTTGTCTCAAGGATCCTGTACCAGGCTGAACACTTAGCGAAATAGTCCTTAAACTCTGCATGGCATATTTTTATTTAATTTACTTAGTTAGGTAACCGCAAAATCATATCATGTCCTATGCACTCTCTTTTGGTCTATGTCTATCATGCTGCCTTTTAATCTACCTACAATTATCCAAAGTGTTTTCCTGTATAGTGGATCTTTGAAGACATGGTGCCCTTATTGATCCACCTAGTTTGACTGTCTGAATAAAGAGTATTCTCAGAGCACAATAATATGCAGCACAACATGGCACATAAGTCAGCTGTTACAGACACTTGCCCTTGATTAATTAGCAGACTGGCATGGTTGCTTGTCTTCTGTCTTTCCAAAGATAAAGGCTTGGTTCATAAAGGGGATGATGAGATATGCCATATGCAGAATGTCATCTGCAGAATCAGTGCTGAAAAGATGTGGTCCTTGTCAATGCCAAAACGGAAAAAAATTTAAACTCTTCCTCTTCGAAATCAATACAAAAGAGGAAAAGAAAATACACATAAAAATAAAATCCAACTAAATGATCAGTCGCCATTCCTGCAGCACTAAACTAGAGAGACAGCAGTAACTAATGTGTAGAAAGGACTTCAGAAAGCTTAAAACAAAAGATTTGCCAAACTATACAGTTAGTGAAAGGAGAAGTCCAGAAAAATACAGATGACCCGAGGAGAACAAGTCTCAGAGTTACTGTAGAGTATCTTGGAAGTCAGTGAAACCCAATTGTCCTTGATAATAAAGAGGGCAACAGTGGATGTATGGTTAATATATGGTTAAGGAAATCAGTGACCGAAAGCTCTGCAGGATGCTGGAAAGGAATCTGAATGTATAGACCACAAGGTCAAGATACAATTATAACTGGATCATTATATGTAAAGTACATTGCATATCAGAGTATATTTGTGAGATGAAAATCATGAATGTGTTTTCATGTAACAAAAGTATGTGGAAACCATTTTTCTCTAAGCAGAGAATGTCAGATAAGCCAGGTAAATGTCTTCTGAATAATCTCTGACTGAAAAGGCTAAATCAT
This sequence comes from Pampusana beccarii, assembly GCA_013399365.1. NCBI lineage: Eukaryota > Metazoa > Chordata > Aves > Columbiformes > Columbidae > Pampusana > Pampusana beccarii. Next base: position 403,087 of record VWYH01005844.1, on the reverse strand, counting down.
GCCCAGTACTCCCCTGCTCTGACATGTAGAAAGTTTCTGGATAACAATTTAACCCTGAGATATGTTTCAGGGTCTGGGCACCTGCTGGGCATGTGTCTCCTGGCGGGGAAACAGAGGCAGCTGCTGCTGTCCTCACAAAACTTTAAAGCATCAACATCTTTCAGTGCAAAACCAAATGTTCTCATGCTAAGTTATGACAGAACAAGTCCCAAAGCCAACTGGCAAAAAAACATCCTGATGGCAGTTAGGAAGCCAGGCAAGCTGAGATATGATCAGCCCTTGTTGAAAACTCAGTTTGAAAGCCCTAGAGCTTACAATGTCAAAGAAAAATATTTTCAAACCTAGGTAATGTCTCTTCTCTCTGGTGATCATTTAAGACAAATAAAATTGGACAACAAAAATGGTTACAAGACAGCATCTGGAGACTTTTGTGGAGGGAGTGAGGCTCAGCATGTAGCTCAGAAAAGTAATGGATATTTTTTTGTTTAGAAGACCATGAGAAGGAACAGCATCAAGCGCTTGAAGGTCTTTCTAGAACGCAGGTTACTGTACTTATATGTTAATTGTAGTATTTTTAATAAGTATTTCTGTTTGGCCAAAGAACCCGTTACATTTCATTTTATAAGGTGCTATAGAAATGCATGAAACACAGAAGCATTATAGTCTGAAGGAGCATTTATGATCGTTCTGCTATCCCTCCTTCATAACATAAGGCACAAAACTTCACACAGAGCTTCCTGCATCAAATCTAAAAATCAGACTATCTAACATAGTATCTGGATAGCACACGTTTTAGGCAGATGCTGATCTGAAGGTACCACGTGATGGAAAACTCCTTTCCCTTGCTAGAACATAACACAAGCTACAAGTGAGCATGAGAGGCAGGGAAAGGACAAGGGCAAGGACAGAGAGAGGGGAAGAACGTGGGAGCAAGTGATAAAATCCAGCTGTTAGAGAACAAGAGTGTGGATAGTCTAAGGGGTCATAATCTCAAAATTATTTTCGTTGTTAAATAAATACCAGCTTCAGTTCAAAATTTGGTAAATACATGTGCTGAAACAAAGAAGTAGCCAAGGGAGCAAGAAGATACTTAATGCTACAGCATGATTTAACTAGGCATAACAGGATGAAATTAAACTGATAAATGAAAGAAGATTGTGAAGCTGCAGAAGCTGTTTAAATCTGTTGTTTTGGACGCTTAAAATAGGACCCCGTGATGTCTAATACTCCCTGCTGTGACGGATAAGAACATGGACTAGGTGACCTAGTAAATCTTTTTTCTGTGAAGCTTTGCCATAGTTTTTAGTTGATTGTCCTGTCTAAGTTCAGCAGTAGTCATCCAGCATGTCGCTTTGGGAGTTTGTGAAATACCATACACTCTTTGCCCAGAGCAGCTGACGACTAACAAACAAAGACTTTTTGTGCAAATGACAACCATATTAAAACAAAAACAACCTTTTTATACAGCATCCAGAAAACTATTTATGGGAACCACTGTATTTCAGTAACATGCTAGGAAGATTTTTCTAAAGAAAATTTTCCATAAGTATTCCCTGTCCATTCAACATGTCTTCAGCATACAGAAGTGAAATACCCTTATACAGACCAATAATTTTCAGAGCACAAAACACACGTAAGACTGCAGGCTGGCAGCTAGAGGTGTTATTTCTCACCTAGGGCTTGTCGTCCATTTCATACACTCACAAAATGATCCAAAGATTGTGGAGCAATTTATGTTTACAGAAATGCCACCTTGAGTTCACTCCAAAGGCACATTGTAAAGGTTGTATTCTCACGCTTAAACAAAACCTAACCACTATACTTTCATAATCGCAACTGGGTTTCAATAAAGAACTTGAACACTAGAAAGGTGATGGACTTGCTTTGTTGTCATATTAATAGCTTGCCTTAAAAAAAAAATAAAGACAGATCCTTTGTCCACATTCCAGACATTTGACGAACAGACTTCTGTCAACTTCACTGGGTTTTGGATTATATCCACTGCCATCAAGATGAAAAACTGCAGGCACTTAAAGGTTCTGGATGGATTGAAAGACTAGATTTATTATCCCTCTAAGAGCATATGTGGAGGGAATTAGTATGCAATATATTGTTATACACAACCAACCTCATATTCAAACTCAGGATCTGATACATTGGTAAAAATATAATTTAGTAGAAAACTTCATAGTTCTTATTAGCTCTGCTTAGTTCTGAAGTCAACTACTTTCTAAAGACAATTTTAACATTACATTTACTTAAACAACTGAAAACTGAATGAGCTGTTGTTCCCAAATAAGCTTCCAGACAGATACAGGTTAAAAGATAACCTGCAACACAGGAATGAAAGCAAGAACTATCAACATTATAACAAGTGGTGGTCGTCAGCAAGATATGTTTTACATCAGCTTTGCTGGGTACAAATTTTGGTTGATTTGCAAAATGCTGTCGACTCATCTACCAGTAAATTCTTCATAGTACTGTGAAGTACAATATATGCGATCGTTTATCAAACATTTGCAGAAAGAGAGGAGCCTGAAGCCAGGATTTCCCATACCCCTACATTCGACAAGGGCAGTTGACTGAGAAGGTGCATGTAAAACCAGGAAGTGCTGCTGATCTGCAGATCAAGGAATTATCCATACCACAAATCGGCCACCTTATGAAAGTCAAGGTATATTATAAAGGTGACTTACTTTTAAGCATTAAGAAGAAGACGCTGTCCATAGAAAGATGGAGAAAGTGAGAACTAGTTTCTGGCACATAAGAGGGTTGGGTGAGTGAGTACATTTGCATGCTTCAGACCACCAAACGAAGTTAAAAGCAGTTTCTACAGTCAACAGTGCAAACATGTCTCAAGCTGCTGAACAGACACCAGTAACTATGTAGAAAAAAAATCCCAAACTTCAAAACCACGTATTTGCCAAAATAACTATACTCACTAGCCAAGTTTATGCAGTGAGTTGTTTCAGGTTTTTGGGGGAATAAACCGAGATCCCTTTTTTCCTCTGTAAGTAAATATATTTTCAGGATATGATTACATATCCAGTGTGTGACTCTCTATGTCTAGGTCCATAGAGGTGGTAGCACTGATTAGACTAATCCTCTGACCCTGAAGATGCAGGTTTTGACAGGCTCTGGAACAGCTTTTGGGGAAGGGAGGAGTGGGAGTGCTGCTGCAGTTTATGCAAAAAGTTCGTCCTTTACTTCTGCAAAGATAAGTCATAGGTGTAATTCTGACCTTTATAAAAATTCAGGGAACAAGACAACTGAGGTGAAGCTAAAAGGCAGTGATGTTAGAAGGTGTTAGCAGAGCTCTGGTATTTCTACCCAGCACACAGGGCAAGGGAACGGGTTGCCTCAAGACCTTGCTTGCTATGATCTCCCTGGGAGCAGGGCTACATGAATACACGAATTTTCTGTTTATCAGATGATCAACAGCAAGAAATTGCATTAGGTTGAACTGAATTGTTTGGGGATCTTTGTTTTGTTTCTTCTACACACTTTTTTTTCTTAACCTGTTGTTCAGTCTCAAGATGAAAATTTGTGGTTTATTTTTCAGTTTTTCCATCTCCTCTTTCGCCTGTCCCTCCCCCCCTTCCCCCCCTTTTTTTTTTCAGAAATTATGGCTTAATATTTCACAAATCATTTCAGTATCCTCCAAACTGCATTTTTGACAAACTGACTATCCAAAAACATTGCTCAATTCTACCCAGTGGGAATAATTCGTCCCCAGGCTTCCCAGAAAGGATGCTGCTTCACACTCACAGCTTGGAGAAGTCAGAAAATGACACCATTCTCCCAATGCTGAGAGGCTGCTGGGTTTTAAAAAATACAACTGGGCAAATATTATAATCCATGGAAATCCATACCAGGAATAATTTCTTGAAAATTGTTAAACAGTTATATACCTCACATGTATGAAAAATAATTATAGATCACTGCATAGATTGTTCAGTGACATCTGAGAAAAATTATCATTATCCACTTGAATGATTTTTCCAGTTGTCAGACATAGTCATAGTATATGAATACGCAAAATAAGCATATCATTTTGCATTTATTGCCAAAAAATCCATAAATACGTATTTTTGTTCTTTAGTCCTTGCTTCCTACTGTTCTGGTCTGAATCTAAGGTTATTTATTATTTCTGTGACATATGTCTACTTGATAACATGGAAGACTCTTTTCTCCAAAATGCAGAACTGATTCTGTGACACTATGATTTCAACACCAAACAAGGAAACGCAAGCAGGTCTTCAATGACACACCACAGATTGTGTCTTTTCTCTGGTCATTTCTCATACCAAAGATAATTTAAGTCTGTCTACTTTGCTTCTCCTATGAATGTACCCTTTTGCATTACTTAAAATCAAACTTTCTTCCCCAAATATTTGGTCATCATATTGTGGGACTTGACACTTTGAAGTTTTTATAACACTTTTCAGTAGATAACAAATGGAAACAGAAGCAGAAATGGACATTGAAAGCCAAGCCTTCAGACCTGTGTTTCTTACCATAAGAGGCACTGCCCTTCATAAAAAGTTCTACATGACCATCACTGTTAAGCAAAGAATTTTAGAGTTGGCCAGATGGTTTTCAATTCCTATATTTGTAAAAACTAATATTTATATAAGAAGACATTACAGGGGAGTCTCACTGAGTGAGCAACTGTAAATTATTCAGGCACTCATCTGGAGAAGACATCTCCATTCTTAGCACATGTTTATAATTGAAACATGGTCCAGCTTTTCCAAACCTCCACTGAGTGACTCATAAGGACAGTTCCATGCACAGTGCATGTGACACTGTCCCGCAGCTAATGTTCTTTCACGTGGAATCGTTTGCATCCACCCAGCACTGGGACATTTTGAAATCAGCCCTCCCTTCTCTGGTCAAGCCTTCAAAGCCCCTTTGCTCTGCTGTTGTGCTGGATACATCTTGCGTTTGCATCTGGCGTTTTGCGTATTACATGTTCTGGGAGGCTGACCTGAAGACAAAGCAGTTTGGAGGGTTGGAGTCCAAACTGTGCGTATCTCATGTTTCATCCCATCCGCTCTACCAGCATTTTTGAGGCAGCATGTAAGAAACCCCGGTGAGCAGTTTTGTAGTGTTAGATGCGAGCAGGTTTTTGGTGATGTACTAACTTTAGACCATAGGAAATAAGGACATACGAGGTGGAAATGAAGAGGCTCTTAAGGCAACCCAAACCAGCTCTTTGCTGAGACTTGTTCAACTTTTGTGAAATTAAGGAAGGGAGTGTGTGGATGGCTGGACTGATGACCCAGTGAGAGTTTACTCTGAGATGCAACATTTAATGGTAGGAATAAAATGAGGAATGTATTCCACCCCTCCTCTAAAGTTTAAAGGACACTTCTGAGCAATGTGTACAACTTTCCATATAAGATTTAATTGTGATTAACATGTGTATTCAGGGCTAGGTACAATGTCATAAAACTTTTATCATGCTTCATGTGGGGATTTTAGTGCACTGTGTATGAGGATTTTAACACCATGCACATTTGTAGATTAAAATAAAACACGTGAAGGTTCTGTGAATGCAGACATGTTAATGAACTGTTTAATAAATTAGTAAAGTGAAGGTGGGCATTTTAATGAATCACTCAAGACTGTAACCCGTGAATGCAAAGACATTTTCAATGAATTTTTAATAAATAAAAATGAGAATGCCAAACTAAATGCTGTGAACAATAGAAAGAGATTAAACACATAACTGTGACCAGTAAAAGTATTATTAAACACACACAATCATGTGCCAAGTTAAAACCTTAAATACAAATTAAAAAGGAGAGATTTATATAGGCTGCTTTACAGTGCCCTGTCGTGATATCCACCATGCTTTCCAGGGGGCCTCTTTACCCTTTCATTATCTTCATCAGCTGTGTCTGATGACTCTACCATGTCTTTGTTTTTCTCTCTTTTTATTCCTCTTTCTTCGTTCCTTTCTTCCAACTCTTTATTGCTCTCTCAGAGTGTGTATAGAATTTTTTTCTAAGGGCAGTGCCACTGGAAGAGGCTGATCGCTGCAGGGATGCTCCATTAGGCTGTCCCTGCTTTGGAGACACACGTTAGGTGTGTCCTCCAACAATGAAAACATAATCTGTCAAAGAGACACCAGTCCAGCTGAGAAACTATGTAGTGATCTCATTTGCTAGAGTGGTGTCTTTAGAGCTGGGAACAGGGTGAAAGACAATCACAGACACTATGCAAAGTGCCAATCTAACTGCATTGCCACGCGAGTTGTGCATCAAATTAAAGCATACACTTTGACTTGCTTTTCTAAAAATAAAACACTCATGGATCAACGTAGTGGGTGCTACAAACTAGTTAGGACTTTTCAGTAACCAAAATATCTTTCTCTGTTGGAAACATTTGTGTTGTGTGACTTGGCTGGTATACCATATCATACTGCATGTTGGTTAAAGTCTCAGAACATATTTTTTTCCTTGTAACTACTGCAACAGGGAAAAGTGTACTTCCTTTAAACTTAATCCACACAGTGCCACCATTTTGGTTGAGGCTAATTTGGGGTTTTTGGAGGTAGGAAGAGGAAGGAAGTAGAAGAGCAAATGTCGAAGCATGAGGAGCACTAATCAGGGGACAGCAAGTGACATTCATGTGAGGTATGGATGTAGCAACACCAAGAAAAGAACTGGGAAGCCTATACAACTCTAGTACAGCTGCTGGATATACGTCAAGTGACTTCAAAGGAATGTGCAGATAAAACAGTTTGTTTCCTCTCAGTTTGAGGCAATAGAGAGCACATTAATTTCTCACATAAAGCAATGGAGTTGACCCACTTTTCTACCCGACATATCCCTGCATGCAGCCTCTATTTAATGAAACAAATGTTGGGGATGGAAAGTCAATAAGAAAAAAAGCAGCGAAGAAGTACATCCTACTACACAATGGCGGCCCAGCCTGACAGAACAGCATCAAGGTGTTAATGTCTCTCTGCCTAAACTAGCTCCTGAGGGTGACTCTCCTCCCAGGCAGGGTTACCCTTGCAGCTCAGGCAAGACTTCCTGACTGTGATCCCCTGAACTTCAATTGCTCCAGTGAGACTGTGGATTTCAGTGACAAATTCTCTCTGTTCCATGTCATGGGTGCAAACTACAGAAGTGTGCATGGGGTTGACCCAATGCAATGCCTCAGCAATGGGATCTCACAGAAGTGTACAGTCCATCTCCTTATAGTAGATATTAATTTAGTGAAGTCTCTTATAAAACATGTTGCTTTCCTCCACGTGTCTATATGCATGTAGAGTGCCTTTGTTGTACCATGGTCTGGACCTCAGTTTTGTTCAGATAGCTACTGAGAAAGCTGAGCACTGCCATGCTTGCATGTGAGAACTGAAGTCCGTGACCTCAGGCATTAGGTGAAGCATAAGATCTCATTCAAGCAGCTGAACTCATGCAGAATAGACTGTGGCTGTAAAGTAGCATTGAATAGCACAATTTGGTCTAGCCAGCATGACCTGGCAGTAGCAGGGGACCGCAGTAGAGGACTTTGCACATGCTCAGACACCCTTTACAAATAAACTTCACTGTTGTGGAAAACATCACCTCTCATTGGAAGCTGCTTCCACCACGGGTTTCTTATCATACATGAAAACAGCGGGTTGGCAACAAGACTATTGTTTTGGAACACTAGGTATTTTAACATAGATGAATGAATACAAGCTAACCAGAAAAAAAAATTTAAAAAATCAAGTGTCAACAAGCCTTCAGCTGATACAAACTGACAACTAATCGAATTATTTCAGTCTGCCATTATTGTTCCCACATGGCAAGAATACCTGTGTTCTCCTTTTAGGAGAACTGTGACTATGACTTTTCACTTTGTCTTTCTATCATGGCTGCAAGAAGTCAGTGTAAACTAGGCACTCAGAAGCAGATGCTACATGCATATTCTCAAACATCATACAAGTGTTTTTCAAAGCATTTCTCTCAGGTCTCCTTTTATAGGTACTTTGTAGCACTCCATTTGAAAATCACAGTTTTTCAATTCCTCATTTACTTGTTACAGTTTTTGTGCCATTGTAAGAAAAGTCGTGTGCTCATTAAAAATCTGGAATTAATATACTTTTTTTTTTAGTATTTCTTCAAACCTAAGAGCCAGAAACTCTATAAACAAACAAGGCTCAATTTTTAAGTGCTTAATTAGCACACATTTGCCCACCTCCACTGCAACCGAGAGGCTAGAAAGGCATTTTTTCTATAAATTTGAGGCTAAATGTAATACTACATTATAAAGAGATAACAAGGGACCTCCTCTTCCCCTCAAAGTTTGCGCTAAGGACCACCTTTTGCACATAGACAACAGATGCAATACAAAATCTGGAAAAAACCCACCACACCACCCTCTAAATGTATAGAATTTTCTTAAAGTGTTTGAAATGACGGACAAAATATTATCTGGTTTAAATCAAAACAAAATAGACTGAGCATGATCTGTCTAGCAAGGGTAAAAGGCAGTGGGTCAAACTCTGTTACTTGATCTCTAATGACAGTTCCATGTTAATGTTACACTGCTCTGAAATTTTTATTCATGCTGCAGATTCCCAGATTTTTAGACATATAATTAAAATCTCTTCCATGAGACTAAAGAGTTATTACAATGGCTCACATTCCTGCTTTTCTCTCAGCTGTTACCTTGTCTGGCCTCCATGCCGTAATTTACTCTTTCTTCACATCTTTACTGTTTTACTGTAACAATCCCAAGAAGAAGTGAGAGGTGAACCCTGAATCTTTTATCATTACCTCTCCTTCAAGTACTAGACATTTGTTTTGGAAGACAACAGTAAAAGCTGCTACTGTTTATTTGATTTGGAGACCTAAAGAAGTTAGTTCTCTGCACCTCTGAGGCTGGAAGTATCCCAGTTGAAGTCTATCATGTCCCCATAAAAACAGCGTGATATGTAATTCTCAATCAGTTGAATCTTCATTCCTGTGCAGTAATGCATTGTATTTTAATGAAATACATTTGTTCTCCAAAAAGAGTTTAATTAGTAGGAGAAATTAAACGCTGTCTGTAGAAGGGAAAAGAGAGGTCATGATGCCAAATTAAAAACAATGAATACTCCCAGAAAAGCACATATTAATAGCAACATAACTAACAGGGACTTCATATCACTAACTGAACAACAGCTGCTGTCACAGGTAAATACGGGATTTTTTTCCGAGACAGTGTGGGTCAGGAAGCATGTGCTCTGTCAGAGTCCCTCCGAAGCGGAATTTTTGTGCTGAGATCACAGGATCTGGCCAACTTCTGTATTAGCAATGCAGCAGTTTCTCGTCTTTGGGAGCCAAACTTCTTTCACAGCACAGAGCGAGTCACACAACTTTTAGTGAGATTTAATATTTTAAGTTATTACACCCCTCTTTAACAAAAGAGGGGGGTGCAGCTGAACCTGCCATCTGATGTTGTAGCACCAAGGAATCCATTCCAGGGAACACAAGGGATTCTACACTGAGACTCAGCTGCCTTAGTTGGATTGGGTTATCTACAGGTATTGACAAACTTAAGCAGTTTCATCTCCCCTTATTTATGTTTTCTCTTACAGATCTTTCCATTGTTTGTCTTATAAATGTCATCATAGGCCTGAGAATGGATTTTCCAATGAAGTGTTTTTGTTGTGAGACATCTTCTTTCGCTAAAAGGAATTTTTCTTTTTGGTGAGGTTGTGCTAGTTTTGACGTAACTTTAACAGAAAATTATTTGGACAGCATATTTTCATCTCCAGCATGATGTTCCTAGTCAAAATGGGAGGGAGAATGAAGTGAGGGCACAGACTGGTCCTCTGATTCAGACTAAAGATTTTATCTCAGATCTTTTTAAATCATAACATAATGTATGACACCTCCAGAGTAATATCAACACCTAGTACAGTGCTTTTTAAACCATCTTTCTGGATTTTTTTTTCCAGCAAAAAGTAAAGAAAGATCAAAGAGTATAAAGGAAATCCTAGAGCTGCAGAATCCGACTAGAGGCCTTTGTTTATAAATTTTTCACGGTCCTGAAGACCCAGCATGGCATTTATCTCCCTAATTCAGACACAAAACAAAAATACCACTTCTGAGATAGTTGATTGGAAACCTTTCATAGTCACCTGAGAAGAACAGGTGTTTCAGGAGTGTAATATATCACTACAATACCATGCATAACACTGACTATGGAAACTGTCTCTCACCTAGAATTCTTTAAATTTTTTTCTGTTGCTTATTATGCCGCTTTTTGTCTTTTTATTTCCTCTCTTTTCCTCCAGAGATTCCTTATTCCTTTAAATCTTTTTCCAGTTAGCTTTTTTCATCATCAGGTAGCAGTCTTAAGATATTTCTCCAAGTTCAGTGAGTTCATCTTTGTTGGAGTACAACTTGTAATTGGATTCACTTTCCAGCTTTTTCAAGAATATCTCTGCTGCTTCTGGCTCTCCACATTTCCTTGTGATGTTTCCTGGTCTAGCAAATAATGTGGTAGGCAATGGGAGTGTCAGGGTGACTCATGGAGATTTTTTTTTCTCCTGTAGAAAGAGTAGTGTCATATAAGGTAGTTTTTAATCTCTGCCATTCCTCTGGTTACAGGTGTGAAATTTCTTACACTTCATCCTCTCTGCATTATTGGTTGCTCATTGACTTGACTTCTGTACTGCTATTTTACAAAATAAAATATTTTGCTGAGATATTCAAAACTTTGCAGTTAAGGGGCTGGAACTGTCGTGGATTTTGGTACTAGGTATCTATGGACTCTTCTGCTTTCCTAATTTCAAGAATCATCTAAATTTAGCATGTTTTGTAGATTTTGTATATAAAAATTTCAGCAGAGATTCCAAATAATCTTTCCTTTTTCCCCTGCCAGAAATGCAAAAGTTAATGCCTGAAAGTTCTACAGATTCCTAATTTTATTTCTTATGTTATTATTTTTATTAAGAGTTTTAGTTCACTATTTCTTTATCTTCTCTCTATGAAATTTTAAAATCATTTAACATTACTCTTGAGGTAAGGCCAGTCAGAGGGGTCTTGCTTTCAACCATAGAAACATGCAGAGAGATTAGAAATAACTTATAAATCTGTAAGGAAGTTAGCCCTGGCTTCTCTCTCTTTCACCCAAATGCTTGTGATAGACAATGTTTCACCCAGATTTTTATCCTGACCTAGGTGACCTGCATATCAGGGATTTCTGAGCCAGAGATGGAAGGTTTGCTTTAGCAGCCCTTGGTAGATTGTATTTCCAAGGGTTTCACCAGTGACAAAAAAACTGTCCAGCTACACGACGTCTACAATGATTTCCTCAAACACTTTACATCTATGAGTAAGTATCGCCACTAGTATGCTTTCACTCCGACCACTGATCTTTTGACTTGATGTCTCTCCTGTTTTTGTATTAATATGGAGATAGTGCAAATAATATTTTCCTAATCATATTCTCTGAGCTGCTTATGCCTTCTTAGACTTCTAGCATGTGCTCTGATAGTGTAAGTGCAGTTTCTATTTTTCAGGCTGAAAATCTCATTCAGTGCTCCTGAGGAATTTTCTCCATCTCTTTGTCAATATCTTTCTCTCTACACTTGTCACTTTTCCCTTTTCCAGTTTTACTGTTTTGATATGGAAAACCGAAATTGCACATGATATTCAAGGGGAAAGGGATACCATACCCTGTAGCCTTTTCAGTTGTTTGTTGGGTTTTTTTTTGCCAAAACAATATAAAGCTAATGAATCCAGAATAAAACTGTGAATCAGAGGCCTGACTATTGCTGTGATTTGTACACTGGACTGGGAGTTTTGCAATTATTTCCAGGACTATTATCCTAATACACAAAACATGGCAGAAGGATCACTACCACCCAGACAGGTTTTCAGCAGGACTCAGTACTCTCCCAGGGAGAATGTCCAAGGGTGGAATGGTCTGAGCAAGTTTAGTAAATGGAGATTTTTAAGCAATCTGGGCACAAGATCTGAAATGGCCTCGCACAGAAGAAAGAAATAGATCATTATATGCAGTTTTCTCTATACACAGTACACAAGCTCTTGTCGTTTGGGGACATATGTATTTATCTGTGCTTTATATAAACACAACTATTATTTCAGAAGTCCAAGCAGCTAAGACGGAATTTTCCCGCATTGTTTCCTCTCGAGGCCACCAAAACAGCCACTCTTACACTCTATTGGGTCTGTAACTTACAGCTCTGTCCTTAGCGTTGTGGACTTGTAAGCGCACGTGTCCCCTGCAGACACATGCACTACCTATTCAGGAGGTATCCTTAAGCAAGAGCCTCCCAAGAGGAGCTTAGGAAGAGCGGGGCCAGTGGGGACTGTGGCTCAGCAGAGGCACCAAGCACCACCACACACACGTCCTGGAGGACCAAGGGCAATCTGCAGCCTGCAGCAGCTCTGCATCCTCAGGCAAAGCCAGAGCCTGACTCTAGGCAGGCAGCACAGCAGCCACTGCTGTGTCCTGTGGATTTCAGGTCACGGAATGTGCTTACCAGTGCTACTATGAATTTTCTTTGTCTTTCTTCCCTCTCTTCCTTCTTTAACACACGGGAGAAATTACAGCATTATAAATTTAAATCTAAATGATATTAAGGTTATAAACTTAAATCTTCCACATTCAAAAAATTATTCTTGCATCATCAACATAATTTTTCAAGGCAAAACTGCAGATGCATTGCATTTGCTGTTTAACTGTGGTAAATATGTAAACATTTTTGTTGTTGCATAAATGCCATCCCTAGTACAAGCTGTATATTCTGACTGAGTTGAAACAATTTTCATGAGTTTACTCTATTCTCTCTCTATTGCCTGACATTTTAAACTCACAGGACCCAAACTGAACTTCTCGTAGGACTGCCTGACATTTCTGTGCTGAAACGGTGTTACCCATCCTGGCGGTAAATGAGCATCAGACCCCAAATGTAATTATGCTTGTGAGCATATGAGTGGATTCTCAGGTGGCTTATGGAGGTAGAACAATTTTCTTCTGTTTTGTTCATGCTTTCAATATTATGACAGACTGTTACTGTTCACTGGAAGCTTTAATCAAACCCATATCAAAACTGTTAGTTGATACCAGGCCACAATTACATAGTTGCTGACCCAACTTGTGACTATGGGACAGAATGTACTAAAAAGCCTTTGTCTTTAAAGAAGAAATTCCATATACTCTTAGAAATGGAAATAAATGTATCTAGTGGAATAGCAGCCAAAAAAGATGGATGGGTTATTGATCCCATGCAAGTGAAGACAGCATGTTCATTTATTATGTTTTTAGCATAATATAGCTAGCATATTTCTACATACACCTGCAAGTGTGTGATCCATATGTGAGTTTTTATATGCTCTTACAGTACTATCAGCATTGACAGTAAAGTACACACTGTAGTTCACAACGATTTTGGAGGACAAATAATACTGGGAAAAACTGTGGCCTCCATGTCAATGGAGTCAAAAGCAGACAATGCAGCTGGGTCAGTGTAATCAGTCCCATCGGGCTTCACAATGATGCAGCTGTTCTACGAGGTGCATACTGCAGTAGTCTTCTTGATGAGGCTGGGAGGTGAAGGAGATGTAAAACCATCAAGGAACATCCTCATTTCTGGCCCCTGAGTGTACGATGTTGTCCAGAAAAACCCTACCAGCTCTGAAGGCAAACATAATGCTTCCTAGAGCTTCACCCTGCACAGCTCCTGCTGTGCTTCTGGTGGTCTGGGGCTGGTGGGGACGATGTTGCCTTCTTCACCCATCCTTTGTGCCAAGGGGATTTTCTCTGATTGGATTAAAGGCATTTATCCTTAATTGTACACCACAGTCAAACTTTCATCCAGCCTAGAGGAACGGCATGGGAAGTCAGTCTTTCAGAAGCGAGGAAAAAGGAGTGCTTGCGGGGCTTAGCAACGGGCACATACAGTGAGCCTGAAGAGCAGGATCTGAGGTGGTATTATTTGTCTTTCTCATACAAGGTTTGATAGAAGGAATGTAATTTTGCATATTTTTTACTACTGTCATTTTCAGTCAAATCCTAATAGTCCTCAAAATGGAGCTGCCTTCTCAGCTACATCAGATTTATGTTGGCATAAAGCTCCCTTGGTTTCAGGGGAGCTAATCTCAGTTTACTTAAAGCGTTGTAAATCAAAGAGAATATGGAAAAAGAACAGCTCAAAGTCAGGTTAATGGGAACGTGACCTGAGCGGAGGCCAAGTACAGTGGCCATTAGTGTGCAGTGAAAAAAGAACCTTCATCTTCAGAAAGAGTTGCCGAAAGTCTGTGACTTTTTCCTTCACAGTCTTTGACCTCACCAGAGTGCCTTAATTTACGTTTGTCCATTTCCACTCTGCTGCTAATTTTAACCTGCCTTTCCATGCCTCTCTGTATATGAAATTGCTCTATATCTCTCTTTTTCCATCCCTCTCCACCCTGCCTATTCTGGAGATAGATATCCTACAGGAGATCCCAGTTACAATATTCTTCCAGGTGGTCCTGTCCTTAAAGGTTGTCTGGAAAGAATGATTTGTGGTTAATCTTCCCCGGAGGATGTTACAAGAGCATGGTCTTGATGTTGGAGAAAGAGTGACACATCCAAGCAGAAACTGGTGATCTTCAATGCAACGTGGAAGGGATTACAAATGGAACATCATAGCCATAAAGTTTTAAAGATGAAGCTGCAACTGAGTAGCCTGAGTGACTGACTGAATGAAACACTGAAAAGTTTTTATACCTGTTTAAATTTTGATAAAGATTAGTTTCAAAGGACTTGACATTGGAGACTTTGAACTCACACAATAAAACCCCACAAAAACCATTTCCTTCGAATGAAATGTGATTTTTCTGAAATGTCACATTTTCCTCTCATGAGAGAAGGACCATTTTCACAAATCAGAGCATTTTCAAAATCATTTTCTCAGCAATAATTGGAGATTAAGCAATATTTTTTTTTTTACTAGAAATCTAGTGAAAAGCAGTTCTATCATTAATATTTTGTTACTGGAGAAGTGAGCTGTGGTTATGGCTCAACAGATCTTGGAAAATTTTCAGCATAAATTATGCCAGAAATATCCATGGACGAAAATCCTTCATTCCCCCTATATTCCTCCCTTCTACTGAGAGCTGTAATTACAAGCTTCTTATTGAGTAATATTATAGAGACACCTACTTGCCCTGCTGCACTTAAGAGTTTGTCAATGCTTCCATTATAAACCTCTCTTTTTAGGGGTTCACATGACTGTAAAATTTTTCTCTGGACTAAAACTTGGCATAAGATCACAGTAAAAAAGCATGGATTTTTTTTTTTTTCCCATAATTAGTTTTTCTTCAAATTTGACCATTGGAAAAAAAATATAGGCTGCAAAAATAAAAAGAAAAGCTGTTACAAAACATACACTCTTCATATGTTTTATCTCCAGTTATTCACATTACTGGGAAAAGAAAAAACAAACTAACAAACAAACACAACAAAAACACACAAAAAAACCCAAACAAACAAACAAAAAACGCACACACACACAAAAAAAACCCGATAACAAATAGGTTAACGTTCCAGATCCAGATCAGCACTTAAAGAGCAAACACATTCAACACTACAGCTGGAATTGCAGTGATCTCTTAACAGTGGGTGATCTGTCATTCCATATGGGCTGGCTACAAAGGTGTGAGTTAAGTATGGAGTTACAGACTTAATTCTGAATTTCCTTAGCTTGGTGAGTTTAAGACAGATGCTTAATGCTCTTTGAAGGTAGTGGTTTATATACTTTTACTTTGAATGTAGTTTTTGGACATCATGCCCGGAACTGTTTTGAAAGTCTTTCCCCAGAGGTAGGAAAATGAAAGTATGCTGTCATTTCCCTCTGCTCCCTCAAAGGAGGGGTTTTGTTTGCTGTTCTGGATTACCTTTCTGGTTTGGGGTTTTTGGCTGTTTGGTTGTTTGTTTTGTGTGTGTGTGTATGTTGTTTGAGTTTTTGGTTTTGTTTGTTGGGTTTTTTTTTCCCCTCAGTCCAACCCTGTGAACAGCCACAATAATGTACATATGAACTTCTTTTTTTTTTTTTTTCCTTTCAGTAAAGACGTGAGGTATCTGTATCACTTCCTGTAGTCCAATGAGATATTAAAAAATTATATGATGGCACACATTTTTTCTTGTTTGCTGAATGGACATTTTGAAAATTTGCCTAAAGTTATTTTGGAAACTGTGGGAAAGGAAGAGCAGGAAGGAAGGAAGGAAGGAAGGAAGGAAGGAAGGAAGGGCGAAAGAAAGAAAGAAAGAAAGAAAAGGGTTTTTTGTGCTATTGGCACTCAGAGAATGTTTTTATAAGTAGTTTCAAAATAAACCACATTTTGCTGAATCAATAGCTTTCATGTGTATGGTAAAACCATCATTAAGGCCATGCTTCAACCATAAGTATTGCATAGCTGGTTGGAAAATATTTTTGTAATCTTAATTAACTCTTCCTGATATTGTTGAAAAGAATATCAAGCAATATTTTTATTATCTGCAAAAGGGAAACTGTAGTATTTTCTGTTTCATTACGGATTGGTTTCTTACAGTAAATTGAAAGCTCACCTAAAGTATGCACACTAATGTGTTTATGGTCATAGCTACTTAGTAAAGGAAAATATCTGCCTTCTTCACGTAAGAACTGTTGTAAGGACAATTAATTCAGAGTCTGATCCAAAATGTGCTAAAGTCAATCAAGGCACTGATGTAAAATCTACAAGGACAATATCAGAGCATGCAGCCTCCAGTTACCAGGGGTAGAGGTATATGCTAAAATCTAAGCATGCAAATAGCAGAAATAATGTCAAATTCTGGCACCTTTGAAGCTAGCTGTCCTTAACCCTTCCTTACCCACCATACAGAACTTTGCATAAACAAGGCCTGAGTGATTTCCAGTGTTTCTCTTTGAGTCACACTGACTTTTTCGGTTTCGGCTGCAGGTAAATTTTTTCATACTTTTTCAGCTGTTCATCTTTTTTTTTTTTTTTTTTTTTTAAATCCCCTTTTTAGGCTGAAATTTGCCAGCTGCTTTTGAGTCCAGAGTGTAAATATTGGAACATTTGAGTAAAATCCCTCTAACCACTTTTACATCATTGGCAAAGTCTGCTGAACTCAATGGAAAGATGCCTGCTGACTTCAATATTCTTCGGATCACATGCTTGCTGTATGAAATAGAGGTTCTTTTCCTTTTGCTGTTTAAACTCAGATATTCTTCACCATCATGGGCTACAAATTATCCAGGATTATTTTTTTCTGGCACAGAATTTATAATCACAGTAGGCAGGAGCTTTTCCTAATAGCTACACTTCCGGACCTACTTTATTTTCTTCCTCTTCTGTACGTCTGTATATGTCTTATACATTTAAGAACCGAATCTAAAGATGCATGATTCTGTCAGGCACCACCTTTGCTGTGAAAGAAAACATTATCTTGCCATCAGAATGACCTTATATCCATGGGTATCTTAATTACTGCAGTAGTTGCAAGAATGATAAAATTTAGGGCTACAAAGTGAAGAGGTCTTGGGCTGGTTGTGCATGACTCTTCAGCTGATAGCACAGTAAAGACCTTGGAAGAAAGTGTGTGTTGGGAGCTATTAAAATACAGAGATGAAGACAAAGGACATAACGGGATTCAGAGAACTAGCCTGAGACACTGTGCACCACAGGTAAAGTTTGGTGAAAACTGTATAGCAAGTAAGTATCTAATTCACTGCAAAAACAGTGTGTTGGCCCAGAAAATAGTCTTGAATTTGCATTGAATTCTCTGAGTAGTTCTGATGCTTTAAAAATACATTTATATTTGGAAGACTAGATAAAATCAAAGAGGACAAAAAGGAAGAAACAGGGGATCTATTTTCTGTTTCACAATTTGTCTTACTAGATTGGACACAAACTTGTATCACCAGAGGGGAGATTTTTCTTCCATAGATTTCGCTTTTTAGGACAACTCAATAAATCTGGCAGGATACTGGCAAAGAGTAAATGAAAACATATAGTATAGGGGTTAACATACCCCAAGGAAAGGTCTAGCCCATTATCCAGAAAAACATCTTAATAATTAATTCTAAATGGAAGTCTGTCACTAGAGAATGTTTTCTAGCACTATCAGAGAGATCTTTCCAAGCTGCAAAGACCATCAGACAAAAGACTGATCCCCTGGATTTGGGACAGGCT
Organism: Pampusana beccarii; assembly: GCA_013399365.1. Taxonomy (NCBI): domain Eukaryota; kingdom Metazoa; phylum Chordata; class Aves; order Columbiformes; family Columbidae; genus Pampusana; species Pampusana beccarii. The sequence goes on along the minus strand of VWYH01005844.1, from coordinate 384,905 downwards.
AAGTACCCATTCAGGCTGTTTGAGGAACACACCTCACCTTGGTTCTCTTTCTTAACTACACCTAACAGGCAACTGAAGCTTTTTATTTCAGACTGAGCTGAAAATATAAGGTAAAATCTTTCCTCTTTCACATGAAAAGCAAACAAACACACGAAGCCCCTCTTATTTGAATCTTACACGTATTTAAAATTTTTTTTTGGTCAGTCTAATTACTGTTTGTCTTTATTCTGACGAACAAAGTTACGGTAGGGGTTTTCCCACAGCCATGGAGTTTTAACAGGTCACCTGTTAAAATGCTAAACAGGTACTTGTTAAAAATGCATGCTGCATTTAAAAAAAAAAAAAAAAAAAAGAAGGTACATTGAAATAAAAGCTGAGAATCATAGAGTCATAAAGAACACTGTAGGTCATCTCCAACCTCCCTGCTCACAGCAGGCTGATTTGTTGGGGTTTGTCTCAGGCTTTCACCTTGCAGCATGGAAGTTTCATTAAGCTCAGTCATGTCCACAACTGCATTGAACTAATGAAAAGGAAAACTGTAATTAAAAGACAGATTTATTTAGATTAGGATGAAGAATTACTGAATACACAAGGTAAGTGGAAAACTACAGGACATTTGTAATTTTTTGTATTTCTTTCATTCAAACTATTCTAGATAACATACATAACTATTGTGGGGGGAAAAAAAGGTTTTTCCTATATTGACTGATTCACTGATTCATGCTTAGGGTACTCAGATGCTTTTAGCTATCTGCCAGTGTAGTCATGAGAATGTTTGTGGCATACCAACTGGAGTTATTTTAAGCATTGTAGTAAGGGTTCCTAATGACAAGCTGCAAAATGTTTGTATCTTCTGAGGCAACCCACATCTAATTTGCTGGGAAATTTCTTGATTCACCTGCTGAGTGAACAAAAGAAGAAGAAGCAACATTAAAAAAATGCGAACAAGACATTTGATAGGAAGCGTTTTGTTTTCTTCTTATGCTGCTTTTCAAACCAGAGAGAAAAGATGAGATAACTTATTGTAGAAACACTTTCTTACAATCAGATTTCATTTCAGAAGACCCCAATAGAAAAATATTTGTACCAAAAAGACAAAATAAAAAAGAGAGAGACCCTGAAAGCAAAGGAATAAGAAGTGATAGTATATATTGTCTTAAGCAGGTGTTAGGCAGAGATAAGAGAAGATGGGAATAAAATTGAAATAAAAGAGTTCCTGTGTCTATAATTGCAAGTGGTCAAGAGATTAGACAACATGTAAATAATTTGCAGTCTGTCATATCTGAAATAGCATATGTGGAAGGAATTTGGGGGTGGGGGGGGAGACCAAAATGTTATCCTTGCAGGTTATGGAGGCCTTGTTGTATTTCAGACATTAGAGTGCTTCTGCCAGATGTTGAGGCTGCCTGAGATCTCTGCAGGACAGAAGAGCGAAGTTGTCACCTCAGCTGGTGCATCCACACTGCAGCCAGAGTAACCTCAATGGAGCTACACTGATTTAGAGAAGCTGCTGTCATGAATAATTTGTCCTAATTGAGAACTTTTCTCAAAAAGGAAGGAAGAATCCCGGTGTGTGAGGAAGGGAAACCCATGGTTCCTAGATTCCATGTTTACCGGGAAAATGTCCTAGGAGTGTTCTGCACAGTTTGGCAGTTTAACTGTTCATTTTCTCTGTTAATTGCCCGTGGTTTAACTACAACACCAATGGCTCACTGTGCTCATGTCAGCTAGGCTGCATTACAATAGTAACAAGATGGAGAAACATCCGAGCTTGCACCTGCATTTAGTTTGCTGGTCTGGAAACAGGTGTGAGAGACAGGCCTGCTGTGGAACATGCAAGGAGGAGTGTCTGAAACCTGGGTAGGTGTCCCATTCTTGCTCTTATTTTTGAAATATTTTTCCCATGGCTTATTAAAACAAAATAACTCATTTAGAAAATTCAAACATTTATGTGGTTCTTTACCATAAAGCACTGAATGTGGTTCTATAGTAGGTAGCTCCTATTAGTCCTGTTCCTTCAAATCAGTTTTAATTGACACCGATAACAAACAATCATTTAGCTGACAAAAAGCTTAGTTTAGTGTTATGTATTCTATAACAGTTATCTCTTATCTTAGTCTTGCAAAAGTTATGCAATTGGAAAAGGAATACAGTTTATTTAGAGCTATAAGCACCTAGGTTACTGCTAAAATTAAATGAATTTAAAATACTGTGTCTCACCCCCATCTGATCCTAAACCGACTTCCAATAGGACCTTTTTCATGGACTCCATTTGAAACAGCAAAATTCCCTCACATTAAAAATTCCTTTAATGTTTAGGAACAGCTGTCTTCTGGGAGACCCCTGGGTAACTCAGATTTTTTCTGCTTTTCTGGATTAATGGAAACATCAAATTCCTTTCCACCTTTTCAAGCTCAACATAAAAAGCAAGAGGTTTTGTTTCTCCATGTATCCATGTTATCTATACTGCTCTGATGGTTCAAAATCTTCTTTTCACTTGCACCCTAGTTTATTCCTGGCTTGGCTACTCATCAGCCCTCAAAACTTGTGATCTTTGTCAAAACTGAAGAAACCAAAAACCCACCCACCCAAAAACCAAAACCCTCCAGTCCTATACTTAAGGCTTGAGAAGATTTGAAACAGTGACAGCACTCCCTCTGGCTTCACTGGATGCAGGATCAAATACTGGGGATTTCAAAAGGGATGAGTGAGGATCTGGCCAGTAGAGGAAATGAATCACTTCTTTGGACTCGTTGCTGAAACAAAACTCCAAATTCACACACATAAGCCTAAGGGATGGCTCTTCTTTCCTAGCCTAGGTAATATTACTGTTGAGTTTAATGATCTAGGAGCACGTTGTTTTAGAGGAAAACCACTCAGTTCTGGAACTGGTGTCTTTGCTGCTCACTAAATGCCCAGGTTTCAGACCTGTTTCAACAGTAATGCAAGTAATTTGGTATTCTCAGATTATTTCTTTTCTTTGCAAAAGTGAAACTGAGTAGGTTGGGTGACAAGTGGTGAGTTAAACTCTGCATTAAATAACATTTTTACATCTGCAGGTAGTCAAATAGAGAATCTTATTCTCTCTCAGAAATCATTTAAACAGTTTAAAACTGTTTTCACAAAGCCCTTACAATGGAACTTTTGTTTGATCACATTCAACCTTGCTCTGTAGTTGTAGCTTTAAGCATATATGACTCAGACAGAAAAGAACTTTTAAGTAATTTATGTCTCCCTTCCTACTCAGTGTGTGTTAATCAGGTTGCCACCCACTTTTTTTTAGTAAATGATTTACAGCCCTAGTGCATATAATCACCTGTGGAACATGAGTCACAGAGAACATGTTCGAACCCTAAACCTCTGCAAGCCATGCAAAGGAACTGGATGCCTCCTGCTCCCGGTGAGGTCTCAGCAGCCTCGTAGTTTTGCACAGATTCGTGCTCTAATTACATCTCACAGCAGGTGTTGTGTAAATCATTCTCCTCAGGTGAGGCAAACTATTTCCACAGGAAAATACTAACCAGAAGGCACACTCAGATTTTCAGGGAACAGGCAGTCCTTCCCACAATGAATGTGTCCCTCAGTAGCTTTAGCAAAGCACAGACTTTATTAACCTTATCCTTTATGAAAAAATAAGAAGTAAATAAAGATTCTGACGTTAAATCCTCTTGGACCAACCCAATTGCAAATTGTCAATCTGGCATTGTATGCTAGTTTCCAGGTCCATTTTGCTGTAATATTACTAGAAGCAGTGACTTTTTCCTCCCATCTGCCCTGCCCAGCTCACAGTGCGATCAGCTGTCAGGCGACAAGTTCTTTGATTTTAGTTTCCTAGTGCTGGGAGCACTTACTCTTGGGGCATGTTAAGAGAACAAAACCAGAACATTTTCTGAAAAGATCAACCCAGCAGTATTCTTGCAGGATTTTACAGGTTTTCTCTTCTGCACCCACCACTGAAGGAAAGCGGTTTTGCTTGGGTATTTGGTTCATTTATTAATTTTTTTCTTTCCTATTTGTTGGAGCAAATGGTTCGACACAGGCAAAAATGCTAATATGACCCATGCAAATACTAAAGAATTTAAAAACATAAGTGGTTTTTATTTATGTAGATGGCAGCCTGTTCAGCACAATGTCACAGTCACCATTATAAAGTCCTTTAAAAATTTTAGTCCTTGCTACTTCAACATGAAATAACAAGGACAATTTCAACTTAAAGATATCCCTTCCTCTTTTCCATTTAGCAAGAGAAAAGTCTGACATTCTTTTAAATGAATATTAAGATCTTTAATATAATTTTTAATGAGAAAAGTATACGTCAACAGAGATGTGCTAGAGGGTTTGTGGCTGTTAAGGTCTGAAACAGATTCTTTGCAGACAATATAAACAGAATACAGAAAAGGCAAGTGAAAGATTGAACAAGAAGATTCTTCCTCAGGCTTCAAACTGTTGCATGCCCACTTAAGAGCAATTTTTCACAACTTGTGGTCTTATAGTTGATGTTGATATACAGCAAACATGTGCCATTGTGGAGTTGTTTTAACGTTACACTGAGAAATCAAGTGCTTATGGCCATAAGGCAGAAAAAGATGCAGTATGGAGCACCTAAGCTGAAATCTAGTAATTTAGCTATTTGTTAAATATATATATAGATGTGTATATGTATATATAAAAGAAAAGAAATGGGAAGGACAAGGAATAAGGTGGTAAACAGGTGAAAGCTCATTGGAACTAGGGCAGTAATGTGAATCTTCCCTTCGAGGCACATCGGGGCTTAGCTGAAACCAGCAACAACATCAGGATCATTTCAGTCCTCGCTGAGCTTCCTGAGAAGCCCTCAAAATCTAATAGCAAAGACCTGTACTGTCCCAGGGCCTTCCCGAATCCTGCACCCCTCTCCTTTGTCCTCTGATGCTTGATGTGAAAACCTTCATACAAGATGAATGTGTAAGCTATTTTTCAATTGTTTTGTTTCATCTCTATACTTCGTTTCTACCACCCACTATTTTGATCTACACCCCTGTTAGTTATGAGATGCACTCCTAAATCAGCTTTTTCTTTGGTTTTGCCAAAGCTTTTTGCCTATTTTCATTAGTCTAGCTGTAATTTTGAGCAGTTATGTATGTTCTGTATACTTTCATACAGTTGTAAAGACCTACATACAATAAGATGGAGCTCAGTTCATGTTATGGTGGCCAGCTGAGGGCATAACCAGTGCAGAGAATATAAAAGTCAAAATATGAATGCCTCTGTGCTCTTTCAGTTTTAAAACAGCTCCAAACTTCTCCCTCCCAAACATTCAGGACTCATGGAAACAGGAGTGCTCTGACTACAAACCAGGCACTGAGCTGGGATGGGAGCAAGTTATGGCCTGACATGATTGATTTTTAACATGACATGATTCTCTGAGACATGAGAGATTTCAAAACGACCTCTTAAACAATTTTTAAATTGCTTCTATGGTTTTGAGCAATATGGCCTCCCAACAGTATGGAGATGGTATTCAGCAAGTGCCATAACAAGTAGGAAGCATCTTCTGTTAGGTTTGATTTCCACAAACCTCAGAGCTGAAAAGCTAATTCTGAGATCGGATGGGGGAGAGAGGGGAGGGGAAACATTAGTAAGTGAATTACACTTTCAATATGCTGTTCTCTGCTGGTGGCTCTGTGGATAAAATGATTTTTTGCCATATAGAACTGCTGCCTACCGTCATGCCCAGAAGCATGGGTAGAGTTCATTAAAAAAGATGTTAAAAGACTGTTGTTAAGGATGCCAAATCAAGCAGTTAAAAGGTAAGAAATGCCAGCAATAAATTGGTTCACCAAGACCTTTCCTGAGCATAATGATGTAACCTTACATTATACGATAAACCCTTCCTTTTTTTTTTTTTTTTTTACTCTTTACTTAATTGGTGCTTCTTTCAGCTTTGCTCATCCTGATGCAACACTTGTTGAAATGTTTGAAACACTCCCACTTCTTTAAATGCTGCAGGAGTCCTTAAATGATATACTTGTTTGATTTTTATTTTTTTCCCAGTGTTAGAAATGAAAGCCCCTTCCCACAATTCCCCAGCATTCCTAGTGAAAGTTGCATTTCATACCAACTTTCTGATCATCTTCTCAATAGCTTTTGTCATAAAACTGAACGCTCAGCCCATATTAATGAGCTAGAAAAATCTGACTAGCTCTTCCAATCACATTAAAGATTGATCATAATTCATACGCACAAGCAGGAAGAATTAAAATTTCAGTCATTTTCATTTCCTAATTTCTGAGTACTTGACTTGGTAACCTTGTTTTTAAGACATTGTTACATTCTTGGCTACAAAAAAAAAAAAAAAAAGGCAAAGCCAAATTATATTACGGGCCATTTTCATGGCATCTCTTCATCTCTTCTGTTGCTGGATGATTTCCTCACTATGTTGTTAGTTCAGACCTCAGCATTGCTAAGATTTGAAGGAGGAAGAAAATAGTTAAGCGATCTACGTTTAGGAACAGCTCCCACTTCCCTCTTGCTTATTTCCACATTCTTAATGTACAGGGCTGCCTGCCATGCTACCACCTATTGGGTCCCAGCTGGTGCAGCAGTCATTCTTTAAATGGAGAGACGCATTCCTGACAAAATACATACTTCTAAAATCTAACTACCAAAAAAAAAAAAAAAATCAGAAGAAATAAAGACTAGCAGCCAACAGCCTGGTGATCAACATTTTATCCCTTGTTATAACTGTTGCTGTGGCATGGCAGCTAATACATAAACTCTAAACTGCAATGCTATGATGTATTACCAGTTACCTGGTACATATACAAGCTGTTTGTTTTATTTTCATGGTTTATTGCATTACCCGTATCACTTATTTCCTACAGTACATATTTTACATATAACATCCAAATACTCGATCTACATCTGAAAATCTATGTTTAATTTAAGGCATTTCCTAATTTCAAAAAGAAATTCATTCATAAAACTCTCTTTGCATTAAATCCCACCAAAAAAAGCCTCTACGTTTTCATGAGTATTGTATGAAAATGGATGTGTAGTAAATTTATTAGCGGGTTGTCTTACATCATATTCATCTATACGATGTTATAAATTGAAAAATATGATAATGAGGAAAATGCAATAAGGATTAATAATAGTACTGATGGATGCATAATTCTCAGGGAAAGAGCTTTCACCTACTTTCATCAAAAACGTCCTTGTGGTGTCATCACCTGCGTTCCAGCACAGAACAAATAAACTGTGCTGTAAACTTGAAATATCTAAATGCAAATGCCTCAAGCACAATAGGGGTTTAGTGATCTTCAAATTATTTATCACTGTTGAATTCTCTACAAGTGGAATTTATTGCCTCCAGCTCTTCAACTGACCAAACAGTGAATGAAATAAAAAAGAAAATATGCTGAATATGCATCTTTGCACAAGTTGCTTCTTGTGATTGAATTCTGTGAGTAAAGTGTTCTCTTCAAAAGCCTTGCAGTGGGCCAACCATTTGTTGTATCTCCTATTTTTCTTCATTTTTTACGTGTCAACTGGAATTTTTCTTCATCCTTTTAACAGCTGAACTAGTTTATATAGGAAACAGTGTTCATCTCTCCACCTTTTTTTTTTTTTTAATATTCTAGATGGGAATATTTTTGCATAATTTTAAGTGACTTTTTTTTTTTTTTTTGCAGTCAGGCTGCTAACCTTCTTAATTCTGATTAAACTATTCTCTTGTAAATGTCTTGTTTTCCTTCCCTTTAGCTTTTTTGTTACTTCTGTCACAACAGTGTCTGTAGCTGCTAGACAAGACTGGGAATCCATCATATCATTTTCTCTCTAAACACCTGATAAGAGGCAGGGTCTTTTCAAAGTGTTATAATCTGTATGGACAAGATAGGCAGAAGATCTTTGTTTTATAGACGAAGAATGGAAGACACAAAAGAGGTCTGGGTATTTAGGTTTTAAGTTACACTTTTAAATATCAGCCTGTGGAGGAGCTGCAAAATCAAAATACACGTGGTGAGAAGTACTCCATAGCTTTAGCTGCAAAATATTTGAAACCTAAGAACAAGGCCCACCCTCCTTTTCTCATGCATGTTATGAAGAGAGGATACTATCTCTTTTCTCCCGCTGTTCCTGGCTGATGTTGCAGGATGGACACCGTCCTTCTTTACTGCCTGCTGTGCGCTGGGTGGAGGGCAGACAGGTTGCAACATTTGCCCCCACCTCGCCAGACCCTGGCTCCCTGATGCCCACTAAGGGATGCCTTAGCATCCTCCTCCCAGATGGACACAAGACTATAATATATGTATATGTATACATCTTTTTTTATCACAGCTTTTGTCACAATTGCACAGCTGAAGTCCTTTTTTTTTTTTTTTGACACTCCCCGTACAACACATATAGCTCCTTACACTTTCTTCTTGTGCTCGCCTGTGTATTTCTTTTCTTTCTTCATGTCTCAAGGATGTCTAGTTCCTTGGGAAAGACCTTTGGAAAGATATTATAATTAGCTGCACTGTTTCCAAGACAGTTGCGTTGTCAAAGTCACTGTTAGTTGAAAACACTCGTAGGCATCAGTATCTATAATAATCTCTCCTCTAGTCTCTCAGCTAGGAATGTTTGTGTGTTGTTTTTCTTGGCTCTTTTTTCAGTACTGCACTAGCTTTCAGTTACTAGTATATACTGTTCTTTACATGTATAGTAATACAAATATTTACTGTGAAGTATCATTGACATGATTCAGAAAGTATGCTTTATGAAGGCTCAGAGGGAATGTTTTCAATATTTTAGCATACTCTCCATATTTTTTTAAATTCATCAACAATAAGAGAGTAACCAAATGTATTGTATGTGAATATGAAGGCTAAGTGAAGGTGGTCTATTAATTACCAAGTCCATGCAAGTGTATTTTGAATACAGACTCAAAACATTGTTGAGTTTTGCAGTTGAATATGTTTGCAAGTTAATTGGTCTCCAGTTACATCCATATTGTCATGGTTGTACCTCCACATGTGACTACAAGTCATAAGTCACAAGTCATAAGTCTTCAGATGACTCACATTCTGACCAGTTTGGAGTGAACCAGCTGGTTTGCCAGGGAGAAAAACACAGCCACAGTGTGGTGGCTTGTAGTCCAGCTTTATTCTTACAGGCAATGTGGACACAACTGGTTCTGGGTAATTTGGATTTCAGCCTACATGTGAACAAAGCTACCAAAAGCTATGTATCAATACCCTCTGTGGCTATGCACACCTGTAAAATGGATATACACAAAAGATGATTAAGGGAGCCACAAAGATTATTAAGGGAGTGGAGCATCTCCCTTATGAGGAAAGGCTGAGGGAGCTGGGTCTCTTTAGCTTGGAGGAGACTGAGGGGTGACCTCATTAATGTTTATAAATATGTAAACGGTGAGTGTCAGGAGAATGAAGCCAGGCTCTTCCCGGTGACAACCAATGGGGCAGTGGGTGCAAACTGGAACACAAGAGGTTCTACTTAAATATGAGAAGAAACTTCTTCACGGTGAGGGTGACAGAACACTGGAACAGGCTGCCCAGGGAGGCTGTGGAGTCTCCTTCTCTGGAGACATTCAAAATCCTCCTGGACGCCTTCTTGTGTAACCTCATCTAGGTGTCCCTGCTTGGGCAGGAGGATTGGACTAGGTGACCTTTTGAGGTCCCTTCAAATCTCTAACATTCTGTGATTCTGCGATATCACAATTCTTTTTTCCTCACATTTCCCATCTTGCTTTTGGAAACTCTTCATTTCACACTGTATCTGCAAATTAATTAGTGTCATGGGACCCTTATCTTGAGGGCACAGAAATAATTATGTTCACTGGAATCATCTTGCAATGATGCTAAAACTGGAGAGGGAAAGGGAAATAATAAATATATTTGGCTATATGTAAGCAGTGTACAGAAACTGCTATTATGAATGATAAGCACAGCCTATCAAAGTAGTTAACCTGCAAACACACAGAAAATCATACATTATGTATTAAAAAATTATTGTACAATGGAAGGGTTAATTTCCAAGTGTTCAACCGATATGGCTTTGATGTACAGAAGAGAAATCAGAATGTTTGAATATGAAAGAAGAGAGAGTGACTCTGTGAGTCTGAATCAAGGAGATAAATACTCAGGACAGACGTTCTCTGCAGCAAACTGGGTAGCCTAACTCCTCAGCTCTGTGGCCGTGCAGGAATGTGGGGTGCACATACCCCACTTGGGAATGAACTCAGTCCCGCTGTCTGTGTCGCTGTTGAAGATCTTAAACAGTGCTGCTCCCAATACATACCCCTGAGGTACACCATGCATCCATCACTGATCTCCATCTGGACATTGAGCTGTTGACCACTACCCTCTGGATACTACCATCCAACCAGTTCCTCATCCCCTGAACAGTCCATCCATCAAATCCATATCTCTTCAATTTAGAGAGAAGGATGTCGTTGGGAACCATGTCAAAGGCCTTGCAGAAGTCCAGATGGATGATATACATAGCTCTTCCCCTGTCCACTGCTGTAGTTACTACATCATAGAAGGCCACCAGGTTAGTCAGGCAAGACTTGCCCCTGTTGAAGCCATGCTGGATGTCTTGAATCATCCTCCATGTGCCTTAACACAGCTTCTAGAAGGATCTGTTCCATGATCTTTCCAGGCACAGAGATGAGGCTGACAGGTCAGTAGTACCCGGGATCCTCCTTTCTACCTTTTTAAAAAATGGGTGCAATGTTTCCTTTTTTTTGCAGTTGCCAGGGTCTTCACCTCAGTTCCATGACTCCTCAAATATCATGGAGGGTAGCTTGGCAACTACATCAGCTGATTCCCTCAGGGCTCTGGTGTGCATCTCATCAAGTCCCATAGGCTTACGTATGCTCAGGTTCCTCAGGTGGTCACAAACCTGATCTTCTCTTTTAGTGGGAGAGACTTTACTCCCCCAGGGCAGTCCATCCACTCAAGAGGTGTGGGAAGAGAGGTTGCCAGTGAAGACTTAAGCAAAAACATTATTAAATACCTCAACCTTTTCCTCATTCGTTGTTATTTTTTTGTTGCTAGTAATTCATCAGCCTTCTCCAGCATCACCTGGGTTTCTGGGCCTTTGGTGTGGTTTAGTTGGCCTTTGATCTCTGCTGCCTGGCTTAATCTGTTCAAACAGATGGTTGTCTTTAGGGTCTCCAGAACTAACATGTAGGGAACAGCCCATGGACAACACCTTTGCTTTTTTATGTAAAAACTGTGGGTCATGCTTCTGACTCCATATGTTACTAACGCTGAACTTAACTCCTCAATGTAAAATTTTTCCATCCTTCTTTCCTTGGTATTTTCTCAATTCTCTTGTATGATTTCCCCATTTATTTACTTTGAGCCAATCTGGATTCCAGCTACGATAATGGTATAATAATTTACTTCGATCATACCAGGTTTCTGACCCACAGAATAATTTACAACATGAAGCCAATCCCCATTTCTTTGGTGCAGAAACTTTACGACTACTGAGTTAGTACAATCCTTTTTTGCAATAGAAGGAGAATTAGAACAGGTACATTACCACACTCAGCTGTTTCCTCATCTGTGCGGGATTTGAACAGAAATAGTCTCCACGGGGCAACCTAGCAGTTGGTCAAGGAGAGGGTGTTAAGTCTTCCAAGGCACCTGGTTTCAGCAGGGGACTGATGTTCTCCCCACAAGGGAGTAGCACATCCCCTGGGGCAGCCCCCTGTTGTGCAACCCTGCCGTGGTCACATCTTTCCTAATGAAAGATCCATTTAACCTGGCCTATTTTTGCAGTGAGAAATGGTTTGCTGGGAAATTCCTGTCTGCTTCTAATGAGGTTGAATATCAAAAAGTTATTCCAGAGCAATGACTGCATGCTCAGTGGATACAAACACATTTAGTGATGTTTTCTGGTGTGGGGAAAAGTACTGTCTTGCAAAAATTGTAATGCCATTGGTCTGCCTCAGTCTCTCCATTGCCTTTCAAAACAACATAATTTCAGAGTTCCCTGCTATGTGTGTATGTGCATCATGATTGAAAGAGCAGGGCACTGAATGAGACTTTGCTGTTTTAAAATGCACAGTTTGGTTTATGACAAACCAGTATTTGTTTGATGAATTCTGTTGAGTAAGCAGATAGTTCATGACAGCTCTATGAATAATAATGGTTATTTTATCATGATGCTTTTGCTCCTGCTGGATATTATTATGCAAAACTGTTCCACAGTAACTGTTATTCAGTTGCAACTTACAGAGAAGTTCAAAGGTTGCAAGTTCGGTAAAGAAAAACTGTTTTCTCACTTTTCTTATTTATTTCTGTATTTACAACAACTCTCGGTTTAACATCTCATACAGACTTAATCATTTACCCTCTTTTTGTGTGGAAGGTGAGGACTGAGGGGGAAGATAGGCAGAGCTGTAACAAGTTATCTATCAGATGGTTTTTCCTTTCCTCTTCCCTCTCTCCTTCATCGGTCCCCACTCCTTCCAGCCACTTGCTGTTAACCCAATGATCTCTCAACTTGAGGAATTTTATATACGTTCCCATTTAGAATGTTCTCTGGGTAACCTGGTCTCCTTGTCTCCTCGTCCTTGCTAAAAGCTGCTGGCAGCCCAGAAGGGCTAATAAAATGCAGAGGAGAAGGACAGAGAGACTAAGAAACCATAAACAGAGAGAGGTAGAGATCACAAATTCTGAATCTTCATCTTGCGGATTCTTACCCAGGAGCTGCCGCCGTGTCGCCGCTTACCAGATTCACGACAGTTAGTTGGTGACTCTCACAAGCCGTCATGGCCACAGGACTATGGTCAAGATCATTCAGAATCAGCCCATCCTTTGGATGCACTGGAAGTGCCTCTGCACTCCCTGCATGCTTCAGGGCTTTGAAGACAAATGTGGGAGCTTTCTGTGTATGAAGGTGTTCAAAGGCAGCCAGCAGAGACGAGGCCATGCTGTGGATCAGACAGACATTAATGCCCTTCACCAGGCAGACCTTTTCAATCCAGTGATTTTCTGCATGACTATATTAGTTAAAAGTAAACAGTCTCGAAAGTTATGATGCTGTCATGAACTATTTTTGTTCCTGTGTAGTGAAAGAGCTGTAGTGTTTGTGTAAGCAAAACATAGAGAAGTCCAGGAGAATACATAAGGTATAAATGTGTTCAATAGACTATACCATAAAGGATAGTAACTCTAGTATTATTTCTTTTATTTTGACCAGTGTTAGTGCCTTTTGAAGCAATCGCAACCTACTGCTATTTTATCTGACTTCACCTGCGAAGCCATTCTGCTCTTGTCCAGTGTGCAAAAGGCAGCAGACAGGATGCCAGCTAATTGCCACTGCTCTTTTCAGCTGGTGCTCTTTCTTATTCTTGCCTGCTTGCTCCCTGTGTGAGTTGATTGTGGCTACTAAGCTGGAGGACAGGAAAATGCCCATCACAAGACTCATCTTGCAGGCTGACAAGAAAGAGGGAAGGAATGTCGCAGCAACCTCAGCAACTTCTGTTATGTGCTGCAGCTCTGAGAGAGCTCCCACACTGTGTTTGTCTCCTGGGAGGATGTGTTTGAGAGTAATGGTGTCATTACTATACCGCTACCAATTTCCTAGCAGTGTGTAGCTGATTTTCTGTCTATATATGCTATGAAAGATGAAGGCAAGAAGTAAAATCTAGAATAATGACAAATGAAGATTAAAACCTACTTCTTGCTTCTTCCTATTTCCATCTACATACCCGCATGCATTTGCAGATTCATCCTTTTAAAATTATTTTTTATTTATTTTTCAGTTTTTGATACTAAAGTTTATTTCAAAGAGACTGGACTCTAGTCCTACAAACACTAATGTGTATGTCCAACCTTAGATATATGCAATATCATTACTTTGTAAATTTTTGAACGTATGTCTTTTTTTTTTTTCATTGTTTCATATAAGTATAATATATGAGATTGTTATTAGTTTTCCTCTTACGAATTGAATTATTTCTCTACTGCTTGTTAACTGCTGTTTTTTGTTAACTCAAGCACAAACCAATAAATCATCTCTGGTTTCAAAAAAGTATTACTTAGGATATATTGGGTCTTGCAGTGTATGTCACTGAAGTCTTTAATACAAGTGCCTCTGTCTTGGGAAAATCTATGAAAATGCATCACAGTATCTGTGAGCAGTTTCATCCATTGATCTATTTTTCTTTTGCTTCTTGCATATTCATACTTGTTTCTGGAAACTGTCAAGCTTTACCAAACTTCAGAGAAAATTACACTCCCTGCCACTCCTCCGCCTCCTCCCCACCCAAAAAACCCAAACAACAACAAACCCAAAACTAACGTGATTCACACAAAAAGGCGTTTCCCTTAGAACAGGATTGTATGGTATCAGTTAGCCTAGGTGGTATATTTCAATATTCATGTCACTGCTAGGTTTTGGTAAATTATGCTACGGTTGTCACATTTTTCCTGGCAGCATCTCCTAGCTGCTGTACTTTGGAAATTAAGTTGCAGCAATGAAAACACAATGCGTCTGGTGCTGTGGCACGCCAAAGGAAATGAGATCATAGTTCAGCTGATGAATTTCTCCATGAGAATTCAGTAGGCACCTTTTGGAAACAAAAATTGCTAAGGTGTGGGTAACCACAGGTAAAAAAGTGGATGTATGTCTAAAAGAAGGAAAGTTGCCATGGAGTGAATTCTATTACAGAAAGGTACTAATTATATTGATCCTAAGGGCTGATCTTTTAAATATCCAGTGATTTATCTGCACCCAGTTGTTAGAAGGAATATTCTTTACTTTGCCTTCCAGTGCTGTGAGTGCAAGGCAGGTCTCTAAGGGGCATTTGTCTTGGGAGCCTTTATTAGGTACTTCGAGGTAAAATTAGTGTAGAGTCTTCAATTTGCTCAAGAAGTGGACACAAAAACCCCAACAGGCACATTTTTGAAAGATATACATTTTAGCTCTGGGATGTGCTAAAATTTTCACATACAGTATTTATTTTAATCAAAAATATCAACTTGTGTATAGGAAGGATAACAAATACTTATACTACTTTGGGACTATCTTAAATACATGACCACTCACCTCAGGGAGGTCCAGACCATTAAAACCACCTCTGAATTCAAGGATTGCTGAGGTGTGCAGCAAGACTAAAACCTGAACTGGAGAGCTCAGAGACATCCCTATTTTGTGTTATTAGCCGCTATATAAAGTTGCTGGCCCTAAAGGCCAGGTGGAGGTGAAGTCCTCAGAGGAAGACTTGTTTAGAGCCTTGCTTCCTCCCTGATAACTATTCATCTGATGGGAGAAGAGAGGATTTAGGGAGTTTCTGTGTGAAAGGGAGTACAACAAGTGGCATTCTGTGACTCCAGGCCAAGCTGTGAAAGACACTGACAGGACATCCAGCCCACACTTCTGACAGGGCAAAGGGTGAAGAACCAGAAATTCGACTTAACTGATTTGAACTGTCAAGTCCATGGCAGTATGGTGATTGAACAACTGGTCCGTCAGCTGGCAGGGCACAGCCCTGAGCATCCCTGAAGGAGAGGACTGATAAGGGAATATCAGAGAGATGCTCTTGAGAAGTGTTAGATAGTTGAAGAGTATTATCCAGAGAAGAAAAACCTCCTACATAGGTGGCCAAGGTATGGACTTTGGAGAGGAAATGCATGGTAGAATTTTTGAAAGATGGCGGGGGTGGAAATGTGGTATTTAGAGCTTTGCCTAAACTTTTTTGACTGTACCAGAAAGATTCCACTAATTCCCACAGGCCTTGCAGCAAGCCTGCCGTGATTATCTGAACATGTAGGAACGTGCAAGGGAATGTCAAAACTGACCCTGAGTTTGACAGCTGAAGGGCAATGGTGAAGCTGTCAACAGTGATGGGCAGAGGAGGAAGAATGGCAGATTCAAATTAAAGAATTACCTGTGATCTGTTTAGCTTCACGTGACAAGGAATCAGCCTGAATACACAAAACTGTCAATTCTACTCAAAATGGAACAGAAGCAGACAGGAGAGGGAGGGAATAATAGCTGAAAACAGGATAAAAAATGTGTACAATGAGAAAACAGGAGTCTGCAGTGGCTTTGAGAGAGTCCCGTGGAGAAGGAGCTGCTCTAAAAGATGCTGAAAGAGCAATAAAGAAGGTAGGCTGAGAGCCACGAGGGGGTACTGCCACAAAAGCCGAGCAAGGAAAGAGTGATCAAGGGTATCAGATTAGACAGGAAGGTCAAAGAGGACACAGAGATTCCCGTGTTAGTCAGAAAGAGGTCATTTGAGACCTTGTTGAATTAGCTTGAATGGAGAGGACTGGAGCCAGATTGCAATGAGTCAGAGGAAAGGAAATCAATGCAGTGGTCGTAAACAGGCCTTTCAAGTCACTTAGAAGTGAAAGGGAGAAGGGAGGGCTGCGAGAGAAAGAAAAGCTGACCTATTTGCACTGGAAAATTCACAAACAATGTATTGCTTATCCGTTTCCCTTCCTCAATGTATGAATTACCTTATTTTTTTGTTTTCTGATGGATTTTGTTGTTTTCACTTTGCAGATCAGAGAAGTTCCCAGACTCCCTGATTTTAACAATCATCCATTAATATATCTCAGGCACCTACCCAAGGAAACGCATATGTATAGCAGCCTGTACGAATTTCTGTCTCTTAAATTTATTACTCAATCTCCATTTAACCACAGAGCTTCATTTGTTTTCATGACCACTGCTTGAATGATGTCTGGTACTGGAATTCATTGGTGCCAAACTAAAATTAAATTTGGTTTTAAATCCCTGGAAATCCTGCAGAAACATGGAGTCATTGTATTATAGAACACACTGTAGAGAAGCCTGACTTACCATGCTGTTTCTCCAAAAACATGTTTATTCTTTTCAAGGCATACATTTGTCTCACCAATCACAGATTTTGCCAACCTGGCAACTTTTAAAAGATCCAAAAAATATTTTAATAGAAAGGCAGCTGCTTAGGATTTAGTCATATAATTCTCACTGGAATGAGAAGGTATCTCACAATAGGAAACATCTAAGACTTATAAGGGAATATGGACTTGTGATTTCTGGCACTGCCTTTGGGATCAGTAAGTACCTATGCCTGGAAGAAAAACAGAGTAGTGGGGTTGAGAGTTTCCACATTGAGCTTGAAGCTATTCTTGCTGTCTGATTTTAAGACCACAGTTTTCACATGCCACCTTCTGCTCATGATGTCTTGATTTTGACAGTGAACACCCAAAAAAAGAAAAGCCCCTTCGAATCACAGTTTTCTTCTGAAAACATGAGTGAAATAAGAGATACGCTGTATATCAGACAGCCCTGCAACCAGGTCACTGGTGGCCCACAGGGCCTTTCTGGGCGGCCTGTAGATTTTAATCATATGTGTTCCTTACATAAATTGCTGACAGATAAGGACACAGTGGCTGCAAAGCCGCTTCTGGCCATGTGCCCCTCTGTGAGCATCAACCTGGGACCTGGGAGCCCCAGAGCAACCCAGGCCAAGGGCAGGCTACTCACCAGCTCAGGTACATTTTGCTCTGCAGATGATGGTCTGTTGTCCCACCTGTAAAGTGATTGTCCACAAACAGGACCTAGAGAGCATCTAGGATAGGCTAGAGAGCATCTAGGGTAGGCTATAAAGCATCTTTAAAAAGAAAATAACTTTAATGATATTCAGCTTCACCTTTCTCTCCTCCAGAGCAATAAAGCAGTTTATCTGACTTGATTTTTTTTTCTTGATATTTAAATCAATACTTTCATCCATGTTGAATGAATACCATCTACAGCAGATTTAATTTCAAGTTACAAATAAATAATGCTAGAGGTTTTATCTCTTTTTCAAATAATTATTGCAAATGTGGTTTTGATTTGCAGACATGGGTAGAATATTCTGGACGAATATATCTCCAACTGTGCTCTACTCTGAAGCTGTCCCTAGAGACTATTAATGTGGTTGGTCACCTAGTTCTTACAGAAACCACACCCAGGTTTTAATGAAGTTTACAATTTTAAAAGCAAGAAATTATAACCTTTAATAAGCTATGAATAATCTTGATTGCACACACATACATTTCCCTCATCTACATTTGAATACAAGGTTTCGGACTGAAGTTATCTGCTAAATTTCTTATGAGGAAAGCCCACTAAAAGAGCCAGAGTTTAAACTTCTGAAATGGAACAATAATTCTGGGCTACATTCCCACATGGTTTAGACTGCTGTACTGCTACTGTGGGCAAGGTAAATATGGCAAAGTTCCAGCTGAAGAACGGAGCTCACGGTCTCTGCAAGTGTCCAGCTGGGTGCCATTTCCTCACTCCACGTGACTGGCATACAAGATATAGCCTTTCTTGCAGCATTTCCATCCTTCCCTCAGGAAAACAAGTGCATTGGAAAAGTCATTATTGTCTCTTCCAGGTTCCCTTTGGTCATACATAGAGCTGCCCAGGGAGAGATTGCGTGCTATATCCTTGTAATAGTGGCTGTTTGGTGTCTCCAGAGTCAGAGCTGTACAGCATCACACACCATTCTCAAGGTCCTGTGTCATGGTTACACTCAGACATAGCCATTTTAATTTCATGGGACTTTTTTTAACATGTATCCACCATATAGAATATTCTCCCTTCCTTCTTTCTCTTTAATACATCCTCAGGAACCAAATTTATTGGCAGTAAGGATGTTACAAGCAAACACATGAGATACCAAGGATTATTTATGAAGTACCCGACAGTGATATTTTATGCTCAGTCTTTCTCCTGGGTGTATACTATGTGGAAAATGCCAATTTTCTACGTCAGATTGGTTTGGTTTAGGTGTTTTTGAACAAATTATACAGGCCACAGTTAAGAATTCATAAATTCACAAATACTACAGGTATTGCCAGGAAGCCTAATTAATGCTATGGCATCTGAACAAAATTTTAATAATCTTTTCAAGCATTCAAAAATATTCACATTCTCTTATTCCCTACCAGATAGGCAGTACTGTCCAAATATTCCTCAGGGAGTCAGCCCATGATTATGCAGGAATTTCACATGACTAGACACATCAGAAAGCCACTAGAAATATTGCAAACTGTGACTGTCCATAGTTTCGCTATGTTCCTTGACTTTCTCACAACACCTTCTCATGCAATGTCGACTTCCGAATTGCATCAGACAAAAATAAAGGATCTTGAATTTTATCTTTTCGCATTTGAGCATTAAGAAGCTACAAAGTGTTGACCTTCAATGATGTTACCTTTTCTGGCAAAGTGAAGAAGTATACGGAAGAGAAAAGGGGCACAGCCATGGTACTTCACAAGAATAAGGGGGAGACTTCGCAGTTTTAATTATTTAGATTCTAACTGTAATCACTAAGCTACAAAATTCCTGTCCTCCCTCTCCCCTTAAAAAAGTGATTGATTTTGCCCCATTTTGCTTGACAATTTATCATCGTACTTTAAGAAGTGTAACAGCAATTAAAGTTCTCTGTTAACAGTGTTCCAGGATGCTGCAGCTCTGTGGGATGACCTCAAACTCTGCATATAAACAGAAAGCACCAGTTAGAACCAGTGGGCATTTTGATGAGCAAGTATTGAAGAATACTTTTAATCGGCTTGAGGGGCAAGGAAAACCAGAGCAATGTGGGTGAGTGGACGCTGTTTTGGTGTTGTGGTCAGCAGCTGAAGCAGGTTGGATAGGAGAGAGTGTTTGAGTCAGACCCTGGTACCACATGTAGAATAGCTCTGCAACTGCATTGTTGCACTGCAGAAGAATGGAAATTCAGATTAACCAAAGGCAGGGAGAGAAAAGGGATCCTTATCCATAAATGCAGAATTTTATCCCTTAAAGTAAGATGAACTCAATCAATGTAAGATTAATTCAATCACCTGGGCTGTTTATTGGTAATAAACACTTAGCACTTATGCAGCCAAAAGGTTTTACCCGAGGAACAAATGCAAAACAGTTTTAAGGAATGAAAATAAAGCATTGCCAAATTGTATGCAAACTATTTCAGATTGTTTATGATTTATTTTTCCATGAAGAATTACACATTACATTTTCGTTAAATACAAACCAACAATGTGACAGAGTAAAGAGCAGACCAAGTTGGATGCTTAGCCTGAGGAACTGGGCTCCAAAAGTGTCTGTCAACTTTATTCATACATTTCCTACTCTGTTCAATTTTAGATGAATCAGAGTCTTATCTGCCTCTTTCTGTTCTTTCTATAGAAGGTGGTCTTAATGACTTACGGCTTTTGTGGACAAAGTTTGTTGAAATTGGGTCACACAAAAAGGTGGAGTGGTCACGTCTTGTCCAAAATCATGTCTTTTGACCATTTGTATATTTTTAAATGGAGAGCTTGATCTCTGCTAGGTATCTCAACAGCCCTCATCTGTATCTCTCAAGAACGTCTCAATTAGTCTCGTTCTAATGTCCTTGTATGCTTGTATTTAAAAGTATTTTATTCTGGCAGTATATGGACTGGATACTAAGCCTTAACTAGTATACTAAGATATGCTTTCTTCCCAATAGTTATGTTTATTCTGCAATAAATTCAGAAGTTTTCTCTGGATACACTGGTACAAAGTGGAAGCACAGATACAATGAGCTTCAGTAATCTGCCTACATTTATATGAGAGAGATATTAACTAAACTTGAGCTGCTAATGCATCCTGCTTTTATTATTCCTTCTAAATTCACAACAATGAGATGATCTTGGAGTTGCGCGTAGTTTCAAATACTATATCTGAACTGTCGTTTCAAGAATGATTTGAAATCCCATGTCCAGCAGCACCACACTCCTCTTCCCCCACATCCTAGTCCCTAAAGCAAGGGGGCTGAGGAGGGGACAGCTCAGGCAGGGAGGTGGGACTCTCAAACGTCTAATGATATTGATGATGTGCTGAAACCAGCAGGGATTTCCTTTGAATCAAGCATATAGTCTTCTTGTGGTACTGCCTTCCAGCTGAACCTTCGGCAACACATCACAGGCACAGCTCCGACTGGGTCTGAGTTTTAAAGAGAACCTCCTCTGGAGTTCCCCGATACGCTCAGGTATGCCCACGAAAAAAAGGTTTTTCAGACTTGAAATGAGCCAGACCCTCAGTGATTCTAGAGAGTGTACATGGTACATTTCCTGTGCCCTGTCAGGCTTTCAGTTTTCATCATTTTTGAAATTTGCCTTAGAATTTCCTGGCTCTCCTTCAACAGCATTAAGTAGGTCAGAAATTAAGCAAACTGATCATAAAATAATTGAACATTTCAGTTGTCACTATTGTAAGACTTGCTCTCTCGAATAAGAGAAGCACCTAGAAGTCTTATGGTGTGTTGAGGAGCTCTTAACAGAAGGCTATGCCTATTCTTCTCCTGAGACCTCATTCAAAAGGCATAGCTGAAGAAAACTACAAAGCTCAGGTGAAGGTATGTTATGATGTGGATATGCTAGCACTATGAAATCAGATTATGAAGACAGGCACAAGGTGAATTCTTATCCATAAAATAATAATTTCTGACCTTTAGCATACACTCTTTATGCAATATTAAGGAGAGAAAACATTTCAGACTTCTAGGATATCAGAAGATTTTTTATTGTTAGCGAAAAAAAATACTAATATTAAAGAACGAAGGATCATTTTAGCCTGGATCAGTGCAAATGAGTGCTTCTTCTACTGCTAGTCTTAAAGCCAGAGTTTCTGCACTATTAGCTACCTGAATATTTGCTTAATTTGCATTTTTAACACCACTCTATACAGTGCCACTTACTATGAGGAACTGAAATTTATTGCAGTTTGCAGGAATTTTATGACTTGGAACAGCAAAATTCTTTAAAAGGAGTGAGCATTCTAGTAAAGATTATTTTTTTTTTCAACCATGCTATCCAATTGTTAAATGGAAAAAAAAATAGGTAAAAGGATTAGACTAAATCATGAATACCTGCCAATTTCCTTCTCTTTCTAGAGTAGCACAATGTATCAAAGCTTTAAACCATTTCAGACAAGTTTAAACCTTCGAGTAGCATGGCGTAAAAGAAGGCATTATTCAGCATAGAGTGTTCGCAGTTTGTTAGTTTTTAAAAGAGCGTAGTGATGACTGCAGAAATTATACATGTCCACAGAGTCATGTTAATGAGAAGAACATGAAGAGAAACAGACCAAACTTTGAAGAAGTTTGGATCTGAAGATGACTCAGGCCTAAAATCCAGGCATGAGGGACTCTGCAATGACCAGCCTGTGACTATAAAGCTAAAATAGGGACTTGGGGCTCTGAAAGCCCTCGTGATTGTGCTAGATACTGTGGTATCAACTCAGAATTGCATCCAGACGTGGTTAATGTATTCTGATTTTCCAAGACTTTTGCATGGATGCAGAGCACCTGTACATAAGCAGCCCAGACAGACCATTGAAACCAACTTCCCAAGTCCAGAATACAGCGCTGAGTGGAGCTGTCTCCAGCTGTTCCAAGTGCCCAGGCTGCAGGTCGCCACCACTTTGCGCTGCTGAATGGTAGCCAACCACGAGGGCAACGTGAGGGCTGACACAGTACCCTCTGACCATGCTCAGGGCTGAGAGGACAGACGGGAACAAGATACTGAGGGTGACCTGGAGAGGCCTATTGAGGAGTCTTCACAGTGGCCATGACCCAGCTTCTCATTTGGGCCAGGCATGCCACCACCCACATCTGCATGCTGCAAGTCAGCTTGGAGAGTGAGCAAATTTAGCTCACATCTACTTGAGAAGTGCCACGTAGACATAACCCCCTGTAAGAAAGGAATGAATAAACAACTCTGGCTGATCAAAAGCCATGGGATGCCTGCAGCTCCCAAGCCTTGCAGACAAAGACTTGCAGATTCAGATTTTTCCGACAGCTGCATGCAGACAAACTTGTGTAACTCTGCCCTGAATGGAGGAATGCTGCGAGGCAGACACGCAAGTCAGGGCTTGTGCCGACACCTCGGTCACAGGCCCTTCCTGTGGGTGGGAGAGGAAGATAGGATCCCCTGGGGGATGCACAAAAGCTCTGAGCATGTTCTTTGCCCAGAAGCAGTGAAATAATGGGAAGCAGCTATGGGGAGGGTAAGCACTGGCAAGACCTCCCTGTGGTGCAGCCACAGCCAGCAAGCATGTGAGCATGGCAAAGAAACATGTGATGTCTAAGAAAACAATGGAGACCTGCTCTCCTGGTCTCAGAGAAAACTGTATGAAGGGGATGTCCCTCCCTGCCCAATGAAGGACGTCTTTTGTTGCATACAAAGAGGAGTGAGACTCGTGTTTAGCCAAATGAAGGAATCATAAACAATCTCACCACTGAGGCATCTTCACCCACTTCCCATTGCACTCCCGCACTAAGACTTGGGCAATTTCGGCAGGACCTGGAAGAGGTACCAAAGCCTGGGCAGGTCACACTGCTAGCATCCAAAGCGAGAGGAACATGGGGACACCTCATCCCCATGGCAGCTGGAACCCCCCTGCTTGCACAGGCCCAGTCCCCCCCAGCACTGGCTGGCAGATGTGGGGACCCGAGCATGCAGCAGCTGGGGTTTCTAACAGGGGTGAGTTTGGGGAGGAATATGGGCATATAGTGACAAGGTGTAGAGCTATGGGAGCTGAGGGCCTTTGGAAATTGAGGCAGAACTGGGCAAACGGCAACTGAAGTGCTGAAAGTGAGACTTTAGAGAGGAGAGAAATCCACAGGGAGCCATAGCTGGTAGTTATGTTGGCAGCCGTAGCAGAAAGATCAATACCTTTGTATCTTTTGTACCTTCTGAAAAAGTGCTGAAGCATCCTGAATAACAGAAATGGGCTAGTGCAAGGGAGGAAATTTTATAAAAGTCCAAATTACTAATTATTTGCCTTGGAGTTTTTACCCTAAAGATCTTCTCCTTTTTATGCTACCTGGAATATTTGTTTTGATTTCTTAATATGAGGTCCAGCACTAAAAATCTGCTCTCAGGTTCTGAGTTCCAAACTGATATAAGTAGGTATCTAGAGAGACAGACAGCTACAAAGATCTGTGTGATTTCATCTACTATTCTTCCATTACAGTCCAAGAGCCTAATATTTGACAAATTCTTTACCATGTCACACCTAATTAAGAACAAAAGATGGTAATTACAGCTGAGTGAGAAATTTTTGTGTAGAAAATATTAGATTTATCAATTTATTTTTATTTTCATTTTTAATAGGTGAAGATGAAGTGAAATAATCTTTTGACATCAACTACTTTGATATCAGTGAATCAACATTTTCAGACAAAAAGGCATAGCCAGAAAATTCCTACCTCATCTACTAGATGCTCCAAATCACATCTTTCTCAGACAGACTACCTTTTTTCTGAAGCAGACAGTTGATACATGCTTTTCTATGACTTATATTTCTACCAGTATGAATTTACACATTTGTAATGTGAAAAAGAGCAGACTTCAGTATGATCAAAAAACCCAGCTTAGGCTTTCCTGTAGAAGATATCTAAATAGCGTAACAAATGGCAAGATCCCCTTTTAGCCTGTAGGTAAAATTGATGTAGAGATCAGCAGATGAACTGATAAGCACAAAGAATACAACTGGCAAGTATTATAACCTTCAAGAACACTTGGCACATCTTATCCATTGCTGTGAGCTGATGCAGCTTTAAAGGTTAACAAATTTATACATGCCTCACATTCTCATTTCTAGTGTGGATCTTTCCAAATGTGTCACATGTACTCACCCTCATTGAAGATTAACTGCACAGCAACTTTGAAGTGTTAAAAAAGCTGTGTTCAAGTTCTGGGAAAGCAAACTGGGGACACAATACTTTCAACAAAGCAAAAATAGCCAGATTTTCTATAAACCTTCCCAGAAACACTCACCTTTGGTCTGTGACCCGACATTAAAAGCGTTACATCGATGGAACTTTAATGGAAAAGGTTTATGGGATAAAAAACCTTAACTCAATTCTGCAGAAGGTGCTTCATTTTGATTATGTATTCAATAGTGCAACAGCATAATTATTAGCCCTGTCTGTTGTTCCTCTTTATTTCAGTGTTTTACTTTGCATTGCATTCATGCTTTCAGTAGACAATAAAGACGGTGCCTTCTAAAAGTGTTTACCACTTTCAGTAATTGCATAGTTCTATGAACATACCTTCGAATTCAGATGTTATGTCCATAAAGCCATCACATGCTGAAGAGTCCAGTTACCTTGCTAATAACTGTCATGAAATGTGTTTCCACAGAGGTATTTTTAATTCTTGCCTGGCTAGAAAGGATTATGAAAATTTTTGGTAGGAAACTGAATATTGCTCTTCTCTGTTGACTGTGCTAACTGTTTTTCTGTAACGTATTCCTGCTGTCTGCACATCCCTTAACAAGATACACAATTTCTCAAACAATAAAGGCAATCCTTCAGGTGCTGCTGATTCTGTTACTGCCTTTGCAGGTGGGTAAGTAGTTGCCCGGGTTTGATTTGTTCCACTAGATTGCTTTTATGTCTTCTAAATGCAGCATACTTGAAGGTGCTTTTACTTTCCTTCTGGTGTTTAGTGGAAGCTGTACTTTTTATTATACTCGTTTGCTAAATCTGTACTTTGCCTTACTTTGCTCACCTTTGCTTTCCCTTTAAAACTTTCCTTTTTCTCTTCTCTCTGCCTCTCTTAGTGAAGTCCGGCTTGTGACTTGGAAAGCGGGACTGAAAGCGAGGAGGAGGGCAGGGGGAGAACCTCTGCCAGGCACTGCTCCTGTGCTGCCCATGCCCTGAGCTGGGGGCAGGCATGGATCAGCGGGGCTGCCTGTGGAACGGGGGTGCAAAGCTGTCCCCCTCTGGCACTTGGGGTGGCTTGTGCCAAGGGGGATGCCCCGGCTGACTTTGGGCACCGGTCAGCAGTGAATTACTTGCACTCTCGGGAGGGGAAAGGAGCCGAGAAGGATTCTGAATCACAGGCTTGTCCTTCTCAGGGCAGATTTCATACGGAGCCCCGCTCAGTAGTCTGCTGAGAATTAAAATTTAGTTCTACAGCTGTAGTTTTTCTCCCTAAACAAATCAAACTTTCCTTAAGGAAATATAAAAGAGAAGATGAAAGATATTTTCTTTACCGGGAGATATTTCCAAAGGGGGAAAAATGTAGTAACTTCTGAAGCTGGCTCTGAAGCCTGACTTTCAAACTCTGATTGGTCAATGCATAAATCCTCCCACAAGCCAACTAAAAGTCATATAACTTTGCCCAAATATAATTTACTTTTTATTTTACTTATTTTTTTTGCCTGTCTTCATCTTCTACCTCATTTCCAAGGAAATGACTAACCTTCCTCCCATCTATCCTTTCAGCCTCCAGGCTGAATGTAATTTGGTTCAGCTTAGTACTACACATGTTTAAAAACATTAGGGAAGCGTGCATTTCCAACAAAAAAGTATGTGGAAGACTTGAAAAGAGAACAAGACAAGACACCCCCCAGCATTAAGCGACATCTCAAAAAAAAAAAAGAACCAACAACAAAAAACAACAACAACAAAAAAACCCACAACAAAAAAAAACCCACACAAAATGAAACAAAACAACAAAAAAACAACAACAACAACAAAAAAGCCCCAAAACAAACAAACAAACAAAATGAAAGGAAAAAAAACCACCAGGACATGTAATGCAAACCCATACTGGAACAAATTCAAAGTAAATAGAGTCATTTCAGTAGTAGCAGTACCTCACACCTCCTCACTTTAAAAATATTTTCTTCACTCCTTTTTCCTTAGGCTTCTTCTGCTTCAGAACACAACGAAGGACCAACATCACCCTGAGTAGCACTTTAATGCAGAAATACTCTCATGAAACCCAGTTTCTCTGCTTAGGGAGAACTGGTGATTGATAGTGCATGGCCAATTATACTAATTGGTGCATCCTATTTCTGTACTCGCCTTAGCCATTCAGCTGAACTTTTGTAGGTTGTGAGAAAGATTTTGATGGTTTTGTCCTGGAAAAGAAAGGAAACCCAGTTCATTGCTTCTGAATTTAATTTCCTTTTGAAGAAGTCCCATCCATTTCTTTCCTCAACTCTAGAAATCTGCTTGATTTTTCCAGGTTAATCTAGCTCTCTTGCTAGGGTCATAATGATGTATTCTCCCCTTAACCTTGTGTCTGGATGCCCTGCACAGAAAGCAACCTGCAATTATAACTAAAAATAGATCCATAGGCTGGTTCAGAAGCATGCCTATACTCACTCCCATCTGGTGAGGGAGCAATAACACTCACTAGCAAGGTGATAGGCCAGTTTCTACAAGGCATAAAAACTGATTGAAGATTAGCTTAGAAAGGAATCCTACCAAACACAGCAAGTGCCGTATTTTCTGCCAGTAGGACCTTCTGTTTGTAAACAATGTCAGCTCAGAGCCAAATGTTTGATTGCCCAGGACTGTAGCACCTGTAGCCATAACTCAGTGAATCACTGCCTCTCCTCTGCCTCTATTTTCCTTGCCAAGGCAAATGGATGGAATTCTACCTTCAGTGGCATAATACCATTATTTATCCACACTTTTTGGTTATGTTTGCAGCAGTACCTTCTAAATTCTAAGCCCTCTTTAGGTTCAGTTAACACCACCACTTTCATGAGGGTCTCCCCTGAAGAATCCTTGTGTGAAAACCGTAGAAACATCAGTTTTGAATCACTGATCTTCAGAAATCATGTCTTTTCCTGTGCATGTTACATATTCTGAGGGAGAGACTGAGAAAAAAAGAAAAAAAATAACATAAACCAAATGCAGCTTAGTTTTATATAGTACCTTTCACGCTAAGTGTACCCACTAGCACCTGACAGCAGTGTGAGCTGGATGTTCCCAGCTGTTCTTACTCAATATTTTAAAGACACATGACTTAGCTTCAGGAGAAGGTTTGGTGCTCTGAATCCTGGATCCTCAGAGGCACTTCTCTCTGACCTTGAGAAAGAGAATTTCAACCTAAAATAGAGCTGGACTTCAGAGATACCTAGCCTGCTCTCCAGCATGCTTGGCATTGCTTGGTGCCCCTTTGAGGAAAATGTTTTCTGAAAGGCTCATCCATACCTCAAACAGACAGAGGAAGGTCTCCTTAAAAAGTTATGACAGAATACCTAAGAATGTTTTTGCTGCAGTATGTCCAAGTGCCATGATTAGTGATCTTGGCCTTACAGCAGTAGGTGTGCTGCTCTCATATAAAAAGTGAATGCAAACATACTATACAGTAACTTCCCAAAAAGTAATTAGTGCTATATAATAGTACTATATTATACTTTCCAGCCTTCTCCAGCTAGATTTGGCAATGGGCTTTCTGCCATAAGAACCTGGCAGTATATTTGAGGTGATCTAATAAATAATTAAATGAAGTACCCACCTTAATGAATTTTTTAGAACTTTAAATTAAATATTTTATTATTAGAATTTCTTGTTCAGTTTTCCAAGCAGATTCTCTGAGAGAAAAGCTTATTTTCAGACAGCCGATGGCTGGGTTTGCCACACTTCCTGCTCTCTATATCTTTTATAATGTTCAAAACCCTAGAAGAAATTGAGGGCTGGAATCAATCATAACCTGAAATGATGAGAGGAAAAAAGAGAAGGAGATTCAGCATTTGTACAACTCTTACTCCACTGTGTGACCTGTGGTACACGGGGTACAAAGGGCAGTGGTAATGGAAAGTCTAAATCCCGTATTACCATTCCCTCTGCCTCTCCCCTGAGGCAATTCTGCTCCCACAACACATTTCAGTGCTCTAATGACCATTTTTTAATGTGCATAAAGCGTTCTCTATTTATACCACTCCAGTTAGTATTTGTGGTACAAGAAAGCTTAATTGGGACCTCCAATGCAATTAATTCATAGATATAATTCCAGTGAGAAAGGACTATAATATGGGACTGACAGGGAGTCCTGTGCGGCTGTGAATGATGAAAGAAGAATGCTACTTGTAATATGCTGACACTGTACAGAATTAGGCTTTGTGTTTCCCAGTTATAAAGTGTCTTTTGGGATGAAAGGCAGACATTTTGGGTTAGCTCCTATTTAATTATGTGTCTTCCAATGTAAAAGGGTTTATTGAAAGGATTCAAAAGAGAGAAAGAATGGAAAGGACTCTAACACATATTTTCATTTTTTTTCTGATGTTTTTCATTATGCAAGTACTCAGGGATCTCAACACAGTAAATTCTGATTAAAAACTAGAAGTGCTTTCATATTTTAAATAGACAATGCTGGGGAGTCTACAACTTCCCTTAGAAATCTCCATTGCTTGATTTTTTCTTGCAGTAACTGGATGAAATCCAAAGAAACCATTACATGTTTTTCAGGATTTAGCCCACATTTTTCTTCTTATTTTTGAACCTAAAAGTTTCCATGTTGTATTTAATCTCATTATTTTTGTTCTGATTGTTATTTCCTATGTGAGTTACTTTGCCAGTGTCCTTAATGAATCCAGTTTAATTGATTTCAGACCATTTCTCCAATGTATGATGATTAAACTGTATTTTATTCTCATTCTCCCATGAATTTGCAATCTCTCCTTGCTTTGTGTCATTTGAAAATACAATTTGCATTCTCTGTATTTCATCCATAAGCTCATTCATTAAATCACGCGACACATATGGCACAAGGGATGCCCTAAAGTGAAGAAAAATGGACAATGAGATGCACGCACTCTGGGACAGAATTTGTCAGCAAGATATAAAATGAGAAAGCCAGAAAATTGGTCTGATTTTCCTGAACCCCTAGGCAAGATTCATTAGGGGTATAACAAGAGAGCCATGTTGATTTATTCTTGCTTATAATCTGTTCAGTTTTTATTAGAAGAAGTTACATCCTTGGGAGAAGTTCATGTCAGAATCTAGATCCAAACTTCATATTGAGTTGATAGCAGATGTTCATATATATTATGTTAATTTGGTCTAATAAAGTAGGAGAGATGAAAACAGTGTTCACAATGCAGTAAACAAAATAATGCACACAGAGCTTCAGCTACCCAGGCAAAAGTGAAGAACTAGCTGAGACCGTAACATATTAACACACTTACCAAGTTAAAACAAACAAACAAACAAACAAACAAACAAAAACAAAAACAAAAAACCTAAATCCAGAGAGGCTGAAATTAATAAGTAAATATTTGGATTTTTTTTTCTCTGTATAATTATGGTTTCCAAATAAACCATTACATACAGATAGATGTTAATGTTTTTTAAGTACCACCAATTTTTCCAGTGATTGTTATGGTGAAAAACAAACAAACAAACAAAAAATCCCCACCAAACCAATCTGTCATAAATACTGAACAGTTAAAAAAAAAGAATTACAAGGAAATATTTGTTTACTTATTTATCTCATAACTAACATGGTTTAATAAAAAACAAGCACCTCACAGCTTTTTTTTTTTTTTTTCCATTAAATTCTTCTCTATCTAGTCACAGGCTCTTAGGGATTAGTATTGTGATATTTGGTAGCTGTTGGCTATGACACTTTACATTTCATTTAACACATTGCAGTCTGGATCTAGCACAGTCACTACACATTTCTTACTGAGAAGTTTAGATGTGTGCTGCTAGGTACAAATACGTATACAGCAAGGGAACATAGTTAAGCCAAAGCCAATGAAATGTGTTTACTTGTTTTATACTAGACTTACATTCAGGAAAGTATTAAATTTTATGTATTTTGCTGTAGCTATCGGGACAAGGAAAAGGAGACAGTAGCGTGTTGTTTGTTCCCTAGGACTGCTGAAGAAGAGCTCCTCCTGAAGTTCTTCAGCCCGTCCTGAAGTTATTCAGCCATTTTTTTCTAGTTACAACCAGAAGATTGAAACTACATCTAGAAAATACTTTGTTTCATTGCATTTCTCTAATCCTTGTAATATTGTGGCTTATTGTCGCTAGTAAGAGGTGAAAAAATCCAGTTAGAGGATGTCTGGATAATCTTTAGAGCAG
Organism: Pampusana beccarii; assembly: GCA_013399365.1. Lineage (NCBI taxonomy): Eukaryota > Metazoa > Chordata > Aves > Columbiformes > Columbidae > Pampusana > Pampusana beccarii. The sequence continues at coordinate 354,049 of VWYH01005844.1, read as the reverse complement.
TCTGTTTGTCCCTCCAGATTAGGCTAATGGCACAGCCCAAGATTCACCAGATCCAGCTGCAAAGCCTTACTTTAGGAATATATTGAGTTGGTACAAGGACGTGACTGTTTAACAGTCTGAGTTTGCCTTGCTTTTGACACATTTCAAATACTCATGCACAATTTCTGAAAGTTTAAACAGACAGGCAGCAAAGTTTCAACATAAAATCGCTGGATTCATTGTTTACCATAAAGATGAATGAAGACTCACTCTGAGTGTTTTAAGGCACAGGGAGAGAAAGCACTGGAGTCTGGCACGAAATCTATCATGATGGGCACTGTTGCGAAGAGAATTTATCTTGTACTGACAATAGCTCTGCATGACAATGAACATAACAAACAGGGCCAATCAGGCAATGTTGTCAGGCCTGCAGTCCCAATGGCCCCTTAGATACGGACTAATGACAGTCCGATGTTTACGGCTTATGCCTCAGTGCTGTGTATATAACCCAGCTGCTTCCTGCGTCAGAGCTCTGTAGCAACAACAGTTTGAGCCTCCAAGTGCTCTTGCCTGGACTGTGGATTTATTTGAGGAACAGTGGAGATGAGGACATCGGTTGAATTTGGTGAGACCAAAGGTTCTCTTGGCCCACCAGTTCATCTCCAACAGACACCATCAATGGTGGCCTAGGGAAGAGTAAAAGAGCAGAGCAAGCACATAGTGGTACTTCCCTATGGTGGTCACGTAGCTTTGTGTTACACCACCACTGCAGGAGAATGCGAAATGAAATGACAGTCCTTTATTTCTGGATTCATTCCCTAAGAGAACTTCACTTGATTCCCTCTGCTTTCAAGAGCCTGCTGCAACTGATAAGAACTTTTGTGGACCCAGATGGCTACATGAGAGAGACCTTTCTCACTGAAATTTTCCAAATGTGAAGGATGATTTCATTCACACATATCTAATTTTTTAAGGACACATTTAGAGATTTAACTACCATGCCTTGTTTCAAGGCAAGTCATGCTGTATTTTTGAGGCTAGTGTGGACATACATTTGTGAAGTAGCTATGCAATGCTTGGCTGCCAAACTGAAATATTCCATATTTTATATACTAAACCAATTTAATTTACATAGGGTGATATGCTGTTTCCATATGTATTAATATTTGGATAAAGTCCTTATAGAAACACAAAGCCCAGCCCTCAAGAGCTATCAGAGGACTGGTTCCCTTAGTAGGATTTGAATACTGACTGCATATTAAGCAGCTATCTGTTCCAGAATGTACAGTCATAGACAAGCTCATGTACAACCGAGACCAAATCATTCTAGTTTTATGAATCTTATTCAGATTGCACTATTTTTTAAAGTTGACCAGAGTACTTTAAGTTTCTGAGTTTACCTGTGGATTTAAATGGAGTTGAGTGACTCTATCATGTCCTCAAATTTAACCAATTTCCAAAGTAAGATTTTCAATACCTTTCTGTTTCTCTCTCAGACAATCCCCACAGAGATACCATGTGATATTTTGCAGTGATTCAATGAGTCAGTCTCATGTGGTTTTATTCTTTCTTTATTTCGAGCCTAGATTATGAATTCAAATGTTTCAAAAAGTGTCTTTTAATGCACAACTTTTAGATAAATAAGTGTCACAACTCTGCTTTTGTTCTGTACAAATGCTCAGAGATCTTATATAGCTTTGTAGAGAAGTCATTAGCCTGTTAAATGTCTTTGCACATTGGAAATACAGATAATATTAGTGCAGTATTCAAAATCAAATTGATTTTATGCATCATTTAAAATTTTCTGCTGAGAGGTATATAAATATCACTTCCATAACAAAAAGGAAAAGAAGATCAGGTGAGTAGTGTTTAGCAGCAGGTAAGGAAGTAGTAAATAAAGAAGCAGCAAGTATAGAAGTAAGAAAGAACTGGGTAATATGTTCTATATCCAAACAGTCTGCATATCTAGGTCATCTCATACTATCTTCATCCTACGAAGCAGAAGTGATAGAGAATGAACACCATAGGATTGACAATTCAGAAATCATACCTGAATAACCCATCAGGCAGGAGCAACAAAAATATTTAGAACATGAAATTTAAAAATCCTTTTGTCTTTGTCACTATAGATCCTCTGTGTGCATATATGTATATCTACACGTAAACAAATAAATGTGATAAAAGTAAGTCGAAGGATGGCCAAAGACATATTGAAATTTCTTTTTTAAAACTTAATTTTCCATCTAATATTTTAAAAGGACAGCATGTTCCTTTAATTCTAAGAGATACAGTTAACATAACTAATTTTAATTTTATAGAAAAAAATCTTGACAATATTTAATATTTCATTGATTTGTACTCCAGGATCTTAGTTGGAATAACCTTTTTTTGAAATACTGTTTGCAATACGGGATTCACATGCAGAAGAGGGCTAATATAAAAGAATGCTAAAGACAACCATTAGAGAGTATCAAAATATGTGTAAAGCATTTTGAGTCCCAGAGAAAGAAAGACTTATGTGATCAATTTTACTTTATTTCAGTTTAAATTGTTTGGCCAGCTGAACTGCAAAATATTATGCTTAACTCTGTGTAAACAGATGATGAGTTAATAAACAACACAAATTGTAATCCATGCAAGTTACATCAAAAAACAAAATCTCATTTTAGAGGCACCTGAAATTATCATAAATTTTTATATATATATATATATATATATGATAGTTATACTTTCTGTATCATGGTGCAAAACAAGGTCCTGTATTTTCTATTTTATGTTTGTATTACCGATATGTAAAAAGCTGCTTTAAAAAAAAAAAAAAANAAAAAAAAAAAAGAAAAATATTTCTAAAATATTTATAAATTACTTTTGCTGTTGTTTGTCAAAGTATATCCAAAAATGTTTATCTCATTTTTACTCACCAGACTCAGCCCGACTCTACAGATGGGGAAGCTGAGGCTCAGAACAACCCCATTTTCTCTGACCTCACACAGCAATCATAGCACTAGTGTTGACTCAGGACTTTATATACACCCCACCTACCCTCTCATTCAGTGACAACCCGTGTTCCATTGCTATAGTCTTCACAAGTCCAGTTATCATGTATTTCAACAACTTCATGGTTTTGCTGTTTTATTTTGAAATCGCTACATTGCAGGTGGGGTAAAGTGATTTTGTGTGTGAGTGCATCTATGTGCTCAGGCACGTGCATAAGTAGCTTGCAGCCTCAACTTTTGCAAGAGAAAAGACGGAATTTTTTAAGAATTAACAGGCTGTAGCAGGGATAGCATCACAAAACAGGTGAGAAGGGTCATGAATCTCATTATAGGGACATAGGGGGCAAATTGTTGAAGAGTATGCAGCAATACAGGTAGTGACAGCTGTCTTTCACTAAAGACACCAAAAAGACAGATTCTTCTTAACATGAATAATATCTGTAATATTTCATTAAAAGAATAGTAAAACAACTTCTCATGGAAAACAATAGGAAAAGGTCAGTTTCCACCACCTCACTGTTAATAAGAAAAGGATGTTGATTTACAGCTATAGAATAGTTGGATCCCCAGTGATCCATTTCCTCCATCTCTGTAGAGCAGGGGTGTCAAACTCATTTTGACCAGGATGTAGGAGTAGTTACATTTGTACAGTCCTAAAATTACAATTGTCCCTTTGAAGGCAACTGTGAAGCTGATGTGGCCCCCCATGAAAATGTGTTTGACGACCCTGCTCTAGAGCACACACTTCTAGAACGAAAAACAAGGAAAGCATCATATGAAAATACCCCTGCCCCATGCAGACATGAAACCTCTCTATGGTAGCTTCATTTTATTTCTGCTTCTTAAAAAACAGTAAGAACACACAATAAGTAACAAAAGAAGGGTAGGAGGAATCCAGAACATGTCCAGCTGGGTTTCAAGGCAGAGAATCTATTTCTTATTTTTAAAATCTTCTTTGTGCATCTGGACCTGTCTTACCATCCACAAAAGCATGGAGTAACCAAAAATTTTCAAGCAGGGGAAAAATGTAAAAATAAGGAAGCACAGCAAAGGAATTTACGTTCATAGCAGATTTATATTCTCTTTGTGGTGTCACATTCATACAACACAGATGGTTTCATCCCTTTGATTTAGCAGTGTAGATTTTTCATTGTAGTTTCCCCTAGACTTACTAAGTTAAAACAAGATGCAATTACATGTTTTACTCCGGACACGAATCACCCCAAATATAAACTGACTTGAAACAAATGTAAAGAAATCATGACTGGTGGAGCTGGCTCAAAACTTAGGACCATACTATTCTGTCTCGCACAACACTGAGTTATTTTACCAATTAATGCCACGGCTTTGGCTACTACGATAATATTGTCCTCATTTAACCTGTCCTGTTCATACAAAGGACTTGGATCCAGGTGATCAATAGGCAGCATAGTGGTGCATGGTGATAGCCAGTCTGCTGCTTCTTTCCTCTGCTGAATGAAAATTGTTTGAATATTAACAGCATTATGGGAAAAGGATGGTAGAAGGCAAGGGAGTATTAAAAACTGTGTGAAACTGTTCCATTTTCCTAACATTTAATTTTTATGCCTCCACCTTTACCTTCAAATGACCATATTCTCATTTCTAAACATCTCATTTCTCATTTGAGGGGCACATATTTTAAAAACAAACCAACCAAACAAAACACCTGAAACTCGGTGATATAATGACCTCGCAGCAGAACATGAAGAACCTCATCAAAGACTTACCGTGGTCTTGAAAACTGAATTTTCATGGAGATGCTGGAACAGCTCATTTCAGTGATTGCAGGACTGTATGAACTTGCACATGTCTCACAAGGAAAATTGCCTTTAATACCACTCTTCTCCTGTTTTTTTCAGGATCACACATTTCAGCATAGCCATATGCTCCTTAAGTACAATAAATCCTCCTCACTTAGGGGTTTATGTGTTCTGGGTACTTCAGGCTCCTCAGTCACTCTGAAAGCCAAGTCGCCCACACCAAAGATCGAAGTGAAGGGAACTTTAAATTGCACTGTACAGCCCAGATCTATCATAAAGCTTTCACAGTCTCCAGGCCATTAATTTGTTGTAGACGAGTGGGATATTAATATATTAGACTTGCCCTCTTTAACTAGAAAACTATTAGCTGAGTTGCAGTGTTCTAACAAGCTAATAAAAATAATATGTTTGCAGCTTATCAGTAAGAGACAAGGTCAGTTACATGTCTCCTTTCCAGTACTTTGCGGAAGATCATGATGTTCAATAAACTCATAATCTTTCACACATATCCACACAAGCATCTTCTGAGGAGCTCAGTTAGGCAATTCAAAGACATTACCCAGATTAGAGTAATTTTAAAGGAGAAAACATTTATATGTTCACCATATTTCTGCATTTTTCCTTCCCAACAGTACAACCTGCATCATTTGTGGATGATATTAGCAGCAACTAAGATTGTAAAGAAAACTCAAATAATAAAGAACATATTCAGGATATGAAATCTTACTAAAAAAAGAAAATGAAAAACTTTGTCATAAGAACAGGAGGCTGCTTGATAACTTTTAAAAGCAGTGACTTGAGGCAAAGTTCAGATTCAGGCAGGAAACCTCCCCATGCCTTAATTCCCAGACCTTTGCAGAACTGGTAAAAGGTTCAGGGATACAAAAACATCAACAGTTATAAAAGTTAAGCTAAACCGGAGGATTAGACACTGTCAGGCTCATGGAGTTAGTCATGATGGATTCTGAGTTAGGCTGTCCTTGCATCGTGGAGACCATGTTAACCCGCACCAGGACATCTGATACTGGCCACTGTCAGAGTCAAGGCAGAACAGCCTGAGCCACTCTGGCATTACTCTGTGTCCCTGCGCTGGAGGTGGCTCCCTGACGGATTTACTGTTATTGCTCAACAGCCATTATGGCCCCACAATCGCTTTGTGCTGACTGAATCCCATTCCAAGCGTCCCCAACCACGAGCAAACCAGTAATATAGCTTCTCAGTACCTTTCTGTGGTGTGGAAAATTTCATATTGCACTGAGGAAGGAAAAAAAAAAAAAAAGAAAAATTAAGAAAACAAGAAAGAGAGAAAAGAGAGGGAAACAGAAAAAGGTGTCTAACTGCAGAAAGGGAAATGGCTAATAAATAAATTGTCCTTGAATTATTTTCTTTTTTCTTCCTTTCCTCCAGGTCACCAGACCTCATCACCATAATAACTACGGTTTTGTGTCTTATTTATTATTATTATTGCGACATGATGCTCAAGTACGTTAGTTCTTACCAGGCCTTCTAAAGCTTTCACCTATGATTAACTGTACGGCGAATGAAGTCATAGTCCCTTCAGTGATACAGCCCCATGGAAAGTCCACCACAGACAAGTGTGAATTGTGGTTCATATTTTTCATTGTCAAGAAACTTATGACATGAATTAAGCATGATTTTCACTTAGTGGTCTTGCATAATAAGTTTGGTTTATATTCATTATTTCTTATTTTTTTACAAATACACTGTGAAGACAAATTTTATGCTGTTATTTGTTCTTAAAGAATTCACAGTGGCTATTTGTTATTCATAATTAAAGACTGATAATTAGTTACCTAAATGGCATGGCATTATTTCTGCTTCCAGCTTGGAGGGCTGAATCGTAATAACCGGAGGCAAATCCTTATTTGGGTTCGTAATTTCAATATAAGCATGTTTACCAGCACAATGACTATTTTGTGTTAATAAGATGATTGTTTTCTAGCTTAACCGTGAGTGCACCTCACAACGTTATTCATGTCAGCATGCACAGCCTGTTTCTCCACAGTAAGCTTTCCTGTAACTACACTGCTCCTGCAAAAAGAAGCTGTAAACAGCGGAGAAGTGACTTTGTGAATTACTGGCAAAATATTTATTCTCACTGAGCAAACAGTGCTCCATCATTCACGTGAGTGAAGGTGTGAATGAATAGCAGGTTTCCATTCAGGAAAGCAGGCAGAGGCCCCCAGCACCCTTCCCCAGTCCCCAGAGCAGGGTCTGCCACTGCGTTGGGTGTGCACGGAGTGGGGATGGGGAGCAGTGCTCCATCTTCACTCAGTGTCAGGATCTTGGGGGTGACCCCAAACAATGTTTCCTCCTGCTCCCTGAGGAGGCACAGCTTGTGGCTTTACCAGACAGACCCACAGGACTCCTGGTGGCATTTCTAACCTGTCCACAGCCCAGGACCCCATCTCAACCCCTTATAGAGCCATCAGCCCGTTCCCCAGCGATGCTGCAGCATGGCTGGTCTCCAGCTCCCCATAGCTCTGCTTTCACTGGTCGTGGGCCTGCTGAGCTGGTTCTACCCACAGGCCCATGACCCACCCTGGTCTCCAGGGAGGTGCCTGATGCCAAGCACCCCCAAGCTGACCTGCTTCTGGCTGAGTCTGACAGGCTGGGTGTCCATCACTGTGGTCCTAGGGAACCACTGGTCTCCATGGCACCATGATGGGTGGGGATGTTAACGGTGAGAATTCAGTTGCTCGTTGTAAGGCCAAAGAAAAGGAGTTGGCTGGGAACAGAGCTCAGTTTTTGCTAGAATTTGGTCTCATATTTAAACAAGCTTAAAGGCTAATCTTGACAGAAAAAAACCTCACAAGAACAAAAATCAAAGAAACAGGAGAAAACTAATATGTACACCAATGGTATCATGAGCTCTGGGAAACAGGACAGATCCCAGAGTAAGGTAACAAAACACCACACAAGTTGGTGACTTCCAGAAGCCAAGGGGGATCTGGCAGATCCCCTTCCCCTCCTGCTTCTCTCGTACCACTGCCCTCTGAACTACTCGGTGGGCTGCCCACAGCCGTCCACATCTGAACAGACAAGTGGTCTGAAATAGTTTAGAAGCATGTAACCAGAGGGCAAATTTCACTGCTTCAGGTCAACAAGCATTTCTCTGTGTCTCCTTCTACTTTCCCCTTCCCTCCGTGCAAAGCTATTCAGTGGGAAAATGACCAAGCTTTCTTTTCACAGTCTTCTTTACAAACAAAAAATGGAAAGATTTCTAATTTCTGCCAGAGACATATGTGGATAACAGAAAAACACCTCTAGAAATGGGAGATTAAGTAAATACTCTGTACCCACGTGTATGACAAGCAACCGCAAAACTCACCTGAGATTCAGCACGATTTTGAGATAGCTTGTCAGTGACCTGTGGGTGGATGGAGAAAGAACAACTGCATTATTTCTTTATAATTCGTATTGAACCTGCAAAAAGTACACTCTCACATAATGGTTTTCTGAATGAAGGCAAATCATTAAGGCAGTAGCTAAAAGGTAGTATAAGAAAGACTCCCCATGAATCAATCCAAAAACTTGTAGCTCCAACACTTGAAAGAGCAGCTTCTGGCAATGACTAATACATATATGTATTCTAAGGGTACTTATAAAATATGATAGCTGTCCTGTCCTGACATTTAGAAGCAAATGCTCCAACAGCCCACAACAGGGAAACTTCCAGTGCTCTGTGAATCATTGACTTCCTTAGGAAGACCTGTATTATAAAGACCACTCAGGATCATTTTATTCCATTACCACAAAAACTTCTGCATAAGAGTTATTAGGAATGCAGAACCCCATTCTCAATACTCTGCCTACATCAGACCATTGTCTCTCATATGAAGAAACACACATAGTGTTCCCCTCGATCTTTTTCCTCTGTTATTTGCATTTATTTGCCATCGGACTATGATACGTGATGTTTAGCCCACTGTGTAATCGTGAAAGGGATAATGTTTCATTCCCGTGGTTTTCCTGAGATGTTGAGAAAAAGCCTGATAGAACCAAAAAAAGTTAACCCAGGCTCATCTGCAGTTGTGCCTTTCCAAACTGAAAAAAATGCTGGTACGCTTTTCTGAGGAAGATCTATTTATGCAATGGCCTGTTCCAAAAGCAGGTTTATACTCATCCCTGCAGGGCTGCTTCATACTCCCCTTTACTAGGAAAACATGGTTCATTTTCAGTTTTTCTTGTGTTAAAATACATTTACAGGAAGATAAGAGGCAAAAGGCATTAATAGAAGAAGACAGAAGTGAAGGAAAGATACCATGGCAGATCAGGTCATGTTACAGAGTGTGGTCTGGCCCTGATTTCATGGGAGACACTATACTGGGAGAGAAAAGTGCACAAGAACAAGAAAAATACCTTGAAAAATAGTTCATCTCACCGTCTGGCCAGGGATTTGCTTCCTGATTCTCCAGTCTCCAACACTGCAAACTCTTCTTCTGTCAAACACACCTCCTGGAACTTCCCAGACTACTTGAGTAATGGTTTGCCTAAGACCAGTTTAGGTTTCTGTGTCAACGTCAAGGACTAAGTTACAGGAAGGAGACAAAACAGAAGGACATGACAGCAAAGCAGAAACAAGCAATACTGAGACTTGTTATAGCTACTGAGGTACGTATGTACTTGGGTGGGGTTGTCTAGGTACAAAGAGGCATCATGTATTGTTTCATTTCTCGTATTAGAAAAACATGCCAAAGCTTTGAGCCCAGATACTTGCAGAGTATGAATTTATCATTCTTTGCCTAGGAATTTGTGCAATTCTGACTAGTAATGGGTAATTTTGAACAAGGTTGGGACATCCTTTATGAGATAAGTACATTTAGGATATAAACATGCCAAGAGACTAGCTAAACAAAAATAAACTGAAAATTAATTGAATCAAACACAGTAATTGCAACCCCCTTTTTTATTCTGCCAGATTTCTTTGTCTTACATTACTGGGCAATGGAGAAATACAACTAAGGTGGAGAGAATAATTTTGAATTTGTGTGGTCATCCGAAACTCTGGTTTGAGGATGGGGGACAAGCTGGCATCAGTCTTGGAGCTGAAAACTCCCTGTCTGCTTTCACTCTCGTGCTTTCACCTCTTTACCCTGATGATTTCAAAGTGTCTGTCTATAGAAACAGAGCTAATAAAACAAAAATGTGACCTTCAGGAAGGCATAGTCTGTTGTGGAAACTGGTGTGCTTCTTTTCAGAGATATTCTCATGTCATTGTTACAATGCCTTAGTTGTTCACAGTACAGCATCTTGCTATAGTTTTTTTTTCATTAACATCCCCAGAATTCCAGTGAAAGAGTCAGGCAAGGGTTGTAAATACTATTATCCTTGTTTTACAGAGAGGAAATGAAGATCAAAGGGTAAAATAATTTGTTCTTGGCTGTGTACTGAGTCAGAGCTAAATCCAGGATTTAGAAAGCAGAGTCTTTTAACACCAAGATACTTTTTCACCCCCGTTGCTTCCCAGTACCTCTCCTGAAGATACATGAAGTGTAGCAACCAGAATGCACATGAAATATTTTCCTCCCTCAGCTTCTTGCAACTCAACTATCTTCTGACACATAAAAATAACATACACTCTTTGAAGACAATATACTTTCCAACTATGAAAGGAATTTGAATGTTCTAATCACAAAATTTGCAGCTTTTTAGTTATTTCTCTGAGACCAGTGAAGCATGCTTTGATTAACCATGTTTGAGCATAGATCAAAAAGTGTCTAAGAGACTTTTGACAGAGTTATCCAGTTCAATTATGTCATAGACAGAGATAAAACTAAACCAATGTCAGACTTAAAGAGAACTATTCTGAGTTAAACTTAACAGGAAAAGGAATCGTGGAATGAAAATGTAAAACTAAAATGATATAATAAGGTGTTAAATACTGCTTAATTATTGTCTCTTTAATGTTACTATACAACAACATAGCATAAGACTCTGTACATGAGTTGTAATAATAATAATTTTATCACTTGGCAGACATACAATGTTTTTTTCAGTGTGTTATGGGCCCGTCTATCCTATCAGGAAAAAAAGAAAGCAGTCATGAAGAAAGGTGTAACACAGCGAGGTGGTAGGCAAGGGGAGCTGCTGTGTGTTTCTGGTGGGACACCTGGAGCATGACCTCCAGGCTGAGGATGACTTCTCCACAGTCACCAGCAGACATATCATACGACTGAGTTTGTAAAGAAGCAGGCACAAGAACTATTTCAGTAGTTCTTTTTCCATTCCAATTTCAGGCCCACAGCACTTTTCTTTTGTCTTTACAGTGCTACATGCTAGATCCATAGTGTTTAGTAGTGCAATCCCATTGACTGCATTGTGCATTTGCCTCAGCGTAAATGATCACTCCTTCTCATTTATTTATCATTAATATTATTTTTTCTGTTACTCCATAGAACAAGAAAAATTACTGAATGTGCATCTTGGCATATCTTCTATGCTGTTCAGGTTAGTACTGCTCTCATCAATAGAGTACTTGAACTTCTTCCAGAAGTGCCCTCTGCCCTTCTTATGAGTCACTCAATAGTCATTAATGTTTGATGGCTGGAGGAATGGGTAAGAGATAAAAGACAGAGAAGCCTCTGCAGCAGATTTTGCTCTGCAGAGAAACCTGGTGACCCTCACTGTGTCTCTGGTTTTTTTCACAGTGCAACCAGGAAGCTGGCTAAATCCTACTTAATGCAAGTGATGACAACTTAGGATAAAGCAAAACAAAAGCAAAAATTGACAGAATTTCCTAATGGTATTTGCTTCCAAACCTATCACCATTTAAGCACTAAAGTTTTCTCTAAAGAAGGCTAAACTTACGATGCTTTCCTTTTCAACACAGTGATACAGTACAACAGTCCACATTTTAGGACAAACATATTTTACTACGTTTCCCCCAGCACGGCCAGAATACTATGCCTTCAGGACTCTCATCCTGACTTTCAGGTTGCCCTTGCCTGCTAAGGAAACCTTTAAAATTTAAAGGAAAAGAAATCATTTGTACATTCTGCAAGCTGAGGAAAGAAATCCTACTTGGTGTGATTTGCTATAATGATAAATTTATCAGAAGCTGTTCATTTTATCTGCTGCAGAACTGCTCTTTGATGGCGTTAATCTGCAGTAATGATTACAGGAAAGTAATTCAAAGCTGTTCAAAAGGAAAGGTGACATGATGCTTTCCAGCTCTTTTCTGAATGCTGCCTCAGATTCTTCAATAAATTACATATGTAGAGAGAGAAAAGATGGGTCATATGAAGCTGAATATTCTACGGAATCTGGAAACACAGAGCAATGAGAGCAATACTTAGACTACATTCATAGTAAAATACGTGTTGCAGACTCCAGGTAGACCTTTTAGAGTGAAAGGCACCAAAGTTAAAAGTTTTGGTGATGTTCGATATTGTATATTTTCCATTAACTGTTGGTGAAGATGAACCACAAATTAACAGTAAATTAATGCTTCATAATATTTCAGGTGAAGTGGATTCATGGTACCTTTTTGCATGGCTTTTTCAAAATAAGAAATTCTATGGCTGACTGTAAGAGAGCTCTGGAGCTCGTCTAGTCAGAACTTTGAACAAGATTTCTAGGACTTCAAGACCAAGTTGCATAAGCTTTGCCTATCTGTGAATGAAAACACCCATGGATGGAGAGTCTATGACTTCCCTGGTGACCTGGCCCAAAGCTGTACTTCACATTTGCAAGAATGTTTTTCCTTCTTTCCAGGCTGAGTCTTGCAAGCTGCAACCTGTGGTCATTGCGTTTTGTTTTACCATTTCTTCGGTATTGAAGGTCTGCCCTGAGACACTGCAGTGTCCCGTCTGCACCTACACCCCCAGAACTTAAAACAGCTCTAGGAGGACCTGCTCATGCCCACACTTCCTCTAGCGCTGAGAGGGATACCGTGATCCCACAGGCCACCCAAGGATATCGAGAAACTCACTCCACCAGGCTCCCATGCAATAGATCTATCCACCCCATAGTAATGGTCACGCTTGCCTCACCATTGGGTCCTGAGCGTGCATAATTATCTCATGGCCTGAGTATATGTTAACCAGCCACAAGTCACCAGGTAGAGACTGCAGGAACGAGATTCAGTTGGGGTGTACACATGTCCTGAAAGCCCTGTCTCCAGTATGAAGCCTGGCAGTGACACTTACACCAACAGTGGCACTACCTGAAGTTATGTTTCTTGCTGTCGCACCTCAGATATCACTGTGCCCTGCCGTCTGCCCAGCTCCACAATGACCTCCAGCCATGCTCACTGGTAACAGCAGCCAGCCTTCCAGTTTACGCTCTTTCTGGTCCTTGGCTAACAGCTCAAGTTACTTGTGTTTCCTTCTCAGCAGGCCAGGCCTGTGCTTACATGGAAAGCTGAAGGGTAGGAAATAGTTGCACTTACATCAAGTCCTCAGACTGCTCAGCTTTTCTATGGGGCTTGGGAGGATGCAAAGTAGAATTGAAGACTCTAGCCTCTTTTGGCAAAACATATCATCAAATGAAGGAAATCTCATTCTCTTTTTAATGTAGTTCAGCCCCAAACTCCTCTAGTCTTTCCCCAGGAAAGGCCACATTAGCAAGGATCCTTTGCCACAGCCACAGTAAGGACAGTACCCTCACAGTCTCACAGCCACAGTTCTAGAAAAACACCAATGCTTTTGCATAGAGGAATTTATTTTCTGGGACACTGCAGCACATTCTGCAACAGTCAGTTAACCCCTGGACAAAAAGCAGATCAAAACTGGCTGCTTACTGAGCCAAGAATGGCAATAAAACCCATTGCAGTTGTGTTTCTTAAAATGAAACCTCAGGCTTGCATTCTTCTGTGCCATCTGTACCCGGCCCTGTGAAAGTGAACTCCACAATGCTCAACAGACTGTGACTTGGTCAAGCAGGAAATCAGGATTTATCATTCAGTTACTCGTTAGTCTGTCTCATCTCCAAAAATCCAGAGAAAACTATGCTATAGAATTAATATTTGCATTCACATAAATGATAGATACTGTAGGAGTGACCTCAACTTTTTTCTGCAATCTCCTGTCTGAGTCCTGATCCTGTACCTGAAGACTAAATGTAGGCTGGGAATCAAGTCTCACATTAAGATTTGTAAAGAATAAAAAATACAGCAAGGTCAACTGCCTGCCACATAAGCTCTCCTGCATATTTGTTTGAAATTATTGTCTCCTGTCTTCCTCTCCTGACAAGGCCAAATTTTAGTCTTCTTCCTGTATTGGCCAAATAAAGTGCAAGGCGATGGGGGTGAGACAGGGCTCGCTTTGGAGAGGGATGAAGCAACTGTCAGGAACGTTCAGGCATTCCAGAGCCTGGGAGTTTGGTAGGGAGCTTGTAAAACAAATCCTTCAAAACTTTCTAACACACACCTTGAGAAATAAAGGGAGAAAACAGTTTCTGGGGCAGAAGAAGGGTGGGGCTAGGAAACTGTGAAACTAAACTTTCTCTTCTTTACTGTGTTTGTGCCTCAGCCACCCTGGAGATGGTTCAGTTGATTAACTTTCTTGGATGCCTTAGTCAAGTCATTGTCCAGCTCACTGCACATGCAGCAGTATGGTAATGAATTCGCGGCAAAGCTCCTGCCAGAGTTAAAAAGTGTATTCAGTTTGTGATCATTACTCATCTGCCTCCATCTGTCTCAGGAACTCCTACAAAAGCACCCACCAGCCCAGTGACATCTGACCAGAAATTCTTATGGAACGGTCAAAACAGAGGTGGGTGTGTGAAGATGCATATTGCTTTGCAGAAAGATGTCACATTCTGCAGGTGGATGTTATATCTGGTCCATCTGAGTGTCTCTCCACTTGCAGTTGTCTCAGTAAGCACATTTCTGTGGCGCTCTTGGATATACATTGAGTGCCTTATACTATTATATAGTGGCGTAGGAGTACCCTTTCAGAGGCACCAGGCTGCTATTGTGGTATATGGAAGCTTAGTAAAAACAACGCTGGGTATGTTGCCTTGGACATAACATTTGTGAACTGTGCCCTTGGTATAGTTGCTTCTTGGTGTTGGGACATGGCAGGAAGGTGTACTGACAGGGATTATCTTGAATGTCCCTCTAGAATAAGTTTAGGTAAACATGGCACCTTCTGGTACAGGTAAACACGGATCACAGTTGGAAGGGTGATTCCAAAGAGAGCATCATCTCTTTTTGGCTATGTGCAAGCAGGCTGCGTGCTGTAGTATGGCTGTGACTGACATTTGACTGCGTGATACAGGAGCCGGAATAACGTCATCTTGCTCCTGAAGGCATTCTTGGAGTTACACATTGCAAGTAGCCAGCACAGTATTCTCACAATGTCTTGATCCATATAGACACAGTGAATGAGAATGTGGGATTTGATTATTTCATTACTGAATGTTCTCCTTTGTTTCAGGTGAAGTAGTCTGGAAAAAAAAAAAAAAAATAAAAATTTCAAGGTCTTATCTGCAGTGGTACCGAACAAGCCCAGTTCAAAATGAGTCCAGGGGGAGGAATATTTACCAATGTTCATCAATGGTAAAAGTCTTCTTTGAGATAAACATCAGAGAAGGCAGCCTTAAGTAAATGTCAAATGTTTTTGAAAATCATGTCCTAAAGATTTTCTTTCAGTGCATAAGAAAATATATCCTTCCAACAACTACAACACTAAAGGTAGGGTTGCAAAGCAGCAAAGAGCTGAGAAAAAAAAAAATCCTAACTGAAACACAAAAAATACAAAAGTAAAATGCCCACTTTTATACAATAGACACATGAAGTGCTTCCAGTAATGACTAGAAGGGAAAACGTGAAGCCTGTGTTCAGTCATTGGAACAATTTCACTGAGAAAATGCTCTTAAAGACAGTGGCAAAAGAAATCTTTAGCTCTTTTTCTTCCTAATCCATGTTGGGAACTTACAGTACTTGGAGAACAATGTGTGTGTTTTATTACACAGCTACCTACAAGCATGCCAGAAAAGTGTAGAAAGAAGTAAACAGAGGCATTTGGAGGATGTGTGTTGACTGGATCCAGTGTTCAAAATGTAGAACAATTACAATCACACCATCACAGTTTGACAATTCACGTCTTCACAGAGCTAAAACTAGTAATAATGTCTAGCTTTTCTGCGGTATTTCTCATCAAAAGATCTCAAAGTATCATTGGTAGCAACTATTACAGCTCAGCCACAGGCATCCCTGAGAGCACGCCTCTGGCTGTCCATACTATGCTGGCCTAGGAGAAGTGTTGAGACACCATTCAGCCCTACACACAGCTGCTAATCACATCCCTGGCAAATCACACTCCAGGTCCTCCAGGGGTACTAAAACATGTTCTGAAAAAAATGGTGTCAAAATGGCATCAGGCCCACATCACTGCAGGTTTTATCACACAGCAGCCACACCAGGACACAAGACCCTGCCTTACCCACGGGCACGCTCAGTGATAACATCATGCTGATTCTGAGGGGACGTTATAAACCTCTCCTAGTAAGAAAAGGCAGCTGCAATGTCTTGATAATCAGCAGTAGATCCATGTAGCCCCATAAGTTTGATACGACTACGGTATACCACAGGGACAAACGAGAAGCTGAAAATGAAAGCCAGTAGGAGAATTTATAATTAAAGCCCACAGGACTGGGATGGAAAGAGTAGGTTTTTTTATTTCTCTCAGTTTTTTATTTTGTCTCATGTTCAGCTGGGTAGCTTGTGCTTTTACATCTAACAAACATGGACAATTTTTAATGAACTCAGAGGTGGGCATGGCCCGAAGTCCAAGCTCAAGATACCGTACAGCAGAGATGCAAGGAACCCTTATATTTGTTTATTTCAGTTCTTCCAAACACATGTTCATGATGAAAGAATACATTTGCTTCCTGCTTTGAAGGTATAGACCAGATCACAGTGGGTCTTTCCCTTCTTTCTCTTAGTAACCACAGCCAGGGAAAAGCTCCTACGAATATCTAAGCTCAAAAGACACCAAGATTACAACCTTACGGTGGTAGCCCAAAGCATGGGTTGTAATACTGAAGCATGACTATTCATACTGCATAATTGCTTACCTGTTCCCTGCAAGCTGTTGCCTGCCAGTCGTCCAGACAGTACCCAGGAACTATTCAGGCAGTTGTATGCAAGCAGGACCATTCCTAGTGGGCTGCACGGTGAAGTCTTTTTGAGTATTTTAGGAGATAAGATAGATTAGGTCTGTAGATGGGAGCCATGCCAGGCCATTCACCCTATGAGCCAGAGAATAGGCCTATGTTATCTGGAGCAACAAACATAGCCTGAAAGCCTGAAACGATGCTATTAAATAGGTGACCCATCTATCAGAAGAGGCCTGTTGCACGTAAGTATCCATCACATCAAAGAGAAAGAAGAGTGTCCATGTATGTAAATGTTTTCCCTAGTTTTCTATACTCCCAATGGGAAAAAAAGTGTAGAGAACAATTGTTGGCCAGCTTTCAGGTCTACCTCACTTCTGTTGACTAAAAGAGCTGAAAACAAAAAGCTGTGCTTGAGTTACAGGCACAGCAGGGTATTACTGCGCAGTGACTTGAAACTCAGTGACTGGCTGCTGTTATGATTCCAAGCTGACTTAGCTTGGAATAGGAATCAGTTTTAACAGCAAAAGAATCACAGAGTAGGCTCCCAGAATCAGGGACTCTGCAATAATCTCGTTCACAGATATGGCAGGGTTCACATTCCCCACTTGCACATTCATAGACATCCTTCTGATTTTTTTTTATTAATACAGAAATAATAGGAAAACATCAGAAAAGGTTCTTTTTCTAAAGAATCACAAAAATGTAGAGAGAAACCAGTACACAAGACCAACAAGGCTTCAGGAATGCAGGAGTGCTCCATATCTGTTTCACCAATAATACTGAATATACATATAATACTTGATGTCATTAAAGGGTGCAAAAATGGGGTTATATATGTTCCTTTCTATAATTACCTTTTCAGTCTGATCTCTATAACACAGGACACAAAATTTCCTCAAGACGTTCTTCCACTGAGCTCATATGCTTTGGACAAACAAAAATTCTTCTTTGGAGAAGACATCCTGTCTTGATTTAACGGTACTGAGAGAGTGAGATCAAATTTCTTACTTAACCTTCTCTGTATTAAGCTAAACACATAGAACGTCCTTAACATCTAGCTGGAAGACACATCTTCCAGAAACACTGTATCACGTCCTATAAAGTATTGATTACAAACCATAAGAACGTATGCTATTTTCTATGGTTTATCACTGAAAGTGTCCAGCTTGCTTTGTGGAACTGGCTTGTCACTCAAAAGTTTTATGCATAAAGCAAGAGTTTTCAGACTCTCCCTCTCAAGAACAATTCAGGAAAAGCTCTTTTTATACCCATAGAGTTAATTGATATGGAACTAGTATAAGTGAATCACGATTTAGTATCCTGGGGGCAAGCATCTTGGACCAAGCTGCAATACATATATACATATGTAATGTATACATAAATGTATTATGAGAATTAATTTTATCTCATTAATTATGACTCAGATGTTTTTATTTTTATGTTAGCCACACATGGTTTACCCTTGTGCAACAGCAGACTTCCTTATCTGCACTAATGGCTACTCTGCTGGATGTCTTCACACTACGTCAGCTTTTCTTCAATTTACTTTCACATATAAAATAAACACCAAGCCAGACATTCATGTGTTTTTCAAAGCCATCATTAAGCATTCTGAAATTGAGTGGGAAATAAAAGAAAATGTTTTCCTTGAATGTTTCCATATTTTCATGGTTATTTAAGAGTGGGCCTTTTTAAAGAACCAAAAAAAGCCACAACAAAAGAATGACAGAACAAAATATTTAGAAAAGCTGATCGTTGTCAATATGTTTTCAACGAATAGGTAATATTAATGCTGTGCTAAAATGCTGTTGTTTCTGTGGGAAAATATTGGTTCCCTGAGAATTCAGGTCCCCTCAGCTACCAGCCACTTTTGTCAGTCTCAAAAATAATTAGGAAGTAAAAATCAAACCCATTTTTCCTCCAAGTGCTTTTAGCTAGGGCATCCAGCAAAATTATCATGACAATAAACCTGAGTTCTCAAGAAAAAAGGCTATGGAGTGAGAGTAAGAAGAGACAGAATTCCAAGAGACAGTGAGTGGTTTAACAGTCCCACCACATTAATGTCACATTTATACATTAATTGAGTAACCAAACCAAAAATTACACTATTCAGGACTGTCTTCAGCTATTTTTATTCTTCTTTACAATTTCAGAAAGTAGAGAAAATAACAAACTTTAAATCTGCATAGAGTCTTAAGTAAGAAAAAGGTTTTATTTCAGGTAAAGTAAATTTGCATTGGAAAAAAGGAAGGCTAAAAGGACGACGTGTGTAGCATATGCATCACTAGATCTGTAAAAAGAATGTATTGTGAAAAGATTACTGAGATTTCATAATTTGGCTTGGTACCAGAAGAAGGGAACTCTTATCTGCTTCAAAATATCGAGAAATTAAAATTTTATAACAAATCTGACATAGGGTGCTTGACTTCAGTTTTCTAAATACTGCATTTCAGTCAAGAATCAAGTAAATAAAAGGAGCAATAATTTCAAAAGGAGAATGTCTTTTGGTTTTGACTTTTTCTTTTTTAAGATGGTGAATTTGTGTTAAAGTAATCCAATTTCACAAATAATTTTGTGTTCTTCAGAATCTCTCAGACCCTTGGGTTTTCTAACTGAAAGTTTTCTACAACTTCTGGAAAAGTCAGACAGTGGGAGATTACCCACTTTATTTTTCCTCTGGGTAACTTTTAAAACTTATCAGCATTTCGCAATATTGTATAGAGGTTGAAAGAGATGGAGAAATCATTCCCCTATTTATATTCAGTGACAAATGAAAATTCAAAATGGAAAAAACAGGGGACAGGCAAAATACCATTGCTTTCTATTTTGTATTTTAGTGCAAAAGCAAAAGCTCCCTGTTTTGCAGCCCAAGTGCAAAAGGGTATTTTGACAAGTTTAAAATGACCTATTCATCAGCTGTAGCAAATAGCTTTTCCTTTGCTTTTCTGTATATTATTACTAAGGATTCACATACTTTTGTTGACTTCTTATTACCCTCCATCTCTTCTGCTTCGTATAAATGCTATTCCAATCCAGGTTTAATAATTAAGCTGTGTTGTACAGTTGCTGCTGGTCACATTGCAAAGTTTCCAACTTGTGGATTGGTGACAATTACAAGTATCAAAACTCCCCATATTTAAAGTGTAATTACAAGTATAATTTATGTAATTGTTATTACATTATCTTTATATACAGTGACAAATAATGGGATGATAAAATGAGGGGAAGGACTGCTTTGGGTGGCACAATGGTAGTCAAGGGCTTGATGTACTATGGTCAGTCAAAGGGAGCAAGTGAAAAGACAGTACAAATGGCAGATGTCATGGAAAAGTATGGCAAAGGAAGGACCAAGGAGAAGGAAGAAAGAGTAACAGAAAGGAAATCTTTTACGGAGGTGATGCCAGGAGAGCAAATGGACAGGGTAGTGAGTTTGCAGGGTGGGACTAAAGCAGCTGAGAGCACAGTTTAGCAACTGACAGAAAGGAACTAACAGGTTAAATTAAATGATTAACTGAGGAAGCGGAGTTGGCAACAACATCTGCTTAAAAGGAAGGGAATCAGTTAAGTTACCACCTAAGTCAGCTGCAAAGAGGAACAAAAAAGCAAGTAGTAATGAATTGATTTAGCAGATAAGTAGCAGACAGCAGCATATCAGTGAAACAGTTAGCCAAATTATTTATTATGTCAGGTATCAATGGGAAGAGAGATGAGTCAGCAAATGGACAAATAAATAGATCAAGTAGTAGATTAGTGGGGAGGCATAATGAGAATTAGCTGTCAGAAGCCATGTACCTGGAAGCAGTTTCCCAAACGTGCTGAGCAGTGGCAGCAGGACAGCCAGGGACACCTGCAGGGACGCTGCTCCCCATGCAGGGTGCCCAGAGAATGCTGCTGGGGGCTGAGAGCAAAAGTGCGATGAGAGAGCAGCAGTGAGCATCTGCCTGCTTCTGGGGAGAGAGGAGGAAGGGGCAGAAAATGTAGTCAGCAGGGGAATGGCCCTGTTTTTTGAGTCTCTTGGTTTGGGATGTGCCCAGCTTGGTGCTTAAAACTTGTTTTAAAGACAGGTAACAATTCCGAGCCCCAACACTGCGATGAAAGGGTGACAAATGGGAAACAGATGAAACTTGCTAGCACAACCTTGTATGCTTACTATACAAAGAAAGAGCCATTTATTTGTTAGCCTCATATCCTGTGATGTTTTATCAAGCAAAATGGAGAGCTATGATTCAAGCTGCACTTCCTTTTTACCAGCTGCTCCTTCCTCCCCGCAGGCTTAGCAGAGAGGCTGAGCTCATTTCTGAGCTATTTGCAGCTTCTGCACTAGTGAATAGATTTACAAATGTTGCGAGTCAGGCTGCCTCTTTGGTGTATGGGGCAGCAGAGAGGAGAAACAGAATTGATGTTTACCAAGGAAAGACAAAATAAACTAAGATTTTAAGTAATTCCACACATAGATACTATATATGTCACCTTTCACAAAGGTATGTCATTAATTTGAATTTTTAAATAGTAAAAGAGTGATTATTATAGAGGGGCTTTTTATAAGGGAATGGTATGGTGTGATGTACTGGGCCACATGCTGTGTCCTCGCTTCTTGGCTAATGGTCATTCTGTCTTGGGCAAAGACAGAAGTTTGAAGGACAAGAGGAAGTTTTGCTGATACGTTTTTATCAGGGAAGCAGAGAGACCTGATGAAGGACAGCTGGGATATGAGGCTATTCCAAAGACAGGGAAGCTAGAGGAGGTGTCTGGAGAGAATGAAAGAAACTCACAAGGCTAGTTTCTAAGAGATCTGGTTTATGTATATATAGAAACACATAAAACTACTCTCCTCTGATTATATTCCTTAATGCATAAATAAGAATTCACAGCCTATTGGGATGAAGTATCTGATAGATGCAACAGTCCAGTTTCTCTGACATTTTAAGCACATGCATTTTAAAGTCTTTTCATTGTGTTTTGGAAAGGGATGAGGCAGGGGAAAGCTTTGTATTAATATGTTCCTAGAAATTTCTCTTTAGCTTGGAGGAGACTGAGGGGTGACCTCACTAATGTTTATAAATATGTAAAGGGTGTCATGAGGATGGAGCCAGGCTCTTCTCGGTGACAACCAATGATAGGACAAGGGGCAATGGGTACAAAGTGGAACACAGGAGTCTCTACTTAAATATGAGAAGAAACTTATTCTCAGTGAGGGTAACAGAGCACTGGAACAGGCTGCCCAGGGAGGTTGTGGAGTCTCCTTCTCTGGAGACATTCAAAACCCACCTGGACACCTTCCTGTGTAACCTCATCTGGGTGTTCCTGCTCTGACAGGGGGATTGGACTGGATGATCGTTCAAGGTCCCCTCCAATCCCTAACATTCTGTGATTCTGTGATTACTGTCACACTTGTTACTCATTTGCCATTTGAACAGTCTGAATCTTCAAAGGCCTCCCAGGCTGGACTTTTGAGCATTTGTTAATAGAAACAGAATATGGCAGATGCCAGTGCTTGTTTTGCACACTTGTACTTGTGTGCAAGATCCTATAACTTTGCACACACAAATTGGTGCATGCTCGGTATTTGCAAGTTTTAGAAAGAAATATTCTGCCTTTTGAGTCTCATAAATCATTCCATCTTAGCTTCAGTGTTTGAAAGGAAGTTAAATGAATGCACAGATAAATAGATAAATCTTCCACTGTTCCTACCAGTGATAATTCCTTTTTTTTGAATTTAAAATTGTTTAGCATTAACACCTCATTTCTTGTAATATTTTTCTACTCTCTTTTGCTTTAACTATATCTTACAGTCAGTAGTTCCTCAAATTTTAGTAGGGCACTTGTAGAGCGAGGCAGGTATGAAAAGTCATTACAAAGTAGTTCATTATTTTGCAAAAGATAAACACTTCTTTCTATACGCTAATATCACCTCTCCTTTAAAAAAAAAAAAAAAAAAATGGAAAGAGGCTTCTCCTTTGCTTTGGAAATTTCCTGTTTTTTCAAACTGGCTCCAGAACTGCCATTACCAGTCCAGAGAGGCCATTTGCTCAAGATGCTGAATGTAAGTTTACTAGGCTCATTAGGACATTAAAATATGCTTCGTTTTATTTTTTGAAGTTTTTAGTTTCTTTTTTTTTTAATTCTGAGATTTTCGGATTTCTCCATTCCATCTGCAGTGGGTAGATCCTTTCTCTTCCTTCACAGAATGAAAAAGGACTGCATGAATAACCATGGAAGGAAGGAGGCTGACATCTCTCTGTCTATCTGACCACTAATAATAGGAGTCCCTGATCAGATAAGAAGAGTAATTGTATGAGATGCTTCTGATGAGCTTCAACAGCATTTGAAAAATTAAATACAATGAGATTTAACATAAGGCAACAATAACATAAACATAACAATAAAACTACCATTAAATATAAAAACATATACCTATAAAATCTGAGGCTGTCTACGGTTTGCAGACCAGAGCACAGTGAAGTAAGACAGTAAAGAATTTTAGGAGAGCTATGAGAGAGTGGCAATATAATTCATAAGCATCTCAGGAGCATTACTTACACAGTCTACAAGAACTACATGTTCATGAATTTCTATAAATGACCAGATTTAGTATTGTTTAAGAATGAAAAATAAAGCTTTCCAAAGTTATGTGGGTAAATGTAGATATATTTTACACATTACTAGCTATATGTACAATGTTCCTAAACATTTAAAAAACTCCAAAGTCTAGGAAAAAAATGAAGGTGGAAAACCAGTTTCTATAATTTATTACAGAAATAAGCCACAACAGGATCACAGTGCATTATTCTTCATCATGACTGCAATCGCATGAAAACTGTATTCGTTTGCTAATGCATTAGTTGGATGTAAATTCTTTGTTGTTGCAGCTTAGTTACATTTCAGCTTGCTTCCATTTAGCTTCAGAAAATTGGAGTTTTAAATTTATGTGTCCTTCTATGAGAAAAAGTTCTTACCAGAAGATTGGAATTTATATGCACTTACTTCTGTAATTTTTGAAAGATATGTTTATGCATACACACACACACACACACACACTATTTAAGTCTCAACTTTCTGAATGCCTTCTCTGTCTCACTGAGTCCCAGACCCTGGTGCTTCTCCTGTCACAGTAAGGAAGGACAATCCAAGTGTAACAGATACCCTGGTAGATACCAGCTCTATTCCTCCTCCATCTCCAGCTCTCCTCATGACTTTGAGCAAGTTCACTGGCCTTTCTGCTTTTGCCTGTACTGCCCATTTGAATGATCCAGGCCCACGTCCAACCTCTGCTCACCACCTACTCATGCTGCACACATAGGCACCTTGGTGGGGTGCGCTGTCCATCACATGGACTGGACGGAGAAGACTATCTTACAGCTCCCTCTGCCACCCACATGCACTTTTGCCTTCCAAAGCACTGTGTAAACACACGAAGCATGAAGAAAAGCCAAATTCTCATGTAGAAAATTTAGGAAAAAGAAAGAAAGAAAATAAGAGATGTGGGGCTACAGGTATTTATCTGCACTGTAGCCTCCTTCTGCTACCATGAAGTCTACATGATTCTCCACCCGGCAGTGCCCTTCAAGGAGTTCTTCTTGAAGTGATGTTAAGGAATCCAAGCACGTCAGCACTTTGTCTCTGTACCTGAGCTATGTCCTAACTTTTTAAGCTTACTTGCATATAAAGAAAGAACACTGGTCCTTTCAGAATTCAGGCCTCAAAGCAACGTCAAAACTATTGTGCATTCACTTAGTTTCAACCACATGAGAAAAGCCTCTAAAAACACAAGAAAAGTTCCCAGTCTGAACAGAGACTAAAGTTGCATGTGTTCCTAAAGAATGAGCTTTCTGTTGATGCTACAGTCGAAGGTGGTAAGAAGACCAGCTGTGGTTGCTGGTAAACCAATTATCTCACCTTGCAGAGACGTTTTTTGGTTTTGTTTTTTTTTTTTGGTCCTGACCCCTCTGCTTTATCCCCTTTGTTTTCACTCCTCCTATCTGGCCCTAATCTTTCCATCAAGGTATTGACTGCCCCGTGGGTTGCCTTTGTTCCCCAACCACTTCATTATTTTCACCTCCTGATTTGCTTTTCAGTGATGAAGTGCAATAGAAGACCAAAAAGCCTAGTAAACTATATTCATTCAAAAAGCAAAAAATCCCTCATCATTGTATATGCTTATATGGGTGAAAAATAGAGTACCATATCTCCCTACCATAGACAGAGCTAAAAATTGAATAATATCCCTCTCTCAAGATGGGCCCGCTAGTGAAATAAAACCCAAAGCCTTGAATGCACTTCAGAGCAGTAGAAATTCCTAATGATAACATGAAAAATAGGAAGAGTTGTAAAAGCAAAGCAGTAGGAGGCCTAGAGGGCAAAACACAAGTGGTAAGATTAATACTGAAATAAGTGCTGGAGTATCTGCAAGAAAAACTTAAGGGACACAGATCTAAATGGTAAATTAATATATACAAATTTCCCTACTTAAGGGAATCAGAATTCCCTTCCCAATGCTGGATGAAAACAGACCCTTTTGACTTACAGTGTTTTTTTAAGATCTTTTTTACCTTTGGAGAAATGCAAACAGGGAAATTTAAACCTAAAGCATTGCTTAGCCTAGGAGGACTGGTTTCTAGGTGAATGGATGGATAGATACACATAATGTATCCAGAATATTATAAACTTTTATTTTGTTGAGCTGGAATTCTGATGCATTTGCTGAAACTGTTTCTGACTTAAAAATAAATCAAGTGAAACAATTTGGCCATGGTAAATATGCTAATAACTGTCTGCACAAGTATGATAAAAGTCTTCTGTGCTGCCAGTGGTTTAATTTATGAACTAATGTGACTATGATGACTGGAAAATGAGTATGTGAAGTAGTTAAACAAGAGGTATAGAAAGCATGTTCAAGGAGGTGGCTCTTCAGAGCGCTTTCCCCTGGGATGCTTCCAGATGCTGCACTACCCTGTTTTTTCCAGGCTGTGTAAGAGTAAATAGCAGTTTTAACAACAAAAAATATTGAATACACTTCCTGATTTCTTTCTAAGAAGGCCTATGATTTTCAGTAATAGTTTAATAGTTTTGATTTGACTAAGACAAGGCTAGCACAAAAAGCAAGCTCAGTCTAGTCTCCAGCTCTTCTGAGACTTAGACACAGGGTTACTTCTGGGACGAAGCAATTCAGGGTATTTCTTCATTTTTGCTTGAGGTCGGATTTAGCTCAGAGTGACTTTACGTGAACTGGTGCACACAAAGTGTATGTCTTGTTTATCTGAACTAGCCTTACCCTGGCTAGACTGACTGCCAAGGGAAAGATAATAAAGCTCAGAAATCTTGCCTGGACGTCTCTGCAGACATTTGGGCTGTTGGCCTTTGTTGGCATTGGCTTCATGACAGCCACACCATCAGAGCAATACCTGAGATAGTTTCAGGTTAAATGGACTGCATTTAATATTTTTCACTACAGAGTATCCAAGATACAAATACACCCTAGGAAAAAACACACAAGTGTTCAAAAAAAAAGAGTCATCCTATACATTTTAGTGAACTACATTTTAGTGAACTACTCTTTACAGATGCAGTTGTAATCCATATCACCATTTTGGTTTTACTGACACACAGAGCAAGAATTATTTAAGTAAACTGTTGAAATCTGTAAATAGTTTAAAATCATGAATGATTTTTAGAATTAATCTATTTGTGGCAATTCACAGGCAACAGAGAAAAGACTGGCAGAATTCATTAAGTAAATTACTCTTTGTGGATTATTTCACCTGCTGTTTCCAAATGTGAATCAAGAAATAAACACACTTTCATAGCAACTTGAAACAAAATAGGGTACACAGATGAACAATTTCTGCTTGCAAGCACAGGTCTCTCATTTAGAATTAATTTATAATATAATTACAACTTTGACAAGTCATTTCAGTTGAAAGTCCGTATCTGTGCACAAAGCAGAAAACATGGATCTATCTTTAATAAACATCAGTAAAGCCCTAGTTTCACTTACACTGCATGTACAGTTTTGTTCAATGGTAAGCAGTAGGGTAGAAGACCTGGCTGGATTAAGGATGGGAAAGCTCACTTGCAGATTTAACGCCCAACTCTTCCCTTTCTTTTTTTGTCTCTGTGTACTGCAGATCATTGACTGATAGGAAATTTGGTGTTACCCTTACCTTTTAGAGTTGGCAGAATATTTAAGCAACAAAAACTAGAAATGGCATTTTAGTGGGGTATTTTGCTTTGATTGTGAGACAGGATTTCATAGACAACTAATGTTGTCTTTTTTCTCTCCCAAAATCATGCTTTTGATCATGCCTGTCTGCTACTTCTGATGCGTTTTCCCTGATCTTAGTCTTCAAAACCTGTTACTCCACTAAGACATTGTTAAGGTGTTTGAACGTGGCGTCTTCTCAGAAATTCTTCTTTACCAATTTCCACCTTCTCTATTTTCTGTCTCTGTCTCTCATAAGTTGAAAGTTCTGGAACTTGATTTAATAACTTCTTCATGGTGGAAGGCATTCACTTCTTGAATTGCTCATGTGTACATGTGTTTCCATTAATAACTAACTACAGTAATAATTAAAGCGATAAATAAAAAGATGGACTAATGAAGTCATATGTATTATTAAAGGACTCAGATAGTTGGAATAACCTAGTAATAATAAAATTACAAAGAACACCATCAATCTACAGACTAGAAGATCTCAGCTAACTGTAGGGGTAAAGAGCATTAATGCAAGAGTGACTTGAACTATCTCGAGTAAAGAAAATGGCCATGTTATTATAGTACAGGTCATTAACTTTCTACAGAGTTTGTTGTGCTGGCTGTCATGTTTTCCTTCATACGTAGTCTGATGGGCATGCCTTCACTTCGCAAATTTGCGTCAACACTAGAAAACAAATTTGAGATCAGCCAAAAGTGGTCTGACAAAAACTTGGGAAATGGAAGTGTATAGCTGATTTTCTTGCTTTGAATATTCTATACAAGTAAACCATGATGCCACTTTGCTGGCACTTTTTATCATTTGGATGTATAAGATATAAAGGTGATTGTTATGAATTCATAGAAGTCTGCATGCTTGACACATACTGCAATGTCCTGGCAGTTGTCACAGTGTAATTATGTCTTGAAAAAACAGACAGTTAAAATCTCATCTTGAAATGCTCTTAAATAGAAATCATATAGCAATAGTATCTAAAAAGAAAGCATATAGCAATAGTATCTAAGGGCTAGGCATGTAAGAAATACAATTACACCTAGGAAATCTTACCTAAAACATGATCAAAACTACCTGAAACAGATATAACTATGAAGAGCACATTCAATGCATAATATCACCTAAATGTGTCATGCTAGAGAGTTTTTGAAATGAAAAGGTTTTTAAATCTAATTTAAACTTGGATAACTCCAAAGACTTCCAAGGTCATAAGAAAAGCCCCGAAATGAAAATAGTAAAACTCTTGTGTGAAATTCAACACTGAAATATAAACTAGAATATGAACTTAGATGTATTTTAACTTCTAATTAATGTGCCTTTATGATGGCTGAGGTTATTCTCTGACTCCTGTTCTCATAATTCTTGGTCCATTAAATAACTGTCTTCAGCATTGTTCACTCACTTGGAGCTGGAGACTTAAAGCTGCACTAACTTTATATTAAGAAAATAGAATCAGTCTTCAGTCCGGCTGACTCCCGCTTTACAAAGAGCAAGTTCCTTGGCCATACTTAAAACCTTGCTTGAGGTCTTCAAAGAGCCTTGCTGCTATTATTTTTTCAAATTCCAAAATATAAAAAGACATTTTGAATAGACAAGCTGAAGGCACATTTACCATATTGTGAGGATCACATCTCAGATGTGAAGATTTACTTTAGATTTACTTGGTTGCAGTTCTTGTTTTTTTCCTGTATAATTTCTTGGAACACTTCATTGATATGAGGACTTACACAACAAGGCAACTACAACCATACAGCTTTTTTTACGTAATGTGATATACAGCAGTAAGATTTTGAGTTTGCTTCTCATTTTGGAAAGTAAATTAATGTACTTTGTTCTTTCCTCTGGACCTTTTCAGTATAGCACCACTCTTTGATCACACAGGGCTAGTTCTGCCTTGGCTTGTCTACCTGGTCACAGCAAAAAGGGAAGGAAAAAGGAGCTTTCCCGTGTAGCACGTGGGTTGGATGTACTCACAGGCCAAGTGCTTGGGAAAAAACAAGGACTGCATCAAAACAACTCTGCTGGGAAGCCAGGGTGGTCTGAGGAGGGAGGGTGCAGCCAGAGGCAAGATGCAGCAGCCTTTGAGGCACTTTCCATGTCACTCTGTATGCCGAGTATCAGAGTACATTCAATTCATGCCAGAAAAACTCTTCTGGATACAAGCCTATGCCTTGAGGGCATGATCTAGCTCTATATAAATATTACTTTATAGGTATATCATCAGAGTGAAAGTTTCCTTATCTGGACTGACCACTTTAACTCAGCCCTGAATGGTGCTTGTGCTCTGAGTTCTCATGAGACCAGGTAACAGGGAAACACAAACTGCACTTAGAGAAAGAGCCAAAAAAAGGTAAAATTAGACTCTTTTCCAAGAGCCTTAATCTCATCCATGAAGTGACTGGGATACAGAGAAGTTCAGCAACTTCCACAAAGAGAGAGAGGAGTACTTGCCTAGTGCAGTGCAGTCTCATGTGTATTGCCCCAAGCTAGCCCCGGGCAAACAATACATCTTCACAGCACTGTGTGGCAGAGCTCAGAAATACTAACTGTGAAACTGAAATCAGCTTTGTCAGAGCTATGCTCAGGCTTATTAGCATAGCCTGTCTGCAAGGCTAGTTATCTAAGACACTGCGCTGTGGCTGGACTGCTCCTCATACCAGGCTAGCCTGTTCAGGGTGAATAAAGGATGCATCCGGCTTCATTTCATGGTACAGACTCCTCCTGTCATTCACAGCTAGTTTTGACGAGGATGCAGGTTCCCTGAACATTATCCATTTACTCACAGTACCACCAAGACTCTCGATGGTGACGAGAAGGCAATTAATAATCAGGGTACCACTATGCTGCAGGCTTTAGGGGAGCAGAGGAATTAGCAAGCAAGCTGTAAACGGTTTAGCTGAAGTATCAGAAAAAGTCTTGCCAAGTCCCGCAGGTCTCAGCATGGGCTCACTCAGAGGTCAGGTCCTCTAGCAGGATGTGGTGCAAAGGCAAACCAGGTTCAGGCACACGAGCTACTTGGCCTCCCTGTGTGCTGCTCTGTACCCTCCAGCTGAGGTTATGCCTCAAAGATCAGATTCCAGAGAGCAAGGAGCCACCCAGCGCTGTCTCTCCACCAGGTGGACTGCACACACAACTCACAATGTCCCCCTAAAATCTCTACCATGACTTCCAATTTGTTCCACTTAGGATCTGGGAAGGAAAAAGAAAACCTTGTGGTTCATTAAGGAGATTGTGAATACATAGCCACGAACTCACACCAGCACGTTTCATCCCATGCTTAGTGAAGCATTCATTGTTCTTGGTATTTTTCTTAACATGTGGAATGTAGTAAGTTTTCAGTGCTGGTTTAAACTTTTTTAGTTGTGATAGGATAGGAAATATCATCAGTCTTTGAGAGCACCAGCATGTGAAGGCCTTTTTTTGATCTCATTTTTCCTTTTGGTTGTCTCGTCTTTTTTTTTTCCACTTGTATAAACTTGACATGGAAAAAAATACTATCTCTTCCGTGACACAAACACCTGGCACCATCATTCACTTCTAAAAGCTTCTTCCTTCAGGAATTCTAATTTATTTGTACAATAACCATGTTTTCTCCTTGACTTTTACTTACAGAATATTTATTTAGTTTAGAGCTAAATCTACAAAGGACCCTAAATCCCAGACAACTGTTCATTTCACATCTTATATTGAGCCTC
This sequence comes from Pampusana beccarii, assembly GCA_013399365.1. NCBI lineage: Eukaryota > Metazoa > Chordata > Aves > Columbiformes > Columbidae > Pampusana > Pampusana beccarii. The sequence goes on along the minus strand of VWYH01005844.1, from coordinate 323,306 downwards.
TCTTTCCCCTTATGCAATAGCTTGATGATTAGCAAACACATTGAGGTTCAGGTCTTTGTGACCCCTGGTTGCAGTGTTAACCTGTGGGTTACAGCTCACTCTGCAGCTACAGTATGAAATGGTATCTCATACTACCTCCTATTGAATTATTCCACTCCTCATGATACGATAAAATTGAGCCAAGGAGAGGCTCCGACCTCCATTCTGCATAGCTGGAAAGGTCACACAGGAAAACGAAGGCCTGCTCCTACCAGGCTGGACCTTCAATGAGTGTTTGTCACCTTAGGGACCTTGACACTTAGAGTGGAGCTGCGCCAGCTCTGGCAGGCAAAGGGTGCAGAGCTGAATGGGTCTGCTCAGAGAAAAATGGCCTAAAGGTACCTCCCTGCTCCTTACTTCTTCTACAGAGCAATTGAAAGCCTAGCATTAGTTTCATCCCTGCCTTCAGCCTCCCAGACTATCAACATAGAAAGTCTGAGGCTGAGGAAAATCTACGGAAGAGAGCGTGTGGCTGCCATCAACAGCAATGATGGCCACGGTCAACGTCAGTTAATCTTAGACTGAGAAACAACTGCAGTTCTTATAACTTTCAGCTGTTTTTCTGCAGAATTGTACACGTTTTCCTTAAAGTAATTAAAACAATAGTTATATTATGAAAACACTTTACAAGATAATCTCCTCTTAAATTTCCTTTAATATTTTCCAGGGAATTACCATGGGTAGCATAGAAAATAGGTAATTGAATTTCATTTCTATTACCATTTTGACAGCCTGAACTCTTTCCCAGGGTGACAGATTTAATTTCTCACACATGGCTTATATGGCTTTTAAATGGAATAACAAGTGGCATGATATTGTTTCTTGATGTGGCATCTAAGCCATTATTTAGCAATATATCTGAAGTATTTCATCTGAATTGATAGCCACTAAAATTTTCAAAGCAGAATCTTAGCAGGGATAGATTGATACAGCATCACTGGAATCAGCTGTGCCTTGCTAAGTCACACAAGCTCACAATTTAGCCTGTGGTATTGCTGTCTCTTTTTCTTCCCTCTCACCAAATTTTAGCATATTTTTATCAATGATCTGGATCAAGGCATGAAAAAAGCCCTGTGAATTCGTTATAAGTCCAGCCCTGCAACCCGGTGAGCTATGCAAGGGGTGACACATCATTGTCAATTCTCACTGAAGACAAGGGAAGCAGAAGGTGTTCAGACTCTTTCCAGCAGTGCTCAGCAACTCATACGATTTAACTGCCAAGGACATATTTACTGCTAATTCCAGAGACACCAACGTTAGAATAAATCAGAGCAGGGAAAAAGGGGATAGATCTCATGAATACCACTTTCCAACACAAATTTGAAGGCTAATAAGCATTACATAATACTGCTGCTTTCAGTTCAAAATCAAGTAGTGTAATTCAGCTCTGAAATAACAGACTTATTACATTAAATCCTCAACTGTGGGTATAAATACTTGCTTTCTGCACAAGTTAATAGCTTTTCTGCATGCAAGGGTAGAGGAAGTTTCAGAAGGTCATAATTTCCTACTAGCTTTATTAAGAGAGGGTCACTTAGAGGTGTTGTGCATCTCAAAATGGGTTGCAAAAGTTCACAAGAGTCTGTTGATAATGGCATTGACCTTTGTACTTCTATGATGCTGAATTTTAGTTCTGTTTTCCAGAAAGGAAGTTTCTGGCCTATGTATTATAAAATGGATGTGAAAATACAGGTTAACCCAGAGCAGAGTGTCTGATAGCTAAGCTTGAAAGGAGCAAGGTGCTACAGCAGAAAACAGGAAAAGCCTAAAATAAATGTGTAGACTTAATGAGTACAGGTGTAAAGTCAGTCCTTTTCACTTGCATTGCGTTTTTGGAAACAGTCTGATCAAAATCTTTTTGGCTCAATTCCTGAAAGTAATGTTGTGATAACACGATATGGACTTCAGCTTTTTGCCAGGCAAGCAAGTTTATTTGCACACCATCCCAACCCCAATAAAATAAAATTAAGGGGCTACAATTTTTAACCCTTTAATTATTGCAGACACAGCAGCAGTGCGAGCTGCACTTCTGTACCCCGCCGCCACCCCCGCCCTCGATCCTCTTGCACCTTCAATCCACATCTCACAAAGACCTTACAGCAGACCCCAATAAAAACAGAAGTGAGGGTCAGCCTGTGATGTTCTGTTGAAGCTGTTGTAATCTTTTCTCAATCTAGCAAAGCAGAAGACAGTAGGTGAAGAGGTTATAGACAGAGCAGCAGCTGGAAGGAAGATATGTCAAATGTGTGAGTAACACTGTGGGCTTAGTGATGGAATTTAAGTGTTTATCTCAAGACAATAGTAATAACATCCATTGTCTCTGCTTATCCGTATCATTAAGAACATGCCTCATGCAAGAAAATGCCTGTTCCTTCTCAAACAGAAGGTAAGAAAATTCTTCTTTATTTCAGCAGAATTAGTACACCATTTTGGAAAATTTTGTACATTCAGGGTGGACAAGGTGAGAAATATTTGGGGGGTTATATTGAGGAATGCTGGCAGGATTTAAGGAAGTAGTTACTAAAGGATGTAGAGTGGCTGTAGAAATATTCCAGAACACGTAATCGCAACACACCTATTCTGGCATTTTAAAGACCCCTTAAAGAAACTGACGTGCTTGCAGAAAATCTACTGGAAGAGAGGCAAAATGTGTACATATTAATAGTTATCTTCATTTTGGGAAGTAAATCAATGTCTAGCAGTATTTGTAGCTTAATCAATACTTTTCCACTAAAACTAAACCAGTTCTTGCCAGCAACATACTACTTCTGCCCACACAGGTGGTCTGCCTTGACCGTGGCAAATTGGACATAGAGCTAATCAGCTTTTAGAGCTCACAGTAGCATATTTACTTCAGCCTGCAGTTGTGCAGATGTTAAGAAAAACAGCCATTTCCAAGCCTAAAGAAGTGCAACAGAACTTCATGGTTACCTCAGCTTGTCTCAGACAGAAGTTTTTGCATAGCTTGCCTCAGTTTACCGCTGCTGAGTAAGGGGGGATTTGTAGAGGGCTCTTCCTGTAGCTGGCAGAGCATGTCACATTTATAGTCAGCATCTCATACTGCTATGGAGGAGTTGATGTTTAATGACAAAAAAATATTCTGAAAGAGAAAAACAGGGATGAAATACATACACGATGAAACAGAAATACAATATCGTTCTGCTTTCATATTTGCTGGGTTATAAAAATGCCTCCAACTTAAAACATAAAGAAGTCACCCCCTAAACCATTATTAAGAAGTCCAGCATATAAACAAGTATGCTATTCATAAACCAAATTATATATAGCAAATGTAAAATAGACAGATGTACCTTGAAGAGTCTGTAATCAGAGACCTGAGTACTCATCAGAAATTCCTGGCTTCCCTTCTTCAGAGCATTCAGACTCCAAAAAAGCATAGGGAAAACTCAAACACGCAGTGAATCAATAGGAAGTAAGCAAGAAACGGCTGTGAAATAACTAGAAGATAAGTGGATTAATATGGCACCAAAGTTGGCAAGTTTGTTGGTTTATTTTTTTCTGCTTGGTGTTTACTAGCTAAAATTTGAACTGAACATGGAGTCTCCTATGGGGCATTTAACCTTCTGGAACCCCATTTATCTCAAGGAGTAAAATGTTCAGTTGCTTCTTCAAGAAGATCAGTAGTCCAGAAGACTAGCTACAAGCTGCCATGATTCATTAATTGTGGAGGAAAATATGCCAGTTTCATAGTTAACTGATTTTCAAATGTTATTATATTTAAATATAGTCAAAGTAAACCTCAAAAGAAAAAGGTCATTTAGATGGAGAAATTAAAATCTAGGAAATCTCAGAATTAAACTTGGATTTTTTTAATGTATTTTTGTCATTGTATTTAGTGATTTTGTTTTATCCTGAAGGAGGAATTTGATAAAATCAAAACAAAATCCCAAAGGGTTACAATGTTGAGGAATCTCTGTTTTGAGTTTAAACTTTGACCCCACGTTAGAAGCCACAGTAGTGGTAAGAGTTACTAGTGTGCAAACGCTTGTCACTACAGTTAGGAGAAAGCCTGTCTGACCGAGGAGGTTCGTGTGCACCCTTGATACATTAAAGCCTGCTCCTAAGCGTCTGTCCACCTCCTCTGGTTAACTGGTTGTAGCATAGATAGCAATCAGAGATTGCTCTTTTCTTCATTCCTTGCAAACGGCACAACACACTAAGGAGAAAACGGTTATGTTCTTCTGACTCCAGGGCAACAACTGCTTTTTGCTGATCAGAGGATCTTCAGGATCTTCCTTCCAACCTCATAGGACAAGGAAGCTACAAAGCACAATCTGGCTGTCTTTGTAGAAACAATGCAAGATAACAGAAGAAAGAATTCACAATGCTGTTACACTCAGACCTTCTTAATTTCTTTTTTTTTTTTTTTTTTTCCTTAAATTTGATAAGAACATCCTAGGAAATTATGTGCTTATGTTAATGTAACATTAAGGTTGAAAAATCCAGTTCTCAAACATCATGAAATGCAGAACTCAGGCTGAAGGCTCAACCTTTCCTCTGGCTCTTTGCCTCTTTCTTAAAATATAGTCTGTCTTTATGCTCTTATATATAATTTCTCAAGCTACAGAGTCAGTATAACACAGACTGGAATCCTCTACAAAGCTCTATACATAGTAAACGTATGACAAAAATGCTGTGCAGCTAGGCTATATAAGGAAAAGAGTAATTCCCTCACAGACACGTTGGTATGTTCTTCCTTGCATATCAGTTTGGCATGATCATCTCTCTGTCTTGATCATCTCTCTGCCATTATTCATGCAGATAGTTTTCAGATATCATTGGTATTGTGGAGGTGCTGTCCCTTCTAGTGATACTGATATTCATGTGGAAATGAAAGTATTCAGATGTGAATGTAAATATTCGTTTTTTCCTGTCAAAACTGCTGGCTATGGAAGATAAGCTTTTCTGGCCTCAAAGGAAAAAAGAGGAAAACCTTGGAGGTAACCAAGTCTTTAAGGCCTTCTGCTTCCTGCATAGCCCTGGATGAACGGTTGTCATAGCAGTAGCAGAGCAGAAGTCTCTGCAAGGTTGGATTTGTCTAGGATGTCTCTTACAGCCACAATAAACACGGATGGCTAAATGGCAGCTATTCTCCCATGTGGGCAAGGAAGACCATGCTGATCGTTTGCCTTACTGTCCCTTCCTTAGGCACTAGTCACCCCACGTGACGTCTTTCTTCCTTCACTGAGTAAAGCCCTTGCAGATCAGCAGAGGAGGTATATTATAAATGGGGATGTTTCATATGCACACACGTACAGTAGTTTCATAGGAGGACGTGACACGTAGGGCTCCATCTTCTGTCAGAATCTCAGCCCAGTCTTGGTGCTATTTCCCCCATAATCTGCCTTAAGGTGGGATAAGTACCATGATGGAGAGCAGATGGCATGGATGCTCATGTGTGTGTTCAAAATATCTCTTCCACATGTGCAACAAAAACTGTATTAAAACGTGAAGATTTATTTTTCAAAGCAAACTCCTCCAGGCTCCTTTAGAAATGTAAGTTGCCTCCTACAAGAGGAAGACTGAAGATTGTAAATATAGACATAGATATAAATTGTCATATATGAATTTTCTAAAGATTATTTTTTATTATCATTGTTATATGATTAATTTAAACAAAGTGTTTCAGCAGAGCCACCTACTTTGTCACGTGGGCAACTGTAGAGTAAAATTTCCAAGTATTAGTCCTTTTTGTATAGAGTGAAAAATCCTTCGGCCTTTAAATGGTACAGGTCAGAATTTCTGGTACCTGGCGGGGGAATGCAGAGTGCACAGAAGCAAAGTATTTTAGTTTCCACCACTTTAAAATATATAATTTGGAACACCTGAGGCGGTGATTCACCAGGGTAAGTGTATCATAAGATTGCCATGAAAACAGCTTTTTAGCGCAGCATGCAAGGGGAGATTATATGGAGAGCAGAGGACAAAATTCCTCCCTCAGCATTGATCCACTGACACAGAGCCTTATTGGAGATAGGGTGGGCTGGATTCCTTAACCTCTCTCTCCCACCACACCAGGAGATCCATGCCTGTGGTTTCACCCTGGGGCCAAGGAGTCCCACTGCTGCCCTGTACCCAGGTCAGCCCACTCATGGCAGCTCTGTGCCTTAGTGGGAAACTGGCTTTATATCACACACACAGTCAGAAAGAAGAAAGACAGCAGGGGCTTAGATGTTTAGATCTGCTTTGTGTACCACCAACCTTCTCTAGATCATTTCCTATGAACCTGTCAGGAGATAAACAGTGTTTGAGCAGACTGTACTTTTATTTCTTGATATAGTCCAAATGATATCCTGGATATACTACATCTAAATATGAATGCACCATGTTAAAAATAAGTCAGCTGGTCAAGCTTATTACCCTGAATAACATCTACTGAGATTTATCAGACTCCCGACCTCAGTTTTCATCACACAACTAAGCACAGTATTATTATGTCTGCGACTGAGCACTCTCGAAATTGTGACAGTTTTCAGTCAGATACTTATCTCTGGACACAAAGAGAAATTTTACACTTGTACCTCTATGCATTTGTCCCAATTTTAAATAAATTATTTCAACTTTAGTCAAAAATGTAATTCACAGTGCTTTATAATAAGTATCTGCTGCCTGCACATTTTTCAGTAGTCTTAGATTACTCTTTGTGGAATCATTTTTACTTATTGTGCATAAGGTGTGTACTTGCTCTGAGGATATGTTCAAGGTGCTCTAAGTGACACATTCGCATTTTGCATCTGTATTAGAGATCAGGAGGGAGAAAGACATATGCAGGTTTCAAAAGGAGGCCACAGAGCCTGCTCCAGCACAGCAGCGGAGTTTGTCCCTGGACCGGCCAGCATGAGGGCAAATGAAGAACTGGTGGGCCCTCCTCCACCACCATCATTCCCTGGTGAAAGGAATGAAAGCCCGCACGTTACGAGGGGAATGGGTGCTTCACCACAGAAGTGAAGTGTCACAAATTGCTTCCTGTTCCTACTGTGAGCAATGAGGACAAGCTCTTCTCTGAGGCTCAGTGTTTTGGGTGCTTCCACCACAGTCTTCAATTTGGGCATTACCCATGGTATGATACAGCCTAATGTGAACAACTCCCTGGCAAGCCAGGTTTTTTTTTTACATAAGCCCGTTGGTATATCATAACGTTTTGTTTAAGTTCCCACCGATTAAATGCAATTCTTCGCATCTCAAATTATTCTAGACAGTTTCCTTTAACATTAACTAGAATTAACATTTACATTGTGATATATTGAAAATGACAGCTGTTGGAACAACTTTTTCCCCAAAGAACTGTATTTTCTACCAACCAGCTAACCTCAGAATTTGGGGGAATTATTATATAATGTTGTTTCCAATCAAAATAAATGTGTTCAATTTTCCTAGAGGCGGTGGCATTAAATAACAGTTACACAGCTCGGTCCTGTTCCCACTAAAATTGGTGGAAAAACTCCCACTGATTTCATGGGAGCAGATTTAGATCATGATTGATTTACTTTAACATTCATAGAAATTATGGATTAACCTCTAAAAGTAGGGAAAGTTTGGCCACATAAGCCTCCAAAGACCTAGATATTTAAAATATATCTATTGCTGCTACTTACACGTCCTTCCATACACTTTCAGACTCCTCTTCATACTCTTTAAATTAATTGCACAGAGATGTTTGTAAATATAGCAAGAACAACTGGAAGGCTTATTTTTAGGGGCAATTGCAATCAACAGGAAGGGGAAGTTTACATAATCCCTTTTCTCCAGACAAGGAAACTAGTCTTTTTAAGGTTAGCTGTCAAAGTAAAATCCAGAGAGGGGTTTTTGCATGTTTCACCACACCTATGCAGAAACTTCAAATTCCTTTATTATCCCCCTAGATCCAGAGGTGTCTAAATTACCTAGCCTCTTAAACAACATCCTATTGTGCCAAAAAATATATTTCCAGCTGTATGTTATCTGGTGTGCCTTTTTTTTTTTTTTTTTTTTTTTTTTTTTTCTTTTTTTTTTTTTTTTTTTTTTTTTTTTTTTTTTTTTTTTTCCCCAGGATTGTTGCTATTTTCAGCTGTGCACCAAGCTTTCCCTGGTCAGATTTGCCATTCCCCACTCCAAGGAAGTAGCAAGTCACTTTACATGAAGAAGCTCCTGCACTAAGGAAATATGTAAGTCCTGACCCACACTGAGAGGGTGAGCAACATCTCCATGCAAATCCTCCAAACCCTTTTTAAGAAAAAGTCTTCCCTCGGGAGAGTGCCTCCAGGTTGATCCTTCCAGGTCACCACAGCAGCTTGTGGAGGACAGTGCTATCCAACACGAGCAAAAAGTTTCAGGAAACTCTAACCTTTAAGACTGCACAAATTACCTCATTCCTACAGAAATCTCGAGAGACAACATACCTCCACAGCATAAGTCCTTCCCTATTTTTCAGGCTTCAAGGAAAGGAATGGTTATTTGTTGCAGGCCCAAACCAACAGTAAATATCAATATTTCTTGCCTGACTCAGCTGCTTTACTTTGTGTATTGATCTGCCCTTGTCTTCCCATTCCTATCCCTGTGCACCGAGGGAGGACAAATAAGCAAGTTCACAGCATTTATTCATGCCAGCTCACCCCAACACCGTCCCCAGGGGCACAACAAGAATTCTTATTTCTTCCTTTTCCTTTGCAGAAGTGCAAAATGCAAGTCACAATCCAGCCTGGCACAGTCTGCTCAAAGTTTATGAATTAAATATGTTGATGCAGAAACCTGGAAATGCTATTGGAAAGGGCACACGGGGCATAAATTGCCCACAGTCCTGCATGTCACAGTTCCTTCACCTGTCCTGCCAGCTGGGGAAGGACCCACAACTTCTCTCATCCATCATAACTGTATCCTACCCCAGTTGGTAGCCCAGTTACAGAAGAAGTACAATCTCTTATCCTGCCAGGCAGATCACTTACAGGAATAATGTTAGGTAAAGCATAAGAACAATTTAAAAAAAAATAGTTTGTTTTTTTTTTCTTTTTCTTTAGGTTCAGATCAGTTAATAGTACTACTTCGCTGTCGTACAATCTGAATGCTTTGCTACAACTGAGAAAACTGTAATACATGTTTTTTAAATGACAGAAATCCTTCCTGTATCCAAACCAATAAAGAATAATACTAATAATTTTCCTGTAAGTGTAGAAGCAATAAAATGCTGTGGAAGGGTGTCTTTCTCACCAAATTTTATACAATTTTGATGGCTTAGTGGATTCCAGTTCTTTTTCAATAGATATTTAGAGAAAATGAGGAAAAGGGCCACTTTTGTTATTTTCAGGTACGGCTTTTTCTTGCAATGCTAAGAATCTTTCACAGTACACCAGATAGAGTTCTTGCCCTTAAAAAAATGCAGTGTGACTTTATAATTAAATAATGATACCACTCTGATCAAAAATAATCATCACAGAAATTGTACTCAGTCATGGAAAGCAAAATTAGAGATAATAATTATCCCCTTTAACAACATTTTGTATTAGTTCTATTCTACAATTATTAGAAGTCAACACAAGGGAAGCAGCATAAAGCAGACATGAAATAATATCAAAACCCTGTGCATAATAATTACATATATCGCAACAATTAAAAACTCAGACAAAAAAAGAAAAAAAAAATGAAGTCAGGAGAAAATAAAATAGAATAATAGAATTTAAAGAAAAAAAATCTTTAATTTTATAGTCAAAATCTATTTTACTTTTTTTTACTCTTCCATAATATCCTAATATCAGCTCGAAATACACCAGGACACTTACAACAGGAATCAGTTGTACTATCATGGGATCATTTTGCAAAACACGAGTTCCTCATGATACTAATGTGACTATGACTGCTTTTAGACATCACTTTGGATTTACCTTTGTGATCTTCTTAATTTTAAGTGGCAGGAGAGAAACGTAGCAGCTTTTAAAAATGTCAGCTACTGCTACAGGTTTAGAGACTTGTCATAAAGTGCAAATATTATAACTAACAAGGGGGGCAGAATTAACCAGGGTGATACAGCAGATGCTTCAAAATATATTGTTTTCCCTCAATTTAGGATGCAGAAATTCATTTAGGAAGAACAGGTGAGGAACCAAGATTTCCCATTCTTCTCAATTATTGAAGCAACTTGAATGTCAGTGGACCTATGTACATTTAAATTGTTGAGTGTTTAGCATTATTTTTTCTTTCTTTGCCATGAAAACAACACTTTTAGGGTAATGGAGTGTAAAAAGATCCTGTGCTCTTCCTGAGTCAGAAAATAAACAGAAACAGAGCTCCAAAAGAACTTTTCACTTAGTCCCAACATGCAGTACCTGTGCAAACCACAGTTTGCCTGTATTTGTTAGACTTCAGTTAATGTTTCTATGGGTAATAACCAGCTAGTGTGCTTATTAATTAATTTACATTATCTTATACACTCATCATCAAAAACAAACAAACAAAAAACCAAACCAAAACAAACTCAAATTAGAAATCAGCCCTTCCATATCTGCAGTGGGATATGTTAATTGACATCTCCTTCCATGGGAGTTTAGTCTTTGCTGGGCCTTCTGAGAGTGATTTTATCCAAAAGGTAGTTATTTATATAAAATTTATATATTTATATAAAATTGGTGCAATTGGTATACCACATTCTACTTTTCAAAAATATTAGGAATGCAGCATTTATCCTAGCTTGTTTACTTTCAGGAAACTCCCTCTGTAAATTTACTCAGAAACTGCAGTAAGACATTTTCCTGGAAGATCACAGATTTTGGGAATCACAAACAACCTGTGGGAAGCTGGTCCACACAGGATCTTACGCAGGACGATTTAACTGTTCCTGCATTTAAAATGCTTCCTAGCCCTTCCTTCAGTCTGCGTTCATTCAGATGAAATGACCAGAATGAGGTTTGACCAAACAGGGAAAGTCCCAAAACCTGCATCAATCATCTGAGCTCCATTGAAGTCAATGAGCCAGTTTATCCTGGCGGATGTACTGGCGCTTAATCTCTATAAATAATTCATCTGTGCGTTTGGTACAATAAAGACCAACAAAGCTGTGAAATTTTTATTTCCAAGCTGGATAGGTCTATGGAGGTTGTTCGGTCATGGATGGAAGCATCTCTGATCTCAGTGCCAGCCAGGGAAGGAACGATCCTCTCTTGTGCTGTGGCTGAGCCGTATTACACGAAAGGCCGCATGTGGTGTCCTGGCAAGTGTTAATCTGAGTGTGGTGTCTCTTTTAAGCTCTGCTGGAGCCACCCCTCCGTGTGTGTAAACAAACATGTAGTCCAGTGCCAGCTACCAGCTTAGCGATGCACCAAACACAAGCTTCCATGTATTTATTTTTGCAACATCTGCAGTGCATTTAAAAGTCTCTATGGATTACTTTGGCTTGATATCACCTGGAAATTTCTGTTAACAAGAAGTGCTCAACCTGAATGTCATTCCTTGAGCTGATGAGAGAAGTTAACTTCCATAAACGTGCCTCTCAGCTCACTTTCCTGAATCATCTGTTTATAGGTATGTCTTGGGAGTTCTTGTATTTCACATTCCTAATATAACTTTTAAAAGTGTGAAAGAACATCTGATGAAAGTGCTTCAGTTATCCTGACTGTAGAAGAATACACTATCAATTACAAGTCTTCTTGCATCTGTTAATACTGGTTTGTTCAGATTTTGTTTGTTTATTTTCAAGACTTGCTTCTGTCATATTTTCCCCATTTCTTCCTCTCCCCATTTTTTCAGTGTGGGTCAAAAGTGAGACTGCTAACAACATTGCCTGTTGATGGTTTTGCTCACACAGGTGACAAAGGAACAAAAAACTTGACAATAAACCTTAATTCTCCATTAGTCTGTATCCTCACTTACACCAAGCTTAATTTAAAGCCATATGTGTATTTCACATTGTGCCAGTGTAAATGACTACACAGGTGCAGAGCAATACAAAGTCTGCCCTAAAACCAGGGATGTTCAGATCATCCACGAGCCCTGTTGCCCAGGAGACCAGTTTATGCAGTGAGGTTAGAGAAAATGACTGCAAGGCAAGTCTTACCTTGAGTTAATGATCCAACACACAACAGATTTAAAAAGTGAAAATTGCAGAGGAATAGGTACGTGAGTCCAATTGAGCATACAACTGAACAGACAGAAATGCATATAAATGGACTCAGTATTTCAAACCTCATGGTTAATACTTTTGGGATTAACCTCAGATAATCTACCTTCTCTAGGATACACTGCTAAAGAGCTTTTTTTTAAAATTTATTTTCCAGTAAAGCCACCCTCGTATAACTTGTCACACAAGCACAGGCTCTATGAATTGATTACAGTGTGATATACACAGCTGAATCACTGGAGATACAAGGATTGAAAGCGTGCTGGAAAGGGAAAGGAAGGAGTAATTAGTGATATAATCCACTAAGTGGTTTAAAATCCAAAAGGAAAAGACCACTGAGAGTGAAAGCAGAAGTTGATTGCGTTTGCTTGTGCCTGAGAAATGCTATGGAGGTGGTGAGCTGAGAGAGTTTCTTGGAAGGGGTTGGGCAGTGATGGCTGAGCCAGGCCCCTCCGTGGGGGTAGGACTAGGTGCCAGGGTGATTTCTGTCGAGCCTCCCACCCACATCCAGCTGTGGGGCAGACAGGAACATCAGAGGGATGACAGGCAGTGGATGGTGGTCAGGCAGCAGTCTGGGTGCTGGAGGATGCCTGCCCTAGGCAAACCACAACCTGTCCAGAACCACACAGGCAGGTGGCATCTCAATCCTTCATCAGTTTGACCTAGTTTGACCAGGTAATTTACTACTTTACCCCTCAGCCTGAGTACAGACAAGTGAATAAGTCCTTCCTCTTCATCTTCAAGTTGACAGAGTCTGTGTTTTCTCATTTCCCTTATACTGACAATTTTATCATTTTGGGATTATTTCTATTCTCAGAGAACCATCTAGAAATTCTGTAAAGAAAATCTCATTCTTTTTCTCAAATGCTTTCGCTTTGACTTATTTTCCTGTTATTCACTTTTACCATTTTTGTCTGCTTTCTCTTTATTTACTCTGCATACCGTATCAGTATTTCAGTTCATTTTATTGTACTTCTATCTCTTGTGCTTATTCCCACAACAAATGTCATTTCCAAGAACCATGATTTTGGGGTCCTGACTCTCCTATCTTTTTTTTCAATGTCCAGAGTTGCAATACTGTTTCTTCCTTTTTTCAACTCTCTTTGCTTTTAACTTGATTTGACTGTTCCTTTCCTGTTATGCTTTTCTTGCCCTGACAATCCCTGACCATGTCCCTCCTCTGCTCCACATGTCACTTTATTTTTGCATTTGTGCTGAACCAAAAGAGGGGATAAAATCAAAGCTGCCCTCCACCTCACCCTTCAAATCCTTCTTGACATGCTTTACTTTTGACCTCTTTTCACCCAATTATGTAGTCCTCGCCTATGTCTCTTACTGAATCTAATAACGGTTGTTTTCATGAACTTAACTTTACTCTCTTTCACCTCCATTCTCTGTCCTTTCTTCAGAAGATTTTGCCTCCATTTATCAGTTACAAAGACACATGTTCTAATACCAGCTTTAAACATCTTTATTCTTGCATCACCTCTTAAAGTAGTAGGTGTGACGCAAAAAATCTTTTTCACTGTTATTTAAATACAAATGTAATTCAAGTAAAAGTATATTGTGAATTAACTTCTAACAGGTGCATTAGGCATATGGAGTTCAATATAAGATGAAATGGTATTCTATTTTATTATGAAAAAAGGTGCTTCAGTCATTCAACTTCACAAAATTGTGAATTGACAACTGGCACGGAGGAGAACAAGGGGATTTGTTCTGCTTTGGGCTTTTTTAAGCAAAGATCTAAAGATTCTCCTGGGATTGTTGAACTTGAGACTGCATGAAAAGTTAATGTTTATTTTACTAATCCCTGAGCCCCAGAGGAAGCCACAGACTCTTCATATCTGTCCCTGTTTCACTTGATTTAAAACATGTTCTCAGAGGAATCTGCTGTCTTGAGCCTGGCACAAAAGGTGGTCATTCCCCCTGTCCAGTCAGCAGACCTGTGACCCAGCATTGGGAGCCCAGGTCTGGTGGTGATTCCTGCTGGAACAGAGGGTCCTCTCACTCCAGCCCCAGAAGCAGGTAAGCATTTTCATCACAGTGAACAACTTCAAAGGGGCAACCCCACCATCGAGTGTCCTGCAGCCTAATTTTTATAAAAACGAAGGTAAATACAGTTCCAGATACCTGCGATAACTTAGAGGAAAACTCGCACAGGGATTTTCTGAATGTCAGTCTGGTCTGCCGCTCCCTGGGCTTTTTGCCTGAACTTCACCTAGTCCCATCCATCCTGCCCTGTTCATGATCCCTCATGAAGCACTAAATCCCACAGGCAAGCCAGGCTCAGAGTGGTGTGGGACAGCCCCAGGGAAGGGATGGTTTGGGAACCCCAGTCAGGATGGGCTCACCCACCAAACCCTGGGACCAGGGTTGCAAAGGGGCTGGAAAAGAGTCTGATGGTGCTTAAGGGCTGTCCTTAGGAACCTAAGTGGCCATGCTGTGTGTGGAATTTTTCAGAAAAATGGACTGTTCTCCAGGATGCTAAAGAATACTTGAGTAGGAGTAACTTAAGTAAGTTTAACTATGGGACGATATCCACAGTGTGGCTCTCAGAGTAAAACATTTCTGGCATGGTCATCAACAATTTCACACAGGATTTTGAACAATTAATATTTTGCTATGTTCCATAAGACAAACCATTTGCTTTCCATTTGATGAGCACCCATTCTAAGCCACTAATGCTGTTCACCGACTTTTTTCTTAGCAGTTGTGAATAGCCACCTAAAACCTGAGGATGGTGCTGGCTTCAGAAAACAATATTTCTGAGGGAAATGAGGTTTATTTTTTTCCTGTGAGCTATCTTGCTCAGAAGAAAAAAAGTGTTAAAAATGTTTTACTGCCATAAGTAAAGCTCTGGAAAATTAACACTGAGGCTGAACTTTTCCATCCTGTGAAAGCCTAGATTTTCAACTGTGAGCAATAAAACTTATTTTCAAGACAATGATGCAGGCTGAGAACTTTTGCTGCTGCAGATTTTCTGAGGTAACTCCCTCTGAGGATAATGCGCACATTGGATAGGAAGATAGATAGACAGATTAATTTTTCTGTATTTACCAAGTAATTGAGTGTTTTCTCAGTATTTAGAAAAGTCAGGTAGTTATATGGCTGGATTCTGCTATTCATTGGCTTTAGGATTAAGTGTTCTCTCATACACAGTATTTCTCAAGTTCTTATGGCTTCTGTATAGTCTGTATTGATTTACTGTATATTTAATCAAAATTTCTCATGCCACATGTCTGTCTGACAGTTTCAGCAAGGAGTAGACTCATTGCAAACCTACCTCTCTTTAGAATGCAGCCCTCCCTTACACTGGCAATAGTAACGTTATAAAATAACAGTGATTAGCTTCTGTCACTGTAAAGCACTTAACCCATTTTTGCCAATCCAGCTTCAGTTTCCATGGAAACGGGAGACAGTAACAGAAGACAGACTTTTTTTTTGCTTTTGTTGGATTTCAGCTGCCTTCAAACTTTATACATGAAGCCTCCCTTTCTCTACACTTTTTTCCTTAAACCTATGCATTTTAGGATTCGGGAAGATTCAGTCATCTGGGGTTTTCGTTTTGCTGTGACTGGTTTTGAAGAAACTTTTTGTCCAGTAAAATTTGACAGAAGATAGACTTGCATGTTGGAGTCCTGGGTTAATTCACAGTGAGGTCTGAAGTCAGTTTCTCAGAGATAAAATGAAGTCTTAGTGGACCCTGTCAGTGCTGTGATTTAGCAGGAATGGGACCGATACAAACTATTACCTAGATGATAATTTATATAATATTAAGGTACAATTTTACAGAGCACTAGAAGCAGATACAATTAAGTTAGATCTGAGTTACAGTGTCCTTAGAAGAAGGTTTTTGGCTTTTCTGAGAAAATAGAGATATTTCTTTAAAGGAATGTAAAATATATTAATATCTCACTCTGGTGCATTAAGGACTGTTGAAAGGATAACTTATCGATTTTAGAAATAAAATATATAAATCAATTAGTTGTCTGTCTGTATAATCCAGTACTTTTAAAGCCACAAAGGTGAACCAGTCACAAAGCATTATTCGGCTCACAGTCATGTTAAACACAAGTACTACATATGAAGAATGAAGAAGTTGAACTTCTTTTCCATGGAAAGTTTGCCCATGAATAAAAATGTGTTTTTTCCCAATTTTTGTGTTACCACTAATATTTTGACAAACACCTTTGGTGATAAATTAGATACTCTAAGTAGCTGATTCACAACATTTTCTGTTCAAAGACTGAGCATATAAATCACTAACAGAATAGGCTGACATGTTAGCCAGACAACTAAACAGGTCTTTCTAAAACAGAAGATTATCTACTACATGGGGCTTTGATTCTTTTCTAGTTTAGAAATACGTGAGAAAAAAAACAGAACATCAACAAGGCTGGGAAGTTCAAAAAATACGTTTTAAAATGTTCTTTTTCCTTGTCCATATTTTTAAAGAGCATTGTGGACTACGAAAGCCAAGAAGATTCATAACTTCTATCATTATCCTCTCTTATCATCTGCATTATGTGCTATACGGTAATGCTCACTGTGGACTAGTGTTTCTCTGCAACAGGAGTAGCACAAATGCACCACTTTTCCTGCCTTGAAAAGCTGATGACTCTGAGTTCAGTGCTCAGGTCTGTGTGTCATCTTTTATTGTAAAGTTGCTTGTTTTCATTCCTGTTGGGGAAAATAACATGGCGAATATACATATGCCTTTTTTATTTTTTAAATCCCCAAACAATAATTTATTTTTATATCCATGCATGTTCCTCCATAAACTGCACATTGTGGTACTTTATCTTCATTTCACTGTTCCCGAAGAAAAAAAATCATGTTAAAAAGTCTGCTCAGGCTTCCCATGCTCACTGGGAGCAGCTGCTCTGGGCACAGCAGCACAGGCAGCTGAGCACTACAGTATTGCTGCAAAACACCCTCTGTGCTTTGCCATCTGACTTTAAGCAGCAGGGATGTACCTGCAAGAGCAGCATGACCTCACTAGAAGTGGCACAGTTTTACAATACCTCAGGCTTTTCCCTTATAATTGCAGGGGAGACTTACAGAAAGCACAGCTCTGGACTTGCCAGCCCCATTCCTTCCACCCTAATGCCTCTTTCTGCCTGCTTTTGAGTCCCCTCCAGCCAAATCCTGATTTTGGCAGTTCAGCATGGGTCACGGTGCTGGCCCGGGTGTCAGCACCGGCAATGGAGCAGGAGTCTCACTACCCAAGAAACACCACCTGCCTCAGACCACCAGGCCCCTTTGGCATCAATGGAGATGCTCCAAACCTGGGGCAACTAAGAGCATAATGCTGAGCATGGTTGCACTGGTCATTTCTCAGGCATCTCAGGAGCTTCTCAGCCTGCACAGCAGGTGCCACCAAGGTTTAAACACCTGCTGGCATGTATTTACATTTAGCAGCATCATTCTGTTAGCACTGTCATTCTCATCACTAACAGGATTCTGCTTCTTACACCCTTGTCCCTAACTGCTTTAGCCACTCTGCAACCATGTGTCAGAAGCAAAATATTTGGATTTTCCAATGTACAGAATAAAATTCATCCCCTAAATTTATGTATACAGAAAACAACTATTTGACAAGATGATCAGTGTCCAATCTGATTTTCTTTTTTTTTTTGGGTGGTTGTTTTTTACAACAATACTTGCCATTACCATGGACATTTACTGAGACCACCAATTAACTTCACAGAGCCAAATGAGCAACAAAGGTAATTTTTTTTGCTGCTGTCACCATGGGACCCATTTCAGCTAACAAGGTCACAGCAAAATCTTCCAGGTCCTTTTCTCAATCCTTTCAGCTGTCTAAACCCACAGACTTGATTTTAACTGGAGTAAAGACCTGATGAAATATATTTCTTTTCTTCCACAACAGCTGAGCATAAGAGTTGGCTCAGATGAAATGAGCCCAGAGTTTCACATTAGTGCTTTCATAAAGGGAGCTATACCCAGTCCATTTATTTCTTTTCACAATTCTTGTTTTACTAGAAGAAGGATGCCTTCAGAAAGCAA
Organism: Pampusana beccarii; assembly: GCA_013399365.1. Lineage (NCBI taxonomy): Eukaryota > Metazoa > Chordata > Aves > Columbiformes > Columbidae > Pampusana > Pampusana beccarii. Next base: position 305,131 of record VWYH01005844.1, on the reverse strand, counting down.
TACCATGGGATCTTTACAATAGGTGTTGTGCACTGGTATCACAGAGTATAATTTTGGGAACAGATTCTCGTGGTCCGTCCCCCCAAGTAACACAAAAGCAATTTGCAGAAATATAAGTCTAAAGAGCATCTTGAGAGATTACTTCATCCATCTTTGCACCAAGGCAAAGTGGGATTGTTTGGAGCTACTCAGTGAAAAGTATTAAATATGGCACAATGATGTCTTTTAGAAAAAAATTGCTATAGGGAAGTGAATATCACATTGCAATGCATTTTTAAGAGTTTCAGTGAAACTTTTTATCTTAATAGCAGCAAAAACTTGACACATTAAAATATGTACAGTTTGAGGTAGGTTATATTTTTATTCAGCCAAGTTTTAATGCCAGTGAAAATAAAGTAGCAGAACATAGTAACAAAAAATATGCTGAGTGTAAATTTAAAAGGAAAACTGCAATGACTGACTGTAAATGTATCATTTGATGTAATTTCTTCATTTTACTTTTATATCGTGAGATACAATAATTCTTTTTGTTTATATTTTCTTTTCTGTTCTTTAGAATTGAAAGAGATTAGTAGAGCAACTCAAAATTAAAATCAATGCTAAAGTTTAAATTTTAACACCACCGGAATTTTTAGAGTATAATAAATTTATAATTGCAAAATATCTTGATTTCAGTAGATTCTTACTTTGTAAACAAGATATTTAACCTGATTGGAATTCTTATTTAAAGTACTTAGAACGTGAATGGGCATAAATCTCTGATGACTCCAAACTTATCCTACAAGGGTTTTAACAGAGGGATTTCAGTACTGAGTGTTGTGAGAACAGCCTGCTGAAAACTCGTGCCAAGCTATAAACAATCCATCCCAGAGAATATCAATTTTCCATCACAATTCCCTTGTGATTTTCAGAAGTTAGTACTTGCTCTAAATTTTGGCTCTGTGAATGACTTTGTGTCTCTATTCTGGCTTGTTGGCTCCATTTCTCTTACTCCTCTAACTTTCATGGGTAAACTGTGTGAAAGATAATTTAGGCTGACAGCTGTCTATTACTCCACCCAACACATTTCTCCAGCACCTGTGCCCTGTCCTCACTCATTCTCTGCATGAAAATTTTAGTGATTAGTCTTGCCGCCATCGTTTGAATTTAGAAAGGAGTCAGTGGGCTTCCAGAAAGTAGGACATCTACCTGCACAGAGAGGGCTGCAAAACTCCTGCTTAATAGCTACAAGTAACAACGCTTAACAGTTACAACTAACCCCAAGTAGTGACAGGAAATGGGAAGGAAAAGAAAAACAAAACAAAACATCAGGATGGATATCTGGTGCAGTTTCCTGATCTCTACATCTCCAAAATGTAACTTGCAGGCAGAAACTGTAAACTGAGTAGTAACCCTCTTGTGTCCTAATGGATCATGCACTGTGAAGAACATAACATTTTGATGATTTCCCTCTGTGTATAAACAAACTCCATCTTCTATTGCTGTTTATGCTTAAAATAAAAAGATGCTTAGCAGTTAATATGTGAGAGAACTTGTCCATTAGTTCCCTTACTGCTGCAATAATGCTGTCTTATGTACTATGAAATTATTTCTACAGAAGTCAGACTACAATTACAGAAAAACAGGGAACACATAGTGACAAGCAGCAATTATCAGAAGAAGAGAAAGAAGGTTGAAGAGTTTTTGCACTCTCTGAGGAAGCGAGTGTCTGAAGTGTTGACATGTCACAGGGCATTAATTTCTATTTGAAGCAGGGCAATTCAGGTCTGAGTTTTTCTGCCTCCAAATTCCCTCCACCAAAGGTTGCTATGTCTTTATTTCCTGGACTGCATGTCTTGTCATTTTATTTCTGTCTCCATGCAGTATTTAGAGACCTGTGACCATATAATCATGTTAGCCTAAGCTAGTATTTTTGCTGATTAATTAGGCACACCTAAAAAAAAATAAGAGGCACACTTAATTACCCTCAACTTGTCCTACTTCCTATGATGGAGTAGCAGCACAAGACTCATAGCATCCAAACTACAAAGTCTGGTGAAGAATATGAAGCAGCTCATGAGAATTACTGTGTAATGCTCCAGATTGCTGCTCTTTGGCTTGTAATTTTTTATGCATCCCAGGAAAAAGTGCATGTGCATGATAACACACAATACAAAGTATTCCTCTTGAGAAAAAAACTCATGAACAATTATGATCTGAAAAAATCTAGAGGAATTATTGGCAGCTTTTTAGAAGCTGCATTAATAAATGTTTCAGTAGTACTTCTGGAGTTTTCTCCAAGTATTCTTTTTTTTTTTTAGGCCTTCCAGTCTGGAATTTATTAGGGTCCACAATAAAGTGGAGATGAGATGATCCAGCAAGAAAACAAAACAAAACAGAACACAACACCTCAACCACCAAACAACAACCCCAACAATTAAAACTGAAGTAAATTTGCATCTCTAACTCATGTAAAGAGTATCTAATAATTTCAGGTTAAATTGCATATATATAACTATTAATAGTTTCCATTAGTGAGCACTAAATAGTCCAACAAAACATCATCTATTCACACATTGACACATATTTTTACCTGATTAACTTAATTATCATGCTTTATTAAAATTGCCAAGCAATTAAAATATACATCAAAGGTGAATTTTTATGACCTTCATGGTCTGTTAACATTTCGTTGGGAGCAAAATCATGGCTACATTTACTTATTGCCTCTATTTCTGTTATTTTTTACCTTTTTTTTTTCTTCCATGGCTTTTTAATATAGCATAGTTCTAAACCTAAACACATTACCCAGGAAATAAGCTTTAGCTTTGACCTTATTTTGCTATAAATGCTTTTGTTTCTGAGAGTGTTGTCATTCCACTTTAATGTTTTAACTTGGTTTCTTTAAGTAAATGATTTCAGAATTATGACTTAGAAAAAAATCTAAGAAAATTTGGATGATTAATTAACCTACTGACAGGAGAGAAGTCAGAGAGATGAAAAACATAAAGTCCTACCTTCAGGAAGGAACTTCTTACTTTTTGCTTATAGAATAATAGTTTTTTAGAAACACTTTTTAATATGCACTTAATATCTCTACTTCTTGCCTAAGCAAAGCCCAATATCTGTCCATTTGCTTTATTTCCAGAAAACACCTTTCTTGCTACAAGAACATGTGCAACACCAAGCATGCACTTGAAAACTCCCTGAACAGGAAGCCCATTAATGGAGTTAAAAAGTGTATTAATTGGTTACCGTAACTGGGCCATCTGTCACAAGAAGATGAAATGCTATGTGGAAAGAGGCATTTATTTGTGAATTGGGAAATACTTTATAGTCTTTTTAGTGTTTTCAGTGCTTATTATTTCCAAAGACAATAATTTTTTCCTCAGGTGCTTGTCACTTCCACTCAGAAGGAGACATGGACCATGGAGGCAGATGCTGTTAGAAAAATAGTATAAATAGTTCTTATTCCATTTTGTTTTTTGAAACAAAAACACACGTTCTGAATCATAGAATCATTTAGGTTGGAAAAGAACTTGAAGATTGTCAAGTCCAACTGTAAATTGTCATAGGCAGAGGATTTCCAGAGAAACCAGTGACATTCAGGTGCTTAAATACTAATTAGAGATATGGACCATGAGTCTATCCTCCCAAATGTGGAAAGAAAAGAAGACAAATATTTTAGTGTCTGCGGATTATATTTCAAGTGGAAAAACAAACAAACAAACAAACAAACAAACAAACAAACAAATATATATATATATATATATAAAACTGCCATAACTGTTTCTCCTGGATGTTGGGATTTAGATACTCACCATACTGTTTTCGTTCCAAACACCTCAGGGTTTCCTTACTCCAGATCTGGAGATATCAGTGGGATGAAGCATTTGCTGTTCTTCTGGAAAAGACCTGCTTAGATGGGAAAATAGGGTCTTATCCTGGAATGTCTCATACTAGTTCAGTAAAGAGAGAAGATCTTAAGAGCACATCTGGTGGCTGCGGTATGTTGTTTTTAGGGAGATCAGAGCTATGACCAACATGTTCTTGTGCTGGAGGAAGCTTTAATATTCAAAGGTTGATAGGAAAAAGGTTCTACTTACTGAAAAAGGTCCTCCTAAAATTTTCAGTTGTCTCTGATATCATTGCTGTTCCCAAATTTTCCACTTCATTTTTTGTCTTGGACTGAAGCTATCACATTCTCTGCCCAGGCTGAATTTACATCTTTCTGCAGATTATACCTTGTTAAAATAATTGAGGCTATAACTATCAACTTGAGGGAAATAAAACGCAGAGCATGGCAACTAATCAGACAAGAACTGAAATCTTTCAAGCAACAACTCATTTAACCATAGTCTTGAAAGAGGTGAATGAAAACCTTACATACTTATGGCTTCTGCTCAGCAGAATTTAAACCTGGTGCCATTTGCTGGGGTTCCTTACACCTGGCCAGCATCAGCAGATAACATTTCCCTGAAGACAGTGTAACAGACCATGATCAGTCCACAAGAAGGATTTGAACCGCAGATTTTAAGTTCGAAGAGCATTAACCTCCACAGCTTGAATAAAAGAAAGTAACTCATTAGCTGGTAACAGTTCTTCGGAGCTGTCCTATAGAGCTACCAGATGGTGCATCTACAGTCTTTTCTATTGGCTCTACAAGACTCAAGTATCATGCAGATTGTCCACATAAGACTGATGGCAATTTCACTAGTTGCACAGTCCAAAGAATTTTATACTTTAGAATCAACACTGACAGGCGTCTTGATAACAAGACTCAAGTGACGGTTTTCGTGTTTTCATGTCACAGTAAATGCCCCAATCCTGAGCCAATATAAACTTTTAAATAAGCAGTGAATTCTCTGCAGTGTGAAGTCTCCAGGAAAGTGCTTCTTGATAGTCATTTTCCAGCCAAACACACTGTAATGAGATGCTCTCTAGAGCTGACTGGAATTCCTAAATATTAGAGTTTGAAAGGCAGAAGCTGGTCTTTGAAAAAGATAAAAATATGACAGTGTTTTTATAGGGTAAACAAATGTCCCTCTATAAACAGTACTTAGGGAGAACCAAATCAGGATTATGTAGCTTCATTGTACATTGTGGAGTATTCCAAGCAGACCAGGAAGCTGGCTGGAAGAGAAGATGGGAGCTTGGCAAGGACTGCACAAGCTATCTAGAGCCAGGGATATTTATCATGATCACATAACTGAAGATCTGAAAAGTATCCACATGCAAATGGGAAATTAAATTACAAATCAATCCCTAAAAATAGTTTCTAGAAATTTTGAGAATTACACTTTTATTGCTGTCCCAGTATTTATAATAATTATTTATAATAAATAAAATCTTCAATTGTTAAAAAATAGTTTTATTAATTTTTTCATGTTCATCTCAAATACCACACCTATTTTCTAAAAGAATGTAAGAATTTCTGGATGAAGAGATCTCATATTAGGTATCCAAAAAGTGAACCAGCCATATCTAAAGAACTTGACTTACTGTTGTTGTGGCCACAATTCTGTGTGTTGGTTTCCGATACACAGATCCACTTTCTGGAACTGATTTCTTAAGGTCTAAACTGCACATTCAATTAACAATATATGCTGGATTAACAAAATGGCATTAACTTAATCTCAATTATACCTGTCTATTTTCCACATTATGTACTGTTGGGGAAAGGTTAGTTCAGCGAATGGTTGTTATAATACTGTCAGCTTCCTAGATTTTATTTAGATTTAAAATTAATAAAGTTTCCATCTCTGATAGGTTACAAAGAATGACTGTGAAACAGAATCCTGGCAGCTTCCACAAACATTAAAAAAAAAAAAAAAAAAGCAAATAAAAAGAACCAAAAACTTCTTTACAATTAAATCTATTTCTTTTTAAACCAACTTGAGGACATTTCAGATACTGGTTAAGTCATATTTGGGGCTTTTGAAAAGCTTGGAGTTTAAAACAAGATTGCTGCTGCTTCCCAAAAGAGGTTACTTTGGATGAGGCATCAGAAATGTCTGGATGTCCCGTGAGGCTGCATAGGGAAAGTCTTGAAGCCTGAAGTAGCAAGGGATGGAAAATATCATAGTTTGTGGTGAATCATGGAGGTACTTCCTGACTCTGAAAGCAGAGAAGTTATAGAAGTTTGAAAGTTACAGATAAACGTCAGAAAAATAAGAAAATAGTTCCAAAGCATGATAACTGCAGGTGAGATCTTGAGTCATTGCTTTATGCATAAACCTGCTGCTGCTCAGTCAGCACTCCCGCTTCTCATACACCTACTCTGACACAGTTTCCGGTCAGTTCACATCCTTTCTTTTCCCTCTTCTTCTGGAGATAAAAGCCTAATGACCTTAATGAGATCATAAGGCATTTATTATGCCATAAAACACTGAAACTGGCTTTGAACATTTTGAATTTCTTTTTATTTGCAGATACTTTAATCGAACATTAGCAACGGGTCCAGTAGTTTTAATGTCTCAATTATTTGCCACTGTTTCGGTTTGCAGTGGGTTTTTTGTCTATTTGGTTTTGGCTATGCCTTTTTTTTTTTTTTNNNTTTTTTTTTTTTTTTCAGATGACCTAGAGGAATAAGGAGAAGAGTCTCTTGATACAAGATGGATGGTTCTGAAGCTACAAAAAAAATAGAACTCATAGCAAAGTTCTTAACCCTGCTGTATCTACCATAGTCACTCCCTATGTTTCCTGAATTTGGTACTGAGGGTAAAGTACACGGCTGAACGTGAATTTTCTTATATTCTTTGCCTTGTGAATGTTCCACAAACACCAATTTCTACAGAAGTTGATTTGTCTACCTTCTCTTCATGTATTCAGCAAGTTACTTAAGTATGTGCTTATGTGTCTTAAATCACATTGTTTTGATGAATTTGGGTATAATATTCCAGCAAGTTCTAAAACTATTCAAGTACTTGAGTGCTTTGCTGAATGAAGTGATAGAAACAGCAAATGTAGGCTGGAAAAAATACATATACTACTTAAGCAGCAAAAATGCCAAGCAAGAGTGAACTATCATTGTTATTCCTACATCAGGGGTTTCAAACTCATTTTCACCAGGGGGCACATTAGCCTCATGGTTGCCTTCGAAGGGCTGAATGTAATTTTAGGACTGTAAAAATGTAGCAGAGTTCGACACCCCTGTCTTACATGTATAGCACAGTTGGGAGTACAAGACTTGACACCTTAGGATTTACCACAAGCAGAAGGCAGTGCCGAATGCTGCAATGCAACTTGAGATTTCTATCAGTGCACAGTTAGCCCTGTCTCTATCTCCAATCAACCAATAACAAATAGAATTTAATCCTGCTACATGTAAGTATACATCTTACATGAGCTGGGTCTCAGAATAATTCAAAGCATTCAAAAATTCTTTTTTGAAAATAATATTTTTAGTGGAATACGTGATGTTGTAAAATAGTCTAATGTTATATGATTGTTCACATCATTCAACTATTGCTTATACTCTAGCAAATCTTAACTATCCTGCCTATCCCCAAAGCATCATGCAATTCCCACTTGAAGTCAGATAAAGGAAACATTTTACAGAATAGCATGAAATTACTTAATTTGGTTTTATTACACAATATATTTTTTAAATCCTGAAAACTAAAAGTTCCAAACACAATTTTATTTCCTTTACATCTGGACTTTCAAAAACAGATATCTACCTTTATGTATTCTGTGCATAAAATGGGTAAATTAGCTATGCTTCTCCACAAAATGAACTAGAGGGTTTGCCTTTGCAAGTACAGTTGTTCAAGGAAAGGAAAACATAGTTTTGCAAAGAGAGGGTTTTGTTGGTTCTTTTACAATTATTTTTTAATATTCTTGAAATGACATTGTTCTATTTAGTCTCTTAAGCTCCAGTGTCATGCATCAGTAACATCCTAGGAACTGATGGGAAGAAACAGCTCGTCAGTCACCCTGCCTCTTGCTGCCATAACTTAAACAGATGCCTTGCAGAAGGGCCCATTTCAAGAGGGAAATCACTGCATCCAGGACAACAGAAGCACATTTGCAAGTCTGGTTCTAGGAACATAAGTCATACACCACCAACATCTTGAATGTAATAAATAACACCTTTGTAAAATCCACTGTGAAGTAACTATGCTTCCTAGTCATTACAACAGGACATTCAAGGAGGTGCTAAACATTTCAATACTGTGAGCCCTGACCCTGGCTGCACTAGTAAACTACAGAAAAGGATGCAGGTGGCATGCCTAGAATATTCATCTGTGTTTCCCAGGCTTTATGAAAGGCTACATCATGTCAGAATGCTTCTTGCTTTTGCATTAAATTAGAGGATAATGACAATTTTCCTAGTGATTGCTGCTCGAAAAAATCGCACCCAGTAGATCAGCCAAGTAAAAAGTGGGTGAAGTTTTGAGTCCATAAAGGCACATTTTAGGGAATCTAAATTTTTATTACAGACAAATGAAAACTGCCATATCATTTAGATTACAAACACAAATTTTCTTTGTGTAATTAAACCACAACTTTCTAATTATAGGAATAAAAAGTCTGGCATATGAGCTTTTCCCAAAGACATTAACGATACAGTAAGAACTGTAGTACTTACTGACAGGCAAAACTGATTATTGGAATCAGCTATTTTACTCAAAGCTTGCCTCCTGAAACTTTATTTCAGAAACTGAAGCATCATTTCCCAAGTACTATAATTTTATGGTATAATAAACCTTCCAATTGTAAATATGAGATTCTGGAAAGAGTTTTTTTAATGTTGCTTTAAAAAATGACGTTTTTTTCAATTTAATGCCTTTTTAAAATCACAGTTAAAACAAAGGTCGGTGAATTGGACTCCTGTATGGTTATATCACTGCACATCCCCCACAAGTAATCATCAGGAGTAAAGAAGCAAAAAAAATGGAAGTGCAAAGTGAGAATATTAAGGCCTCTCACCTTTTTATTTTCACTGCTATTCAAGATCTACAAAATATTCAAGTTTATAAGAGTTATTATCTGTAATAAGCTAAAATAGATTCTACTGGTCCCTATAATCTGGACCTTTAGTCAAACTGCGTCTTAATAGTGCCAATATTTCACTGACAGTATCAATCACCACTCAGTAAATTAAGCCTGCTTCAATGTCTTATTCTTCCTGGCCATTTAGTGTTTAGATACGTTAAATTACTTCTGACTCGACAGATACTCCAAATCAGGATATACCAACTGGTATTTGTTTTCAAATTTCTCAGCAAAATGAAGCTTTAATTCTAGGTAAGGCTCCAGGTGATTCTGTAATATAAATGCTAAAAACCATAAATTAATGTAAAACTTCAGTAGTTTTAAGAACTTAACCTTGTCTTGCTGACTGCTTGAATCGGAATATGCTTGGACACAGCTCAAGAGCTGATTTTCACTTCTGTGCTTCCATTTGCTTTCCTCTACATCTGTAGGAGGAGTTAAGGAGAGAGAAAGTGTAACAGAAATCAACATCAATGTTTCAGTCAGTGTCTCACTGCTAGCCTCCTGTAGCTAGGAATTGGAGATGTGACCAAGACACAGAAACGGAGCAGCTTTGGCCAACCAGGATCACAACTCCCACATATCCTCTGCACACCTTAAGCCTCACCAGTGCTTAAAACTTTGAGCTGCATTACCCAGCCACTTATAAGCTCACCAAGCATCTCAGCCCCTATATGACAAGAGTCAATTGAAGGGCAGTGGTCGTGTGGAGGAGCTGTGGGCAGAGTTTCACTGACTTTCTCCACGGTGACCCAGACTCGATGCTTTGACATCTCACCCTTACCGTTGTCCCATGAACACAACTGTCCCTCTCCTTCTGCCGGCACCTTATTCTGTGGTCACTTTTGAAGCCGTTGGCACTTCTTCCACCAAACAGATGCTCTTTCAAGATTTAAAAAGCAGCCCATAAATTCATTAGATGTCAAGGATTTCTGAAACACCAATTCATATACTTCTTTTGTGCAGTCTTCACATAGTAAATATGACATCTTCAATGATTCTCTGTTCAGACAAGGCGGAAAGCACCTGAACTGGTGCTGGAGAAGTGCCACAATCCCTTTTACTTCCTTAAAGTTCACAGGGGAAAATAATAAAGCAATATGGATGATGACTAATGCCTCAAGTAGCACAAATACAGAAAAACTTATACTGGGCTGGTCCCAGATACAAAGAAACATGTTTGTTCTAGATTCTGCTAAAATTATTAGAAGCTTCTGGTGGCAGGCAGATGAAAGGAGAATGTGAAAGAGGTGTGATCAAAAGTCTGACCAATGAAAATAAAAATATTGTAAAGTCTATACAAAGTTAATTATTTGCGGAGTTGCTAAATGCAAACATTATGGACATTCAGTGAGAACGTGCATGTACTTTCTGCTAATCAGCAAGATGAATTATGCTGGTTGACTGCTCTTAGATACCTCCACGACTTCCACCCATGCTGCTTCCTCCTTTTTTTCCTGACACTACTGAACTCTGATTGAAAATCAAGTTTTGTCTCTGCAGTGTTAGAGACATTCAAGGCCACATTGTGACTTCAAGCTCTTTTACCATTACAGCCATCCAGCCCATAAATTCAGAGACACATGAAAACTGCTGAAACAAGATGTGTCTGCCAGTTCTGCAGAGGAGGGATGGTCAAATCATAATGATGCACTTCAAATAAATTCCAGTGCTCTGATGGCTACTCTGTAGAAAGCTCAACAAAAGAGACTGAAAGATTAGAGAGGAGGCAAAGGAAAATTCTGAAGTCTTTTAAATGTGTTCCAGCTAGCCTGTATTTCAGTTTAGATTGACAGTGCTCAGCTCTGTGGGACTCAAATGTCTGTGACCAATCATGGTATTATGCTGAGAGCATGAACTACACTGAGCCTTATTCAGCCAACAAAAGACTCTTAATCTTAGTTTTGGCTGTAGATCTGCTCAGACTCATCCTTGGACAGGTCAGAACTGTAGTTATAGGCCCACACATCTTCATCTTGCCATCAGACAAACCAGAAATCTCAGCTCAAATTCTTCCTGGACCACAGGCTCTGAGCTCAACATCCAAATCCAAATTCAGTTAATTTCAGCAGTTTTAATTTGGTTTTGGGATTGGTTTTTGATTATGGAAGAAGACTAAAACTGAAAAATACTTCTCAGAACAAGGATTGGGGAAAGATTCTGACTCCATCTTAATTTTACGGACATAAAAGCTGACCCCTTTCAAAGCCAGCAACATCTGTCACAAACCATGATGCCACGACTTTACGACTTGCACAAACTCCCTGAAGGGGACAGTTGGTGCTGTAAAGTGAACATGTCCTGCCCCAGGAGGATGCACAGCTCTGAGATTTGTACCCAGGTTTCCCAGGGAGCTCATGGAGAACAATGGTGCCATGCCCCAGCTAGCTAGATCACTGGGAAACCACCAAAGCCAACCAGGTTCATAGCAGCGCCTGGATCTCAACCTCCTGCACCCCAACGCAACATCCCAGTAATCCAGTGATTGGTACTACAAGATGTGTCTTACTTGATTTCTCCTGGTTGAAATTCCTCCGTGAATAGGTGCAACAATATCTTTCTCCCTTCACCATCAATGCCTTACCATCTTGGTAGGAGACTCAAATCTTTCTTTCCCTTTTTCTGTTCCTTTCTGCAGAATGGCATAACTCCAAAGAGAAATACAGTCAGTCACCTTCCCCTTCTGCCCAGGTTTCTGAATTATTAGCCCCAGGGCAGTACACTCTCTTGGCTTTTGTGGGACCTGTTTCAAGTCATTGCTCTAAACCAGAACTGAAACTTGAGTCACCACGAGAGGTGGAGGTCCAACAGTGCAATGTAACACTGTCATCGCCAGCACTTTTATATTGCTATTACCCACTGTGCCACATAGCCAGTCTTTCAGAGGGCTACTTCAGTCCTGCAGCTAAGGGATGCCTAGTTTAAGACTCCCACAAAGCTTTAAATATTAGCTACTGATGGTGATATCAAGATCTTGGCACAGCTACCAGAAAAATGACAGCTCACAGGTTCAGGTAGCTGCTGAGGGAAAGGTTTTGAGATCCCCTGTGGTGCCTAAATATGGTGCTGAAACTGGTAGTTAGGTGCCCATTTGTGAACTGAGTTCTCAGACCACTGATTCAATTACAGCATTCATTTTTTTCAGTTTAAGTTTACACTAATCCATCACAGTGTCCCCAAAGTCAACAAGATTCATCACCCACTCAAATTCAGGTATATGTTGTCTAAGCTATTTGCAGGATTGGCATCAAGAGAAATAGCTGTCACTGACAATTAAAAACGTTCAAAAGGAAGCACAATGCCATTATTAACATTGAAAAGGAAAAAACTGCTTAAAGAAAAGGAGAAAAAAAAAACACACACACACACACACCCTTAGAGCATGTTAAAGAAAATAACTGGGTTTGGACAATAAAGATGACTTCTTTTAGTCATTAGTGATGCAGATTACTGTCCACTTGCTGGTTTTGCTCAAACCTAATTTCTCATATCAATCACTATAATATCAGTTTATAAGAATCCAAGGGGAAGTCCATATTTTTCACATTTAGAAACATTATTCCATTTGCACATACAAGGAGTTGCAGTTTCTGGTAAATCTGTTGTCTTTATTTCTGTTTTGAAGTAATTATAGGTTATTAGTTGACTAGTTACAAAGTACATTCATTTTTATTCTCTATCCTGCAAATATATTTTTTAAAATATTCCCCACCCAGAAAAAAAAAGAAAAACTCCAAGGCAATAAAGGTTAGACAGTGGGAAAATGCAATTTTAGGAGATTTTGTGTAGGAAAATGCAGACGTGATCCAGAGCTGACTAATCACTATCCAAACCCCCTTGCAGCTCTTTATCAGTGTTTTAAGCCTGCACCAGGCAGTGGATGTTTGATAGCTGATTATAAAACTGCTTATTTTTCCAGGTTAGCTGCAAAACAGTTTTAATGTATTCCCTCTGTTCATACAACCAGCTTTTATAACATTATCACCATGCAGAAGGAAACTAGTTTACCTATAAGTACAGATGTAGCCATTTGCAGAGATGGCAAACCAAAAAATAATTGCTTATCAATGTGATTTCTTTTGTTTGTCCTCTTTCAGAGAATTCCTTCTGGCTTTATAGATATGATCATGATTTATTGCTAGGACTATGTTACAAAAATCCAGTATTGCATCTCCTACATAATCACAGTTACTCCCCACTGATCACTGGGTAGTTTATAGTTTCAGGGGTTTGAGGTGTTTTGGGGAAGGATTTTTGTTGAGCTTGTTTGTTTGTTGTTTTGTTTTGTTTTGAAATAACTAAGTCATTCCAAATCTGCCTTTTCCTCTTATTCGCTCACAAAACCTGACCTGACCTTTTCTACTTTAGCAGACAATTCAATGATGCATGCCAGTGTTGGAAATACATAACCTATCTCTTCTTATCTGCTTTACAGCTTTCTTTTCTATTACCTGCTAGTATAGGGACAACTGCTGCAATACAATTAAGGCTCTTACTAATCAGTTTGTTCATCCAAGCTATCTGCTAACATCATATGTAGACAAGATAAACAGACAATTACCATGGAGAACATTTGCTAAACAAAGTTATAATTAATAATAAATGAGACCAAGTTCCCAACTACTTAAATACAGTGGTTATTAATTATCATGTGGCCTCGAGCTATTTGTGTAGAGTATATAATTTACAATTCTGCGTGATCTCAGTTGTATACCCTGAAGCCTCTAGAGCTATCTTTTGCATAACTTTAAACACCAATATGTTGGTTGTGAAAGTTTGTTCTGGCTTCTGCCCCAGCTCTCTCCTTTACAATGCCGAGAAATGCAATCTTGTATTTATGTGGAAAAATCACAACTCTTAAGCACCAGTATATAGCAAATGCCAGAATTATAGCATGCAGTTGAATTAGATCTGGCTGGCAGACCTGTCATACACAATCATCATACACAATCATCATCCAACTGTACAATAAACAATGTGGAGGTGACCAGCACTTTCTTACATATCATTCACTTTAAAAAATTTTAACAGATCTATTTTTATCACCTGACAGCTTTACCAGCCAGTTTCCAAAGGACCATGTAATTTAAACTCCTATTACAGACAGTATCACTTCTTCAGAAAAGTAGATATTCTATATAATGTAAAACCAGATATCTTTCCTACTAGAGGTCACATCACAGATCTACAGGCCATGCAATGCCTTCAACATTTATGTGCTCACCATGAGAGGGGGACCATGCAATATTTGCTTTCTGGTAATACTGGTCACACTACATTTTTACAACAGTACAGTCGCCAGCTCCCAGATTATCACTTGCGTCCACACCTTCATTTCCCACCCTACTTCTTTCGAAGAGTTCCAAGAAGTCATAAGGCTTCTCCTGGTGGCTTACCGAATTTAGAAACCAGACTACCAACAGGGTTATGTTTTCAGTGACAAAGACCAGTCATTTCCAGAACAGGCCTATTCATATTTGCCTGGTGACATAAAGCACTGTAAGGACTTTGGTGTAGAAGGGAAAACTACAGCATCCACAGAAGTCAGCTCCACTGGCAATACTCGCTTCTTTCTCCCAGCATACCCAAGATCTCTCTCCATCTCCTTCACTTGCCTGGACTACAGAGCTTCTACTGCAGTGGCAAGCACGTTAAGTCCTTTTTTAAACTGCATTTAGTCTGCTTTTTACATCTTCTGGTTGCCTTATCAGTCACTACCAGAGAGAAAATACCTTGTGGGTGATCTAGTCTACCTACTGCTATTTGTCCTTAGCAAATAATATCAACCAGACTTGCCTACCTATTCCACATCATGACTCACTTCTCTGTCCCGCTGAAGATGCAGAATCTTAGTCTTAGCTTGGCCCAGTTAATGAAGGGTTAAGGAAAACAGTGAATTACTGAATATATTTAAAGACCCTCATTCTCCACAAATGCCTATTTAAGTAATTTTAAAAGGCATTGTCTCCTTGAAATGCAGAATCAGTGTGTTATCTGGTACCGCGTAGTGTTCCCCATGTAATTTTGTTTTAGCATGATTAATTTCTGATGATGGGTCAAGTTGTTAATAAGCATGGTAATTGCCATAAAAGATATTATGACTTCTCTATGTGACAGACTCCTGCTGTTAACCTTGCCAATTGTACATGAGAATTAAAGGCAATCTTCAGCCCAAAGTAAATATATGTAAGTTCAAATTCTAGTCCTTGGAAATAAATGTATTTAGCTAACAGTTGTAACAGGATCTTTGGCCTCTGTGGCACACCACAAATAGCAGACTTGAAATTATCTGGGTGTAATGATGGCAGCAGTGGCCAGGTGCTTGTTGCAAGCTTAGCCTGAGCCTGTAACAGGGTGCTGATAAATGTCAGATGGTATATTGTGGCTTATTCTGTGGGGGGCTTTGTGGTTTTAAGCTATATGCTGGTAGGGACTTTCCTAAGTAATAATAAAGAAGCGAAAAATAACAGAGGAAATAATTTAAAACAAATATTTTGCATGTTTTAGTAACAGTGTTGTTTTTTTTTTTTTCCAAAAATTAAACCTGAAAGCCATGCAAAGGAGACAGGTGAAGTGATTGCAAATCCCAAAATTGCTAACAAAAGATTGCTAAATTTAGAATATTGACCTCCTATCACATCTGGAAATACCTCACTGGCAAAGCATTCCTGGTTCAGGAGACTCATCCTCCAAACCACAGAAGTCCATAGTGAAAAAGACTAAGCATGGGGCCTCTGCTCCTCACAGCTCCCTGAGACACTTGATCCTTTGACACTGCCTTCTGGCCTGTGAGTGTTAGAGCCAGTACCAAGATGACTGGTTCAAGTCACCATCTCATGTTTCTGGGAAGCCATTACTTGCACCAGTGCTCACTATCAGGTCTGAGTTGTAAGGACAGCATGATGGGCGCTGTTACGGGGGTGAGGTGAGGTGAGGTGAGGTGAGGTGAGGTGAGGTGAGGTGAGGTGAGGTGAGGTGAGGTGAGGTGAGGTGAGGTAAGGTGAGGTGAGGTGAGGTGAGGTGAGGTGAGGCAGCAGGTGCTTTCCCAAAAGGAGCTGCCACACAGTGATGAGAAAATATTCTGGTAGGTTAGGTACAAAGACTTGATCATAGCTCACACAGGCCCATACAGTCCAAAATCACAAGAGAAATCAGGAAATCTGGAATCCTGCTGATAGAAAATACCTTTCGTTGTGGTCAGCTTCCTGTCAGCATGTTTCACCTGTGGTTGTGGGTAAAAATAATGTAATATATCAGATTTGGAACAATCATGACCATGAGTAACTCTTGAGGGAGGACATTTACAGATTTCCTTATGGTACACAGAAAAATCATTGACATTTATATTTTGGCATGTGAATACCTGCTCGGAGATCCCAAATGAGAAAATCTGGCAGAATTTCTGCCACTAGAGTTGGAAGTCAGCTGAAGAAGGTAACTGCTGAGAGTCTGCTGTTGGTGGTGTTCAAGTTAGTCAAATATAGTACACACTGACATGCAGAGTTACAGGGACCTTTTCTTTAGTAATGGAGGGGAAAAGTGCCTTGGACTTTAAGTGTGTTGGATGCGATCAAACCATGCAGGAGCTGCCCCTCCAAATTAGGTCCATACTCCTTCTTGATGAATACACTGAATATCCAGTACACTGAAGTTTTACTATCCAGTGCATGGAATCAGTGCTTTTCATTTTTTCTGCACAACACTGGACAGCAGTCGAGTTCAAAAAAACTATTTCTACCTTTCTGTGCACATGTAGAGGAAAACTCTAAAGGCACAGCCTTTGTATCTAACCTCTCTTTTTTTTTTCCTTTGAGTAGCCTTTAGGTCAGAAACTTTGATCTTCTGGTTGAAAAGGATGTACAACTAATCCTGTCTGTATCTGTGTTTATCAGCAGCACATTTTTCCTTTAAGTATGTGTAAAAAGGATATTTTATTGATCTTTTAAAAGCAGCTTAGAAATAGAAGGCCTTTCTTAACCTCTTGAAATGTCTCTCAACACTAAACTTAAGGACTTGTGCAAACATTAGCTGTAACTAAGAAATGTCTGTTCTGTATGAAAACCTTTCTGGTCAAACAATTCATTTACATATTGTGCAAGGACCTGACAATCTTTACACAACAGCCTTGATGTTCTCCAAGGCACAAGTGTTCAGAAGTAGGTTATATCAGCTGGATTGTATTTATCATCTATATGTTTCTGAAAATACCTCTGTGATAGAACTGTTTTACAATTTTACTTCACAAGAACGTCTGTTTTTCAGTTCTGCTTCAGTTCTACTTCTAAGTCTTCTTCCATTGAACTAGATATGTTAACAATGTGGCAGGTAAAAAATCTGTTTGTGCAGGCTCCAAACAATTCATGTGTCTTCGTGTACCTAAAATAGCACAGAGAAATGCAAAGAAAGCCCTGCAATATAATTGTTTTCTCAAAACATTGTTTTAAAATACAGCATTTTTTTTTCTTTAGGAAGAAAATATTATCATTTCTAGAGTTTGTCCAAAATTAGCCTTCAGTTTATTTGAAAGATTTGTAAGATGGAAACCCTGATCCCACTAAAATAGTGGAAGTTTACTATGTGACAGCAATGATGGTAGCATTCCACTCAGAGATCTTAGCCACTGCTGGATGAATGTTATCTGAATATCAGATCCTAATACCAGGCATGAAGAACAGATGTTAAATGTCCTTGGTATTACTTCACACAAATTATCTTTTCATACCTGTTGTCATTTTTTGTGTAAAAAGTTTTATTATTTTCCTATAAAATAAATAATCCTGGAAGAAAATGACATGCATTTTAAAAGCATGTATGCTGTTAACTAATCTCTTTTATAATGAAGTAAAAGCAGGAAGCATGAAAATTGAAGGCAGCTGAAGTATTACTCTGGAATGACCCCAAAGGAATGATGAGCACATCACTATTTTGGAATGGAAGTTTTCTTAATTTGAAACTCTTATGTTAAGTTCTGAGCTTGAAATGTATAGTTTCTGACACTGATCCACAGGATCTCACCTTCTCTCAAGGTATATTTTTGAGGATGAATGGCCAGTCACATTCCTCTATGTCATCTTCCATCTCATGAAAACAAAGTGCCTGTGCCGACGTCACTTTTTTTCTATTTCCAGGACATGTTTTCACAGCGGGAGGCTAACTGTGAGATATCATCTCAAAAAACCCTAGTTACTCAGGTTTTTTTAATATTATATCCTTCAGATCTGTAACACAGATGGGTATTTCTCTGTCACAGACAATGGCAGTGGTCCCAGAAGCTCTGAACAGCACAGACTGAGAAAGGGCAAGCAGTTCAGTCCTGAATAGACTTATTTTATTTTCTTCCACCAGTAAATCAAATATTTATCCTTATGAATTACAAGTCACAAAATTTGCTAGGCCAACAATCAGTCTTCATGTGGGTCTAATGATCCCGTTCCACATGAAAAATCATAAAGAGAAGAAGTTTTTAAAAAGTTTGCTAATTGCTGGGCAGCTCATTCAGGAAGCAGGATGACTATGTCTATAACCCATTGTGTACTGATGCTACCCTCTGTTTGTAACTCGACAATATGCTTGGGCTCAACGATACAAGAAATTAGTAACACTTCAATTCCACTCAACCTTTTAAACATGTTCTTTTTTTGCTCAGTTTGGTTTTTTGTTTGTGGGGTTTTTGCTTTGTTTTGGTTTTGTTTTGTTTTGTGTGTTTATGTGTTTTTTGTTTTTTGATTGGTTGGTTTTGGTTTTGTTTGTTTGTTGTGTTGGTTTGGTTTTTTTTAGTGAGACAATTGTGAAAGTAATATACTTTTATCTAAAAACAATCTTTAAAGACAGGGAGAGGATTTGTTCTTATATAATTTTCTGGACTGATCACCAGATGTTCCTTAGTAGACGATATTAAAAACCATTAGTAAGCTAGAACTATATGGGAAGTACACATTTGTAGTTATTCTTATAAATTAAGTTAATAAATTAAATGGCAATAAATTCCATTAAGTACACTGGCTTTGCTCTAAGCAATGATAAAGTACCATATAGGGATATCATCCCTGTGGGATTCTGAGATATAAGAATTTTTCTCCTTGATTAGGCTGCTGTAGTCTCACAGAGAAATAAGCCAAACAATTCAGGTTTAGTTTCTTAAGGTACCAATATCGTGTTTCATTTCTAATCCTCAATGGACCCCTCTTGTTACAGGCAAACTTCATTTGTAAGTGCTTGTAGAAAGATTTTTGATGAATATATTGGAATGCTGTTGTCAAAATTGTCTTAATTTAAGGAGAATTTTATCAGCAGGAAAACTCATGAGGCTTTCTGTTTTACTTCTGCCTGATTTTGACCCTTGCAACAGATTAGATCTTCTATTAGCAAAGGCAAATGCCTATCAGAATTCAAGAGAAGACTTGAACTGAGAGTTGCAGGAGATAGTTGGCACATGCATTAATAATATATAAATGTGTATTTTTAAGTTTTCGCAGAATTGTGTGATCACAGAGCCACAGAATGGCTGAGATTGGAAGGGACGTCTGGAGGTCATCTGGTCCAAACACGTGCTAAAGCAGGGTCACCTAGAGCAGCTTGCCCAGGACCACATCCAGACAACTTTTTAATGTCTCAAATGAGGGAGACTCTACCATTTCTCTGGGCAACCTATGCCAATGCTTAGTCACCTTCACAGTGAAAAAGTGGGTTTTGATGTTCAGAGGGAACTTCCTGTGTTTCAGTTTGTGTTCTTTGCCTCTGAGCATCACTGAAAAGAGCCTAGCTTCACTGTTTGTACATGCTCCCTTCAAATATTTGTATACACTGATAAGATCCCCCCTGCGACTTCTCCAGGTTGAACAGTCCCAGGTCTCTCAGCCTTTCCTCATAAGAGAGATGGTCCAGTCCCTTAATCATTTTAGTGGAACTTTGGTGGACTCTCTTCTGTACCTCCCTTTGTCTCTTGTACTGGACAGAGTAAACTATGTCCCAGAACCAGAGACAGCACTCTAGGTGCAGCCTCACCAGTGCTGGTTATAGAGGAATGATCACTTCCTCTGACTTGCTGGCAACACACCTCCTAGTTTATTATAGCTCAGGATACTATCAGACTTCTTTGGCACAAGGACACATGGCTGGATCATGTTCATCTTGATGTCCACCAGGATTTCCAGGGCTTTTTCTGCAAAGCTGTTTTCCAACTGATTGGTCCACAGAATATATTGATGCATGGGGTTGTTCCTCCCCAGGTGCAGGACTTGGCCCTTCCCCTTGCTGGACTTCAAGAGATTTCTGTCACTCCATTTCTCCAGCCTTATGAGGTCCCTCTTGGTGGCAGCACAACCCTCTGGTGTATCAGTCACTCTTCCCAGCTTTGTATTATCAGCCAGCTTGCTGAGCCTACACTCTGCCCCATCATCCAGATCATTTATAATGATGTTGAATGGTATTGTACTTGATACAGGCCCCTGGGGTAGTGATATGCGCCTGACCTCTGTTCATGAAACTGAGGTTTAACAAGACCAAGTGCTCTTTCCTGCCTGGGTCACAACAACCCCACGCAATACAACAGGCTTGGGAAAGAGTGGCTGGGAAGCTGCCTGGCAGAGAAGGACCTGCGGGTGTTGGCCGACAGCCAGCTGAGCATGAGCCAGCAGTGTGCCCATGTGGCCAAAAAGGCCAACAGCATCCTGGTTTGTATCAGGAATGGTGCGACCAGCAGGACTAGGGAAGTGATTGTACCCCTGTACTCGGCACTGGTGAGGCTGCACCTTGAATACTGTGTTCAGTTTGGGCCCCTTACTACAGGAAAGACATTGAGATGCTGGAGAGAGTGCAGAGGAGAGCAACAAAGCTGGTGAGGAGCCTGGAGCACAAGTCTTACAAGGAGCAGCTGAGGGATCTGGGGCTGTTTAGCATGGAGAAAAGGAGGCTGAGGGGAGACCTTATCGCTGTCTACAACTGCCTGAAAGGAGGTTGTGGCATGGAGGGTGTTGGTCTCTTTTCCCAAGTAACAGGTGACAGGACGAGAGGAAATGCACCAGAGGAGGTTTAGATTGAATATTAGGAAAACTTCTTCACTGATAAGGTTGTCAGGCGTTGAAACAGGCTGGCCAGGTAAGTAATTGAGTCACCATCCATGGAGGTGTTTAAAAGATGTACAGATTAGGTTCTTAGGGACATGGTTTAGTGGTGGACTTGGCAGTGTCAGGTTAACAGTGGAACTCAATGATCTTAAAGGTCTGTTCCAACCAAAATGATTCTATGATTCTGCGAAGACTGGCTCAAAGTGACCATGGATTAACAGCATAAACAAGAAAGCCACGTGCCCCGAATTCAGCCTGTACTAATGCAGGGAAATACATTATTAATTTTTCAGAGAGTAGCTGACCACTTAAGTTGATGTCCCAAAATGAATCATGATCCATTCAGGAGTAGCTCTCCACTGGATATAGCGTAAACTCTGGGCATTACACTCTTGATTGAGGCACTGAATACAGGTACTAATAACAGGTAGCATAAAGGCCCTTCCTTCTCACATAACTTACGAATGGATGTTATTTGGTGGAGAAGATTAAGAGATGGTTTCAGTACAGGCAATAATCAAAACCAAGTTTTCAACAGATTTTGTGTTCTAGGACATGAAGGAACTGAAGCAGCTATTGCAGCCTGTTAACATCAGAGCTGTCTGAAGCCAGGTCCCTCCTGTGGAGTTTTCCCCTGAGAACAACCCAGATAATTCAGCTTTGTACATAGAAGGCCTAAAATGTCACCTTTACTGATCTCACTTATTTGGATGGAATTTATTTGGTGTGTAAAGGGATAATAATGTTAGAAGGTTGTGTAAACTGATACATGATATTCAGGGACGTGACTCCCTGGCAGATTTCTGGTTTATGTAGCAGAGGAAAAAGGTTTTTGGTCTACGTCCCTGTTTGTTCCAAGCACTTGGTTGCTTCTGCACAAACTCTTATTAGTCGTCTGGGTTTACACAGAAGTAGGTTATAGTCCATTTGTAACTTTCAAATAACTTGTTCCAAGTATTTGATAAGAGCTGAACTCTTTCCAACACAGGGATGCACAGCAATTTAGGAAATACTACTCACGTATGACATAAATATGAAACATACTATCATTTTTTAAGGAAATATGGACCAAGATTGGAAAAGAACTCAATGGATTTTGACATCAACAAATGATTTGCAGAGAACTCTGAAATCAAGGTGAATATCAGGTAATTTCAATACTGTAAAATGGTATTACCTTGGCAAGATTTTTTCAGTCTCTTCCAGATGCCTTCTATCTCATTTGTCTTTCAAAGACAACAGATATTTAAACCTAACATTATCACATCAAGACCCAAACATAACACTCATGTCCTCTTCCCAAAACATGTACCACTCTCTCTCACATGAGCGCATTTGAAAACAAACTTTATTTAGATCACACAAGCACATCTGGCTCAGTTCACAAGGGAGACAGAGGGTAGAGGTACAGGTGTTTCTGGGCAGAAGTACCCACAGTTTCTGTGTTGGTGTGTTACCTGGGGGCTCAGATGTGAGTTTGGGCCTCTATGTCTCCACAGCTCACACTGCCTGTCTATCACATCCCACTCTGATTCAAGACAGGAGCAAGACTTCAGGTAAAAGGCCTTTGGGAAGAGGAGGGGAACTGCCTGGACATCATCTCTGCCTTCCTCACAAATACAGTGGTTTCATCTCATTATACAAAACCATGTTTGAGCATAGCTCTGAAAAAACAACATAGGCACAGCCCAAGTTTCTATCTGTCAAGTCTATCAGGTGCCTACATTTTACTGTGGGACGTAACATAGGATAATAGTTTCTCCTCTGCTTGCGTGTTCAGTGTGATCAACCAGAATATAGGGTGTGTATGTTCTAATTCCACATTCAGTTGACCTTCCTTGAACTCATGCCTACATGACAGGAGATCATATAACATGCTGTAGGGTTTCTGAATTAAGCCTTTTTCCTGCAGAAGTTGCTCTACATTGGGTAAATAACCAACCAACTAACCTGCCTACCATGACAAGAGAGCGTGGAAGCTGGTGCTGTGCATCCTGGTGATTTGCCTTAACCACCAAGCTGGGGACCTGGCCTCATGAATTTTTAGCCCATGCAGCTGAGAAGAGCTTAATGAGCTGGGATTTAAAGAAACTCGCATGATTCCGAGACATGACTCCAGCCCCTTCAGGTACGAGAGGACCCTGAACCAGTGTGTCCTGAATTGCAGGGGCCAGTTGTGTCCCCTAATTCTAGTATTCAGGTTGGTCCAAGACATGCTGCCCTTTCAGAAAAGGAGGCCTAGGCAGTTTACTAGGCACTCCCATAAGCAGACAGACCCTGTAATAAGAACCAGTGGTTGCACTTAAAATACTGTTGGTTTTGAAATACTAGGACTGTACTTTGTATGGTGAACATGTAAAAAATCTGATCTCTCATAAACTGACAGGAAAAATAAAAGTGTGAAGCAAATTAGGGTAGGAAAACAGATAACTCCATAATGAATATTTTCCACTGACATCATGGGTGTTTTTTAAAGGCATTACCAAACTTGCTATTTAGTTAGTCACAGACAATATACCAGGATAAGAAGTACTGCGTACCCTTGGAATTGGCTAACAGTGTCAAATCCATCTCTAGTGCTTCTACAATATTGTTACAGATAGGTAGGTATCAACTACTCCATCAAAAACTTCGCTGAAGAGGTGGTACAGAAACTTCAGGAAGCTTTTATGAATTAATATAAAAATTTTTAGTAACTTGGTGGGTTTGTCAGAATGTAGTTTTTACTAGTAGACATGATCATTACTGAAGTACAGATAAATCAGATTTGCTGCATACACTGTTACCCACAATTAAGTAATGCTGTAATTGTCATAAGAATCCAGGCACTATAGTTAACAAATTTACAAGACAGTCATAGTTTTACAGAAAACTAATGTGGTTTTGGCAATAAAATTTTCTTTTCTCTACAGTTAGCTGGAACTTGAAATTTCTTGACTGGATAGCTTTGGCTGTTAAACAATAAATGACACAGCAATGCGTACAGCTGTACTTCAGTAACTTTTATACTCAGCCTAGAAAACAAATTATATATGCATATATATAAATACATGTATACATAATCTCATGATAGCATTTATATGAAGTGAACAAGACAAAAACTGCTACAGCACTAATACACTCTGGCCTCAGTTTCTGTTCCAAACACACGGTGAAGACAACTGCAGATATGAATACAGCTGCTTAAAGCAACCTTGTGTTGTCGTAGACCTGTAGGCTGGATACATTATGAACCTTACAATAAAGTACTCAACATTAGAGAGTTAATAATGTGTGTTACTAGTATGATGCG
Organism: Pampusana beccarii; assembly: GCA_013399365.1. NCBI lineage: Eukaryota > Metazoa > Chordata > Aves > Columbiformes > Columbidae > Pampusana > Pampusana beccarii. The sequence continues at coordinate 280,795 of VWYH01005844.1, read as the reverse complement.
AGGTGCAATAACAGCTCATTAAATGTTCTGAGAGCTGTCTGGCAGATCTGGAGATTCAGAACTGTCTGGGAATGGCTCTAAAGATGTTTCCCCCAAGGACTAATACACTCTTCCACAGATCTCAGCCTCCTTCTGAAATACTGTTTTTTCATGTATATGACTGACAGGTTACTTTTGAAAGAAAAACACACAACCACTGCTATTCAGCAACATTGCATCTTATATATGAGGAGGTTACAAGGGTAAGCCTACCAGAGTCTGCTTTTCCACAATGGCCTCTCTGCCTGTGCCAATTTCACTCAAGTACCATCTGTCTGGTCTGACAGAACCCTTTTTTCTTTCTTTCCTTTTTTTTTTTTTCTTTTCTTTTTCACCTTTCATGAACAACATACTTTAGTCCAGCAGAGTTTGGCTGCAGTGAACAAAAAAGTGATGGGGTGAAATTTTAAGATCTGCAAAATACATATCAACCAAGCTGATCCAGTGGTTCCTTCTCTCCCTAAATGGTGAGCTTTTGACAGGCACACACTTGGATTTCCCACCTATCAGTCTGTGTTGGTGACTAATGAGCTGTTCTTTTCCTGCACTGAATTCTCCATGCAGAAAGCTTAGCAAGTGCATACATGGGGTAGGTAGCTGAAAGAGTAACTAAGATTTTTGATTGAAACATGTATGTTGCTATCAAACATTACTTAACAACAACAACATGCCTGTTAGGTGCTGTGAAGAAGCTTGTGTAGAGTTAGGGCCCTCACTTTTGTATAGCAAGTAGAAATTAAATTCCGCAGCATTCTTTCTGGATTCTGCAGAATTCTGGCGTGGCCAGTGAAAAATTCTGTTTTCCAGTGAATTAAATAGAGGGACAAGTAAAACAATGAAAGCAGAACTAGGTTGCTTCTCTGAGCACTAAATCTGATGGGATTTTCCCTGTCACTATAATTGCTTAATTTATCTGTGTTTTGGTAAGGCCAAATAATTCACAGTATGTAGAAGTTATCATGGAAACCATGGATGGAGGAATTACTATTGACATTTTAGTATATACAAGGCTGGTTACTTATTGGGAATCTAAGCTGGCTGGATTTTTCCCGGTAAAAAAAAGACTGGTGATATAGTTAATAATGATGACATTCAAATGTTCATCTTTATATTTCAAGCTTAACAGCTCAGTGAAATGGATGGGGCTGATTATGACTTCCAGAGTTACTGTTTCAGGTTGTCTGTAGACTCATTAAGACAATATTGCATTAGGTGCGATTTGTTCACTCTTTCAAGGTCACCTGCTACCCAAAGGACTGAAAGGAATACGCGTGAAACCTTTGTATCACTCCCTCTTCCAAACTGCCTTAGCTAAGATAACCTGACATTGCATCTGCTGCTCCTCACTAACATGCTATTTTCACAAATATTTAAATACGATGCACATACTTTAAAGCAATTGTTCTTTTTATTTTGCCTTATGCTAAAATATGTGTAGCAAAAAAGCTCCATGCTACAGCTAAGAATATGTAATTGTACAATCTTTTAATTTCTAATTCAAACTTTCATTAATGCAAAAAAATTATACAGTCCCGCAGCATATGGGTTGGCAATATTCTACTGTCTATGTGCTTTACAGTTGTATAATGATCTTGGAAAGAGAAGATAAGGGAGAAGGCATTATACAATGCAGTAACACAGAACCACATTACACTGAGAAATTGTTGCTGTTCTTTCCAGTACATTAGAGGAATTGGTGCTAATGCTTATTTCTTGTCCTTTCAGCCGAAATGTCACCAGCCACAATTGTTCCTGACTAAATTAATCATATTGGGCCATATGTTTCCTAATGATCTGCGGATCACAGTTTGATAGCAGCTGTTGTAGATCAAAGGTATGAAAAACAAACAAAGAATGCATCACCATCAAAAAGCTGAAACATTCCTGCAATTGCAGGTCTCTGTAAGAATACAAAGCCTGGAGTATATGGTCAACAAGATCTTTTCAATATATGGGGCAAAATGATTTGCTGTGATGTTTTAAGTCATGCATGTCAGTAACTCTGAAGTAGCTTGCTTAGATAAGGGAAAGCTAATTAAATAAACGCCCTCTATCATAGCACACCATAAGAAAATATTGAATCACAGAATGATTTCTGTTGGAAGGGACTTTTAAAGGTCATCTAGTCCAACTCCCCTGCAATGAGCAGGGGCATCTTCAACTACACCAGGTTGCTCAGAGTTGTATACAGACAGATATGGACGGTGAAACTGGAATTTTTCTCAGCAAAACATTTGTGCCTTATCAGCTTGACTCTGAACACCCTACATGAAGCTCACACTGTTGTAATATCTTTGATTTCAGAGGACTTTCTCATGAATTATGCAAATTAATCATGTGTAACTCAAGCTATCAATTTGCCATGAAACACTCATGAATTTAATTACTGATAATTGCATTTTAAAGTGAAAATTTTGCCATGAAATACTTTTTCTTCAAACCTCATTTTCAACTTCGGTACTCATATCATTTTCTTAATGAAGATCATCTTATGTTTTGAAATGTATTCAAGCACAAGATGAATTCTAAGTGAAATGGCTGCACCCATTTTAGAATTACAGAAGCAAAAAATAGCATTTATCTTTCTGGTAAAAAGTGAACAAATAAAATTAGATACGATATGAAAAGGTATTATAAGAATAATTTTTTTCTGTGATAAACTTAAATTTCTGTGCATCTTCCAGACCATGACACATAAATTAATAGTACTTGTTCAACAAATTCTGAACTTTGATAATGAAAATTTAAGTTTTGCTAAGTTGGGAAACCAGTTGAGAATATATAGACGAAATATTGTTATAAAAAGTAATGCAAAGTTCCAAACATTGTAATGTCCTGAAAAACTCAGAAACATTTTTTTCTTCTACTTAAAGTTTCTGCATGCTCTCGTTTCAATCTGAACACAACTATTGGGTACAATGAAGATTTATAAAATAAATTAAAATACATCATGTGCCTTATTTTTTGTCATGCTGAGCCTCTTTTTTGAGTCCATGCTACTTTGTCATTATGAAGAAAAAATGTATCAGTTTTCATACCAGTGAGCATTTTTTTCCTCATTAGAGCCACCTAACTGAAATACATGGCCAAACTTCCAGTGTGCTCTCAGTAAGGACTGCATTCTTGCATCTACAATTTTTCAGGCACAGCTGAAGTTTCTTAAACATCTAACTATTTGATTTACAGATGCAATCAGGTACCTGCATATACAAGTGATTGTAACTGCGGGTGTTAGATTGGGGACTATCGTTTAAAATTCTGGTTCAAAATGTACAAAATAATTATCACTGAAATTATTTAGGGATTTTATGTCAGTTCATTAAACAAGTAAGCTTTGACACTTTGTATTCTCCCCGTGTCAGAAACTGTTTAAATCCTTAGTCAGCCTTCCTGTGGGTATGTGCTCTCATTACCTTCCCTACTCCACTTTTTCTTATATCAACTATGAGCACAGCATCACTTCCTCTGGCGCAAGTGCAACATTTATTCTGTGTAGGCTGTGCACCTAGTTCAGTTGCAAGCACCCATGGCTGAAGGTGGGTTGGTGGCTTTGTTTTATATGCAGAACCCAGGGACAAAATTAGACTCTCAAGTAAAAATGGTGTGAGCCATGCCCTCACTCCCTTCCTTCGATCCAGGCTTCAGCTACATCAATGAAACAATTTCCACTGACACTGAAGGCTTTATGTAAGAATTTAACAACTGAGCACAACAGCCACAATCTGGCTGCATGTGTTATTATTCCACCTAACAGTCTCAAAATCAAAGATATTGTTTTCCCCTTCTGTCCTTTTATTTGTCCTTTGACTGCACTTGTAGGAAGTTAATCAATACACATGAAACAAAACAACAATGGAAGACACTGCTCTTTGAAATATTTTGCATGAGACAAAGTGATATTACCAGGTCACAGCACAAATCTGTGCCCACAGATACCTATCTTAAGGACTAATATCATCTCACCCATATCTGTAAATTGATGCACTAACAATTTATATATTACTAAGAGACAACAGGCAGATTGTGTGCAATGATGTGTACCCTCTGCACACTTATGCAAACAACAGAAATCCTTTTCTGCTGTTGCTGGTTCCCCTTCTAAAATTTCTGTTACCCAGATTGCAGAAGGCCCGCTACAGTGACACACTTTCCAGTTAACAACCCTATTGACGGCCACTGTAGCTACTGTTCCTGCACAACCCCAAGGTATTAACTGTGTCCGTGGGAAACTCTGTGGCCTGTAGAGGAACAAACAAACAAACACCAAAAAACTGAAAAGTGCTTTTTTTAACGGATTCCACCAAGTGCTGTACATTTTAATAACATAAATTATTGCAAAAACTTAAGTATAACAAAGAAGATTCTAGCATTTCATTTAATTATATTCAGTAATAATTTTGTTCTTTCCCTTTTACCTGAATTTTATCTCCCTGCATTAAGATAATAGATAATATAACCCTCTTCTACAAAAAGGTTGTCTAGTTCATTCAGTTTAGCCTGGCAGTTTTCCAGATCATTAAAGATATTTTACAGTCTTAAATATTGGCTGTGACACAGTCTTCTCTTTCCAGTGTCTAGATGAAAGTTAGGGATATATGTCATATGTTTTCTTTTCATTACTCCCCTACAAGATGCATGTTGGTAAAATTCATTAAGAGGGGTTACAAATGCTATTCTTAATTGCCTGGATTCCTCTGAGTGCAAAGAAAAGCATTCCCCAAGCAATAATGGAAACAACAGCAGAAAATAATAAAACAAAACCACATTAGATTTAACCAAGAAAAAATGCAACCTAATTAATCAGGTGAGCTGGAGGAGGGTAACAAGAATCAAAATCAGCTCGTCAAGAAGAGGAAGATCTCTGGGTGGCAAAAATGCCAGGGGACTTTTAGCAGTGTGTGCAGGCAGGGAACCAGGCAGTAAAGGTTTAATCTACTCAGGACTTCAGGGCGTCTGCAAACCTCTCTTGAGGAAAGACTGTCTTATCCTGCAAGGAGAAATGGCAGCCCCACAGAGGGCAAAGCTCTGGGCATGTAAAGGTGTATGAGGTAACACTTAATAGCTATGGGGCTTTAACATGTCCTGCCCCTAATTCCTGAGTCATACCACAGGTCATCAACAGGATAATTAGAAAGATTTCTGCTGACAACAACAGGCCTTGGGCCAGGCTCCAAGCAAGGTTGAAGTGTATGACTGGCGATGGCAAAAAAACAAGGACTTTGCGTCAAGATACAGATTTTATCTGGGAGGTAACTGCAACGTCTGCTTATTATCATTCCACACAGAAATCTGAAAACATAGCTGTTCTTCTTAAAATCATAAGATAAGGATAATTAAAAAGGAAATTAGAGTAGAATGACAAATGTGGCTGGGGGGCTAGTAGTCAATTAACATATAGAGATTGGCTAGGTTATTGCTGTCGGAGAGAATGATGCCAAATGAGACATTAAAAGGGTGCCAATGCTAAAACTGTCTAACATCATTTTTCTTAATAATATAAAGAAGAATCAGATGGAGAAACAACAACCTAAGATAAACTCTACGGTGGAAATCCAATGCTTTGTATAAACTAGGAATTCCTTACCAGAAACCTCCAGTTACCCCTTTTTACAGCTATTAAAATTATATTGGAGAAAATGTGATGTTCTCTATGGCTATGGAAAATTCTGGAATGCAGCAAAGGAAACAGATTCAAACCCCCTAGAAATCAATTAGTGCCTTTTATCCTTCTCCAGAACACGGCAGGCTGTGTTGGAAGGAATCATGATCCCAGTGCCACCAGCTACTCACTTGTTGACTGCAATGTGATTTTCTGTGGATCCATTCTTCCCATTGTGCTCAGACCTTGGTAATGTCGAGAGTTTTGTGAGTCTCTAAAACTCCACACAATTAATTTTTATAATTTGCTAAAAAAAGAGAACAGGACTTTTCTTGAACATCTCATTTTTGGTCATCACAGCTTTTGGAAACCTTATCACTCACTGAGATGTAAAGAACAAGATAAAGCAGATCAGAGACAGATAAGTACTAAAGAAAAATTTTTCTTTTAGATTAGCACGTGAAGTTGTTTCTTTTTTTTAATATTCCTAAACACCTTCAATCACCAACCCTTAAAACAACTCAGCATACCAACCTTCTCTCTGCAAGGGAGTTCCTCTCCCTCTCCCCCAGGAGGTGGCAAAACTGCTACCAGGGCTGCAGATACAGAGAACACAATTCTCTCTGCATTTACTGCAGTGTGATGGAGACGAGCCCTTGCTTATTTCTGGCTTTTGAAAAGACAACAGGTACACATCAACCCATGAAATGGCTGCAATGTGCAGCAATAAGAAGGGTAAAAACTCTTAAGAGCTGTCATGTTTTAACAGGCTACGACAGAGCCTTGGCATGTGCCAAGAGGGGAGGCAGAGGGAGCTGCCTGGGAAGCATGTCATGTTTGCCTTCCCATCATAGAAACATTTTTCCTAGGCCTGTCATCACCCTTGTTGAATACTTGCCTGGAGGAAACTGAATGGTTTGCGGTGCTTCTGTACGAACACACCAGTGTGCCTGTCAACATCACCGGGGCAAGACAGTCCCAGTCTCCAGCCACAGGACTGCATCTCAACCTGCTCGATAAGCTTTGGAGCAAAACGCTGTGGGTGTAGCACTGTAGTTGCTGCAATGTGGGAGAAAGTAGCTAGAGTTAGGTAATGGAAGGAAGGAGTGGGGTGGGACACCTTTGTGAAAAATTCTTCCTGGAAGAAGGTGTCTTCACGAAGAAGCCTAGAAAAGAAGCACAGTTTTGTGGATGTCAGAAAGCACAAAGAGGATGCTGTGAATGTCTGAATAGCCCTGCCAAGCTCATAGAGCTATACTGCCCCTCAAATGGTCCTAATCGGGACAGACAGACAATAAGATGCTTGCAAGTGTGCAACCACATTCCACCCTTTTTCCACAGTATTTCTGGAATTTGTGCATTTATTTAATGACAAACGTAGTATGATGTTGCCAGAGTTAACCACATTTCCCAGTTTTGCTGAAAAGCTGTTGTGGGTTGTGGCTGAGCTCCGAGGTCCTTGCAAAAACCAAACACCATACCTGTCCTACTGTTAAAAGTACTGGTGAAAATATAACGCCCCTCTTTCAGTCTGTCCTGGGGAGACCATTCATTTGCATGACAGATACAGTTATGTCTCTCTCTACCAGCATTTCAAATCAGATCTGAAGAAACACTGAAGTCAAACTAAGAAAAAGGATTGGGTTCTCCATAAACAACCAGGTAGCTAGATGCTTTTCTCTTGTTCATAGTGGAAGAGAGCCAAATAAGTGTTTTACAGAGTATTCAGATGAAAAGGGAAAGGAGGCAGTATTTACTTATGATGGACAAAGGTATGTGTCTCAGCTTGGAGTGGCCGCAGGGAGAATTGCTCTCTGCTTCTCAGTGACTGATTTGTCTGTGACAGGACAGTTAGATGTGAGAGGCAAATATCTGTGACATAGTGTAAAAACATTGTTTGGATTCCTTTTCTTTTACAACATTTTCAGCCAGGAATGCACCCTCTAAATTTCAGTGCAAGATAGGAGCTGACCACCCTGAAGAACCACCAGTGAAGAGGCTCCCTTCAGGGCGAGAAGAAATGTGTGGTTCTTTTATTTTAAACTTAAAGTGCTTATTTTGTTTTTTTGACCAAATATATGCTTGTCAAAAAAACCTACATATGTGTCTAGAGAAGATTTTCTTTTTTTCACTGTATTTTATGCCTGGATTTGAGATTTTTGATGTTACCCTATTGAATTAAAAGGAAATTGAAGAAAATATAGGGTAGGGGAAATGGTAGAAGTAGCTACATATTTGTTAGAGATACAGATAACTGACCATTTTCTACCAAAAGAAGAGAGTATAGCAAGGTTAAAAGACACTGGAAGAAAAGCTTATGGCAATGTAATTACTGAGAATGAAAATGGTTATGATTTTTATTGGCCTGAAGTGCTACATGAAAATATTACGGCAGCTGGTGAATCTCAAAAGGCAGCTGAGGAACCAAAGCACGAGGTGCTGCCAAATGACATCCCTGGCAGCCATGGTATAGTCAGCTATAGTGTGGATGCACTGTCCAGGAGACCGCCCTACAGCACGCTTTGCTTAGACCTCCTGCCCTATGAGCTCTGGAAAAGCTGGTAGGCACAAAACCATTCATTTTAAGTTTTTAACTCTGGAAACAGAAATTAAACCACTATTTTTCCTCTTTTTTCCCCTCCACCTGCCTTAGACATCCATGGTCCCTGGCTGCAGTGGGATCGTGGCACAGCCAGGAAACACAGGATGAGGTGCCGCTGGCGGTGGGCAGTTGCCGGCTACTTGAGTGGATGGAGCCCCATCTCTTACCAGATGTCAGCTCTGGTCTGATCTGCTGGGAGCAAACCTCTTCTTTCCTAAGTGCCTGCTACCCTTACTACAATTTGCCTGCTGGTATGTGTAGACAAATCGCTTGTGGAGGCAGGGGCCGTGCTCCTCTCCGTCTGTTTGCTCATCGACAAACAGAGAAGAGCCCGATTTCAGTCTAACCTGCCTTTACAGCGCTCCATCAGTCAAGATAACCTGCTGGGTGTCCTTTCCACCAGAACTGGCATGCATCAGTAAAGTGTGGATTTCCATAGATTTTAGCCCAATTCGTACCATTGCTATATAAGCTTGGGTACAAAGGGATAGTGAGAGAGATACAGCATTGAATATTTTAATGGTTTAGTTCACTATTTTACCTTAATCAGAAATAAAAGGCTTTCGCCTTTTAAAGTGGTTTGCTCATTACAAAAGGCATGAAAAGGGCTGATGGAAATGATTTCCAGAGAAAGATTTTCTGTTGGGAAAGTAGAGGTTATGTAAATCAATATACCTCCAGGTAAAGATCAATTTTTATGGAATTTTCCCACCATGATAATCTAAATTAAATATTTTACTTTACATTTACATTAATTTCTGCATCCAGTTAGGCCAGCGTTGTGCCTGGTGGGACTTGCAGCCAGAAATACTCTTCCTTATTCTCCCCAATGAACCTAGCTTTCTGTTTGATCTGCATCTCCCTGATGCACCAGAGTTTCCCATTGATGATGACTTGCTCTGATGAATCCCCAGAGTTTCAGCTGAACTCAGAAATGGGAATAGAAGAAAAGGAAAACCCAGAACCACATTGCAAAGGGGCACTGAAGAAGCCCAGGCATACTGACACCAAAGTCAAGCTGAGCTATATGCATTGTTCTTACCAGTTCCCTTTGATTTTTAAGTAATTTAATTCTCAAAAAGCTCTTTTTTTTTTTTTTTTGATTTCTTGTTCTGAATTGGTTTTGGTTTTAGGTATGTTCATGTTTTGCTTAGACTTGTTTACCTGCTATGATAAGGGTGGCATGAACAAAAGACTGAAATGGGGAATGAGATCTGTACAGGCTATGGCGAGAAGGGCAGGGAATCCAGCATGACAAAGCCCTGAGCAAGCACAGAAGGAGGGAAAACATGAAAGGATGTAACTTGCTTTGGTTTCAGTGGAAGTTTGATTGTGACTGTCTCTCGAATTGTGTCACACATTGGAGAGGTTTATATAAAGCCACCCTACCAACACCGTGGTCCTACCTGATGTTGCAGTCATGGAAGGGGGCTCTAAAGCTTCTCATGCTGCTATTTGTGACACCAGCACAGCAGAATTTCCTATCATACTGGAGACAGCTACTGAAATCCTCTTTTGCCTGATCCTAGGGTGACCCTTTTTAAGGATGCATGATGGATCTTGGGCAGAAAGGCCACATCCCTTTTAGCAGCTGCGTAGACTACTTTTCTGGCAGAAGAGGTTTGACGTGCCATGTCTGAGAAAGCGCAGTCCTGATGGTGCACCATGACTGCCTGGTTGCCTTAGTGGGTCCACACCATCCAGAGGAGCTGGTACCTGCTTGAAGGCTGTCAGGGTGAAGCAGAGAGTGTCAGCGATTCTCAGGCAAGGAGATTGTTGCTGTACTGGGAAAATTTGGGGAGGTGTAGGGGATGGTGTCTTTTTTTTTCTGTGCTATAATATAATGCCTCTGCAATATATAATCCTGCTGCCATTAATCTCTCTGCTTCTCTCCCATAATTAGGAATAATTCCTAATTCATGCTCTCTAGTAGCATATATTTCTCTGATACATTGCTTATTTAAACTCCGGTTTTATGATGTGTTTTTCCTCTGTTGTAATTAGAAAATGCCATAAAGCTATGTAAAAAAGTAGAGAAACGTCTTACCAAATGAAAACTAGCAAAGGCTGCTTAATAACAGGGGCAGTTTCAGAAGTGATAAAATAATAATGCATGTTCTTTCTTTTTCACCAGGCCAGATTTACCAGCACACCCTGGATACATCGCTCCTCTCCAGTCACACAAAACAGCTGTAAACCTGGTTTAACCAGGCTGTTAAATCCAGTTTACAGCTGCTTTGCATCACCAGAATGGCTCAAAGCAGGCAGCACATACCAGTAAACATGGGCCTAATTGTACACTAATGAACAATGAAGTAGTTTAGTATGCAGTATTCACTTTGGCAGAATGAAAAAGAAATCTTTATATTGAGCAGATATGTGAGAATTTGGTCTGGCTTTGCTCGAGGGGAAAAAGTCATCCTCTCTTATTCTGAATGGATTATAATTAAGAAAAGCATCAGAGACAAATTATTCAAGGTTAGAAATTTTAAAGGGCTTTAAGAATACATCCAGTCTTTCCAGATATATTAGTGCCTGCTCAGGCTGCAGTTACAACAAGTGGAACTCATAGTTTAATTACAAAATAACGGTCCAAAAATCTGCTTATGTAAGCATTGTGCTTTCATTAGGGAAGAAAAACCATTACAGAAAACAAGATAAAAAGTTAATGTTGCAAATCTCATTGTCTGTGTATAACTTCATTAATGCTGGATAACTACTTTATACTTAGCAGGTGTTCACTGTAGAAATCTGTTAAAACAGTTGAAATCAAGTGCAACCTAGGTGTCTGCTTAGTTTGTAGTTACCTTAAAAGAGCCAAAGCTCAGAGTATTTTTCAGTACTTTAAGACATTGTGTTTCTTCTGTAAATAAAGCTTATGGACTCAAAGCAGTCTCCTTGCTGGGAATACAACAGTTTCAGGTATAACCTGACAGACACAGAAAACAAAAATACCCCAGATGACTGATTCCCATTTGTTTATTCAGTAAATCACGCTCAAATTGCAGGGAAAAAATGGGACAGGACAACTTGTTAACAGAGGAACCACAGAATCACAGAATGTTAGGGAATGGAAGGGACCTCGAAAGATCATCTAGTCCAATCCCCCCACCGGAGCAGGAACACCTGGATCAGGTTACACAGGAAGGTGTCCAGGTGGGTTTTCTCTCCAGAGAAGGAGACTCCACAACCTCTCAGGGCAGCCTGTTCCAGGGTTCTGTTACCCTCACCATCAAGAAGTTTCTTCTTGTATTTAAGTGGAATCTCCTATGTTCCAGTTTGCACCCATTGCCCCTTTTCTTATCATTGGTTGTCACTGAGAAGAGCCTGGCTCCATCATCCTGACAGTCACTCTTGTGACATTTTCCTCCTTGTACACCCAAGCACTGCACCAATAGCGGTGGAGGATGTGATGGAGGATTGGGCTCATGCATCACTCATCTCTCCAGGTGTTTCCTGAAGCCAAGAGACAACGGGCCTTTCAAATGGATTTGCTTTTGGGGTTCCACCTCCAAAAATCGATTGCAAAAGCGTAGTTTTCAGTTAAGCAGAATTGAGCCTAATACGCCTGGTCTAGCTACAGATTGACTCTGGGTACATTCATATAGCTGCTGGCTGGCAGAGGTAAGCCAGGCTTTGCATAGTGAGCCTCAGCCCACAGTCACGGAGTCACCTAAGGCTGTGTCTGCTGCGCACAAGCTCATACCCCTCTTCCCAGCAGGCTGGTGATTATTTCAGACCGAGGGCTGTGCTTGCAGCAAACACACGGCTTCCCCTTCGCTGCTGAAGAGCATCCAGCTGGCCCAGAGCGTGAGCACAGAGAGTTGCTGTTTGCCTGTGAAATACCATACAGAATACCAGCAAAATATTATCTTAGTTTTGAAAACACATTATCCCAAGATGGATAAAAAACCGCCAATTTAAAGAAAAAGCCAGGAAAATCTGGTCTCTGGGCTGTAAGATATTTAACCTTTTTTTGTACTTGAGTGCTGAGCATCCGACACAATTTCAGTGATGATAATAATAACAGCAGTAACAACAATAATAACAGAAAAGCAAAATCTGAAACAAAAGGCAGAGCTGAACTCAAAGCACTTAGGAGGTGTTAAGTTTCATGCTGAAAATTATGCACCTAAAAGGTACAATTTAGGAAATCACACTTAACCAGCAAGAATAATAATAATAAAAAAGAATGAAATCATCATGAAAAAGGATAAAACTATTCAAAAAACTCTTTTGTCACTGAAACTACAAAAGTGAATGATGAATCAGCTTGTGGTATGTCATTAGAATGAAACATCTCTTCCCTGTAAAAATGGCTTTTATCCAACCCGAAAATACAATCTTCATGTTACATTTCATGAGGATTTCAGTTCTTAGGGAAAAAAACACACATGAAATATATTTCCTGGGCACAATATAAAACCTTTCAACAGAAGCAACTACTTCAAACAAGCAAAAGGTTTGTGGACCCTTTCATAAAAGATAATATTCAGCTAATATTATAATAGTAATAAAGGAGGGTGGTTTAAAAGATGGGCACTACTACTGCCTTCCCTTTTTACACAGCTCACAACACGATTTGTTGTATTAAATCCAGTCAAGTCAGGATGGAAGGATACTGTTGATAAATATAAGCAGTTCTCTGACTATAATCCTGTACCTTGCAGAGCAAATCGACTTTATGCGGCCAGGAAGTTTGTGAAGCTGTATCCATACTGCTGTAGGACCCTTACAAGACAGACTCTCAGCTGACATAAAAGTTTGTCACTGCCTTGATCTCAAACGAACAACCTCAGTTTACATCCAGGGAGGATCTAGACCCTTATTTATTGTAACTCTCTATCTCTCTTAGTACTTCATTATTGTCTGCATAGATGAGCAAATTGATCGGGCACCTCTGTCCAAGAGGATAAATGCACTTGTAGCTGATACTTATGAAGAAGGGCAGATATTTTTCTGGAGGCTTGTTCCCAGAGACTGGATTAATTTATGGAAGATTAGGGCTAGGAAACTGCACCATCCAGGCAGGGGCGTTCACATCGTCCACTGACACCGGAAGGCCACGGCCAAGCTCTCCTTTGCTGCTTGGTGGGGCAAAAGGGAGACCCCAAGCCTCACGCACGGTGGATGCTCTGAGACTGCCTCCCTAGCCACTAAAGGGAGCCAAGGAAGACCAAGTACAAGTTTGTCTGAGTTTATCCCTGCACATGCTTTCACAGAAACATGGATCCTGTGGGGTGAGGGATTGCTGTTGCCCAATGCCTTCCTATAAAACCGTGTGCTTACATGTTTATGTAAGTGTATTGATTCCTAGGAGGCTCTTATCCCACTCCAACCCTCCTCCCTTTGGTCCATATCTGTAAAGAAAACTTAACGTTGAGTGAGGCACTGAAATATTTCAGTATCAGTGTTGGGGTTAAGATGGCCCAAGGTTAATAAGTCACCTTACACTGGCTTAAAATAACTTGTAGGATAGTAACTCTCAATGTGCGGGATATCAGTCAACTGTTGCCTTCCTGGGTATAGAGAGAAATTTCAACTTTAAACAAGTTGTTTTCTGTGTGTCCATCACATGTGGATGCAAATTCTTACACTAGCCTCTGAAATGTCTGAAAATGGCCCTTGCTGGAAAAAGGACACTGGGTAATTAATCTGATCTGGCACAGGACTTGATGTGTTATAAGCAACAAGAAAAAAAAGGTTGATATCCTGTTTGCCTCTACATCAAAAGCCAGGAGGATGGAAACAAGAAAACAGGTTCGACTCTGCTGAGAGAAGGGCTAACGATCAGCGAAACGGGCTAATCACAGGCAAACTTGAAAGTCCACAAGTGACCCTAGGAATATACCAGAACCAGTGGCAAAAGAAGAACTTAACAGAACCTTAAGAACCTATCCTTTCTCAAGCAGAAAAAAAAAAAAAAAATTAAAAAAAATCAATAGCACAGATTTAATTTAAAGCAGTGATAAAAAATTTACTGTGGGCAGAGACAAATAGATAGTTAGCGTGGGAACCAAAGGTCAGACAAGGAAGATTACTGATCTTTCACCTTCTAAACTGGCTTGGTTTTTACATTCCTTTAAACACAAAGCTGCAAGCCATACAAGGATTAACGTAAGGAGATTTTGTCAAGATGAAAATCTGAAAATTATCTCTGTTAGACACAGTTAAATTGGTCTGAATTTCAACTGAATATTATTTATTGAAATCGGTTGTACTGTGGAGAAAAAATTACAAGCATGCTATTTTCTTGCTTAAAGGAAGAAAAGCTTTTCTTCCCTTATATTCCTATAATCATTCTTACTTAGAGGTCACCTTTTGTTAGAACATTAAGTATGAAGAAGCTAGGTGAAAGTAAAAGGTTATTTTTGTCTTTTTTGTTTTGTTTTGTTTTCATTTGGGATAAACTACTTTCCAAAAAAAAAAAAAAATAAATCTGTTTAATAATTTGACCTTGATGTAAAAATTCAATTGTCAGTCTAATCTAGGTTCTGATAAAAGCAAGCAAGTATGTTAACTATACTGAAGAGATTTCTGCTTATAATGATATGTAATTGTTTCAGGTATGGAAATCCTCAAGAATCCCTACCTTTGCATTATACATCTGTATTCACATGTTCTGAAAGTTAGGTACATTTAGGAAGGAAAATCTTCTTGAACTGCTATGCTAAACACTGTGTAACAAGACCTAAAAGGTTTGGTTTTGCTGTAGAGGCAATATTAACATTCTTAATTCACAGGAAAAAAAAAAAAAAGAACAAAGGGTCACTGGATCACTGGATTTTATTTACTGCTATTCAAAGCATGACTTATGAATATATAGGCTGATGGAGTATTGCACGTTACAGATATACTCTATAGACTCTGGGACATTGTATTTATCACGAGCAGCAAAGATTTAAGAGCATTACTGGTGAGTGAGTTCTGACAAAGCAATACCTCTATGTTGTCTGCATATTCTATATAAGTATGTATCCGTGTTTGCACAGGAATATGAATATGTGTATCTACACACACCTATACACTGAAAATCATAAAGAAATGTGCCAAAGCAGTGGGAAATATTTCTGAAAAAGAAGTAGCCTGCACATGTGTTTCTCGCTTAGATAACCTGGAGAGTGTGGAGGATACCAGGTTTAATATTGGGCTTCTACTTTTATTGGTCTCCAAGGGATGGCTACCTGTCTCCTTGTACTCCAACAGGTACTGACAGAGATCAGAGACCTCCTAGCGCTAGGTCTCTAACGCTGAGCAACCATAGCAGGGTGATGGCGATACCCTTTATGTTTATCATATATTGGACACAACTATAGGGAAAGTGAACAATGCTAAAAGCCAGGAAAAAAAAACTTTTTAAGGAGCATATCCTTAGAAACATCAGTATCCATATCAGTCTCATGACTGCAAAATTCTCTGTTCCAGGCCCTTTTGGGGCTATAAGTGAATCCTGGGTCTCTTTGGGATTCTCTCCTTCCTGTCATACTGAAGATCCAGTTTTGTTTCTGTAGATCTGCAGACTATTCAGCTGTCAGTTTTCCAGGGTTCTTTCTTGATTTTCTGGAATACCATACCTTTAGGGAGAAATATAGGTGTTTGCTCAGGAAAGGAAACAAATGTGTGGTAGGTTCAATTGCAACAAACAGGAAAAAAAGCAGTTCTAAACTGCTCAAAATGTTGGGTGTTGAATGAAGTTTCTGGAGAAGTGGGTAGCGGGCAGATAAACTAATTGAATCTAGTATATTTGTTCCATGTTTAAGCACAAGGAACTCAGTTGCCTTCTTAGTGACACATTAAATCATGTAACACATACATTAGAAATGTATGTAGCAATGTGTATCATTCAAAAAACAGTGGAAATTGTCCACCTTTTTGTCTTTCTGTGTTACAGTATGAGACAACAAAGAAATGAGCCAATCAATCATAGTTTGTACACTCAGACTCCTAAGGCTTGCAGGATGCTTTGTAATTTGTGATTTGACCTCTTGGGACCTTCCTCTTGCTGAGGTTCTCACAGAAAAAGCGATGTGCCACTGAAGAATGACACAAGATTCATCTTGTTTGACGGGCTAGGTCACAATGACAGTTTGGGTTAGTCTATAGCCATCTGCGATGGCTGGGAAAGATATAGTGAGGCTCTGTGGAATTGCTTCCTAAAAGCATCACCAGGAAAGACACAAAACAAACCCAGGTCTACCACATGCAGTATTGGGTCATCCATAATACAGATACTTGTGTACTTCTCTTGGATGCTGTACTAGCAAGCACAACAACAGAAATATCTTGAATTAAACAAAATTAAACCTAATCTGAATGGCAATTGGCAGAACCCCGCACTGCAATCATGTCTGCCGCACTGCTCCAGCGCAGGCAAAGCTTTTGGTGTTGTAGACTGGTGCCATAATTTCCACACTGTTATCGCTTGGCTGCCAGCAAACAAATGTGGCCAAATTCAGTGACCAGGACAGGCTGCCCTTGTGCTTGGCTGGCCCTTAAGTCCTGAGCAGGCTTGCTGAGCTCCCTGTTGGTGCTGGTGTGACCTGCGAAGTGCTGCAATGTCGTTTGGAGATGTGCCAATGCACTCACTGCTGGCCCAGGATCAAGAGAGTTAGGAGTACACGTTTGTGCACCTGCTTGCTCAGCATCCTCTGCTGTTGCATCGTTGTTGCCACTTAAGCAACCATTTGTTAGCCCCAGCCAACGGGGACCTATGTCCTCTTGGGTACCAGTCCCTTGCCAGGCTGTTAGGGGCACTCAAGCTATGGTAGATCACTGAGAACAAGAAATTTTGTGGTCATATATAAGCTTGAGACTTATATTGCTAGAGAGGACTTAGTTGCCCGTATTTGCTGACATGATAGGAAGGCAACAGTGGGAGTTGGGGGCTATCTCCTGTTTGTGTCTGCCCACTTTTGCTCTCCCTATCAGGTCATAAATCAATATACTGAATGCAACTGTATACAACAAGTAGTACTGCTGCATCCACTAGAGACACTCTGTCCTCACACACGTGCACACACAAACACACTCACTCACTGCTTTGCTGTTTACTTTTGATTTATGGTCCACCGTCAATCCACATGGACTGGGATTGAAAATGTTGCCCAGAGTAGATCAACTATGGTATACTAGATTGATAGGCCACCTACTGTGTTTAAAAATAATTGAATTGTGAGATGATTCAGTAAACTGAGAATTTCTATAAGTTTGAGTGCTAGGTAATTATAAGTGGCAATTATGGAAGAACAAAAATATATTAAGCAGCAGTGACAAGAATAAATGTTAAAATTCTTGCACTACAGAGGCCTGTTTTTAACTTCAGTATGTATGAGTTATCATCTAATCGACAAATCCAAACATGGTATGAATCTCCAAGAAGGAAGAGTTAAAATGGTATTAAATGTATTAGAAAAATATGCTAATTTCTGAGAAAGCAATACATAAAACCAAGCTATTACTGGAAGTAAAACTAAGTGAGAAGTATTGTGGAAATAAACATAAATGGGAAATTGTAAATACTGAAGAAAATATCTGTGTTAACTTAAGTAAGTTATTTTACTACTTTTTGATACATATGGAGAGAGATAAATATGAAGAGAGAAATACAGAGAAATGCTCTAGCAATCCCAGGGGCATGGAAAAAGGAAAATACAAAAAAAACCTGATCAAAGCATCCATTAGGCAAAGCATTAGTATGCAGCAATGTGAACAACAGGCCTCTCATCTGCTTCAGGAGGAAGAATGCATAAAATTAACCAAGTGAGAGATACTACCTGGTTCTCTCACTGGTCACTGTGGAGAGTCAGACTGCAACAGGGTTCCCCGGCCGTTCACCCCAGGATCCTGTGCTGATGGTAGGAAGATCTCAGGGACATGAAAAGGCCGCAGCTTCCTTCTGACCCTGCTCTTCAATCCACTGCCTTCCAAAGTCCATTCATCCCATGGCCCACTGCAGATGGCCTTAAGGCTCCCAACGAGCCTTCTCATCATACCTCAGTATGAAGCATTTTAACAGCATCTCTAGCCAGAGTCAGCACCTGATGATACCACAGTCTCTCATTGACCAGCTCAAGAACAGTCAGGGCTTTGGATTTATTTGAAACAGTAATACGTTGAACAAGAAATAGCAAAGTTACAGAAGTAACACTGATCTGAAGTTTTATTCTGCCATTTCAGAAAACAGCTGGTTTCTTTTTCATGTTTACATTGATTTTATAGAGTTTTGCAACTTCAATAGTGGGAGCACACTTCATGTCATATGGCATCCTATTATGTTTATTTTATTGTGAAGTTATCAAGAGGCTTTATTAATAATGATTTACTATCTTCTTCTCAAGTTCAAAATACCTTCTGTCTGAGTTGTATTGACAGCTTGTACAATAATCAAAGCTTTTTTCCCAAGAAAAACCTTTTCAAGGACAGCTTCCTAACAGCCTGTAAAAACTTCATTTATCCTGGCAAGTAATTATTCAGAGAAGTAGTATCATGAAGTCAATGTGACCAACAGCCTGATCAATGGTAGCCATGTTGATCACAACTGGGCCACGTCTCTAGTGACTTGAAAGCGTGACATCTGGTATATGGAGCCCCTTTATCCACTACCAAGTTCAGCAGGAGCTGAAGAGAGACCTGGACAGGCTGGAGAGTTGGGCAGGGAACAATTTGATGAAATATAACAAGGGAAAGTGTAGGGTCCTGCATCTGGGCAGGAACAACCCCAGGTTCCAGTATAGGTTGGGGAATGACCTGTTAGAGAGCAGTGTAGGGGAAAGGGACCTGGGGGTCCTGGTGGACAGCAGGATGACCATGAGCCAGCACTGTGCTCATGCGGCCAAGAAGGCCAATGGCATCCTGGGGTGTATTAGAAGGGGGGTGGTTAGTAGATCGAGAGAGGTCCTCCTTCCCCTCTACTCTGCCCTGGTGAGACCACATCTGGAATATTGTGTCCAGTTCTGGGCCCCTCAGTTCAAGAAGGACAGGGAACTGCTGGAGAGAGTCCAGCGTAGGGCAACTAAGATGATTAAGGGAGTGGAGCATCTCCCTTACGAGGAAAGGCTGAGGGAGCTGGGTCTCTTTAGTTTGGAGAAGAGGAGACTGAGGGGTGACCTTATTAGTGTTTATAAATATGTAAAGGGTGAGTGTCACGAGGATGGAGCCAGGCTCTTCTCGGTGGCAAACAATGATAGGACAAGGGGTAATGGGTTCAAGCTGGAACACAAGAGGTTCCGCTTAAATTTGAGAAGAAACTTCTTCTCAGTGAGGGTGACGGAACACTGGAACAGGCTGCCCAGGGAGGTCGTGGAGTCTCCTTCTCTGGAGACATTCAAAACCCGCCTGGACGCCTTCCTGTGTAACCTCACCTAGGTGTCCTGCTTCGGCAGGGGGATTGGACTAGATGATCTTTTGAGGTCCCTTCCAATCCCTAACATTCTGTGATTCTGTGATTCTGTGATTCTGTGATTCTGTGATTCTGTGATTCTGTGATTCTGTGAAGGGCCCTAGCAACATTAGAGGCACTCGTCTTCTCCCAGGATCATCCCTCTCAGAGTCAGTTATCTCCTGACCCACCTGAAAGAATTTTTTTCACATCTCCTTACAACAAAACCCTAAGGGTGTAGTAGATTGTGCAAAAATCTGTCATCATTGATTAGCCATGTGAAATAGAGTAAATTGATCTGTCACTAAAACAAAACAAAACAAAACAAAACAAAACAAAACAAAACAAGGGAGAGAACACCCAGAAGAATAGATTGCTACCCTAACTTCAGAAACCCACTGTGCAGCCTGCGAATTCTAATACATGACACAGTCTACATGGGTCCTTGGCATGTTGTTATTTTAAAAAACAGGACTAAGTTCCTCATAGCCATTCGCATGTTTTAATAGTGTCATTACAATATACTTCTAAAGCAGCAATCTCACTATGCAAGTAAAAAGCATTATTCTCTGAAAAATTTTTTATCCTTCTCATCTGCCATGCATTTGTTAACATGTATTACATAGATTTGCGTTCCTCACTGATGCATAACAATGGTAATGGCCAATCTGTCCAATATAATCAACAGCCCATGAGAAATTTCATAGAAGTAGTTTCTGGTGTGTGTTGGGAGAAGGATGGAGGCATCACAGATGTTGGAAAGTTATTTCTTTGTCTTCTTTTTGTCTCTTAACAAGATGCAAATACCCTTTCTATCTAGCATGATAATTTGTTTAGTGTAATGTGCATTTGGTAATGATAACAAGGGAGAAGTGTTTAACCTAAGGTACTGTCCTTTGCATTCAAATAAATTGCCTCTTTAAAATGTGCTTATATAAACTGTGAATTTAAACTCTCAGTTCCTGTGAACAGCTTCTATGACATTGTGTTTGTATTAGATGGAAACTTTCAGGACATCCCTAGGAAACTAATCCCCAAGAGCGATGAAATTGCACCTTTGATTTACTCTCCATGCAGCAAAGTGAGACAGGACTCTGCCAAAGACTTTAACAAAAATACTTGGGGAATTTTAAACCCAAAAGTATCTGCAATGTTTACAATCCAGGATACTTTTCATTAGGTCTTCTCTTGTAATGTTTCTGACCTACACCTCTTTCAGATGCAGGTCAGTCTGCAGGGATGACAGAACTAAACGTTGCTGAAAGTCTCTGTGTAGACTTCATGCTCTGCCATGTAACAGATATTGCCTAATATGTCAATGTAGAGATTAGTTTAAGAAAAAGAGGCACTTTTCCACTTCCTTACTTTTGCCTCTCTTCCTAAAAATTTACTCCTACTGCGAATTTAAAAGGTTATAACCAGTGATATATGCATATACTGCTTTCAATAATTTTCCAAGATAATGCTTAATTTGCTATTTATTGACAGTCAGTTCAGTATTTGAACAATAGTATCAGAATCATTCCTACTGAAAAGCAGATCAGTGCAGAGGAGGAACTCGCTTCTGGTAACATTTCAAAACATACTGCTAATTACCAGAAGTACGTTTTGAGTAGTAGCAATATGGGAATCTCTTGCAAAAAAATGGCTCCTCAGTGACAGAGACCACCATGTCATTTCATTGCATTTGAAGAGGTTTTAAACGACAGGTTTTGTTCTGAGAAGGTAGTGACAATACTGCAGAACTTCATAAGATGACTGTGATAAATGCAGCAGCAAAAGCAAAGAATGCTTAACAGACAATGAACCTCAGCACCTATTATTACTGTTCTTCCAAGATGTAGGATTTCCTTTTCATACTTCAAGGGGTTTTAGTTAGCATTCAAAAAAAATTGCATTTAGAATGTAACAGGTCAACATCCACAGACATTGCCCAGACAATTTTGGTTAATGTAACGAAAATTGGCTGCGAATGTCTAAAGAAATACATCTAAAGAAGATCTTACTCTCACTATACAAATGAAAAGTCAAGCCTCCTTAGAAGTTCAGCTTCATGTCATAATTATTTTTCCTTCTTCACCTTTCAAGTACTCATGAACTGGGTTTCCCAGAGGGATCAGAGGAAAATGTTTTTAACAGCCATCCCTCAGTATCACATCCCTGCAAGAAAAGCCCTCCATAGCTCCTGGGAACCGTGTCATACAGGCAGTAGTAGCCAAAGGAGCCGACCTAAGATGTCTTGCTGTAAGATCAGTCTCATTCAAGACCAGCCACAAGTGATTTTGCTTTCCTGTGCGGGTCAATGGATACCTAAATGTCTGTGAAATGGTGCCATAGCAGCAAGGCAATACTCCTATATTTCCTTTAATGACACTTTCTGGTTTTCACTGCCACTCTACCCCATTAAACCCACTCTGAGAGCTAAAAAACAAGGTTCCATATATCCATATAATGGGTTGTATGTGTTTTCAAGGTGTTTTCTGCATCTAAGTTTTCCCAAATCTTAAAGTACATGAATTCTCTTTCATCCTGTACAATGTTACAAAACATTTTATACTACAGTAAATTCCTGATAAGGTTCTCTCCCCACCTTCCATATGCCAGCCCCAAGGCCCAGGGCTGCTGGGAAATGTTTGCTGAGTAACAGGATACAAAGTCAACTCGCTTCATGTTTGCAAACTGTAACAGGGAAACATGCATGTTAGACTTTACTCTTGCTGGAGTACACGTAGAAAGAAAGTAGAATTTCTTCTACTGTGATCCTACAGATTGTAGGCAAATCCATGTTTCTTCTCAGAAGGAAACGGGCCTGTTCTCAGCACATAGCTCAGAGGCTGTGGTCTCACTGCCCATGCAACTCATGGCCAAACCCAGATTTGGGCCCAGCGTGGGCCATGTTGAATGAGCTGGAGTTGTTCTGCTCAAGCTTACTTGCAGTCTCTGCTGGGAGACTTTAGTTTTAATGGTGCTGCTGCCTGGTTGCAGCCAAGATCCTACTCCAGAGTTCTCCTCCTTTCCTGGGGAGCAGCTTGAAGGAGTTGCAGGACAATGCTTCTAGCAAGCCCTCCCTTTCCATCAGCAGCTGATCTTTCACTCCAAAAATGTCTGTAAAGCGTTCTCAGGGTGTGGTGGAAAGGGGTTTGAAGCACACTGGGCACAGAACTATCATCCAGCATGATGTGTTATTTGCCAGGCATATTCCTCTTAAATGAAAGAGCATTATTCTTTCCTTCTGTGCAGGCCTGCTCCGTGCTTGCTCTTACAATCCATTCTGAAGTTATGCAAGGCTTTTCACCTTTGGTAGCAAGTCGTCTTTGATGACTTTGAGTCCTTGCTCTTATGAGTATGCAGTTTGTGTTTACCTCAGAGAGCCATGACTGGGCTCATTTAGGGGAATAAGTAACAAATAGGGTAAAGTCTGTGTGTCAGGTCAAAAGAGAATGAATCTCTTTAAGAATATAAACCAGTCTCCTGGAGCTTGTCCTTCTAGAGGTTAAAGACAAAGTGGCAACCAAAAACAACAGAGATCAAGGACTAGAGTAACTAAGCTGTGTTGCAAGGAGGTAGGGGTTTTTTTGGCAATTAATCACCAGTAGTGAGGTCTGATCTGCAAACACCTACAAAAACTACTAAACCCCAAACTTTTGCCCAAACTGCAAAAAATACAGAAGTGTCTCAGGTCTGTGAAAATGGGCAGGGGTCTTGGCATATCCCAACGTATCAGCTGGGATAATCCAGATGAAAGTTTTCACATAGATAGCTGAGAGAGAAAAAAAAAAAAAAAAAAAAGCAAAAGAAGCTCCATGTTTCCCATTTTAATTATTATTATTTTTTAATAAAAGCTGTTATCGTTCTGTAAAATATTGCTTACCATCCACAAATGTATTCCTGGCATAGTAATTTACAGAAAGAAAGTAAACAGCACTGAATAAAGTAACACTATTTTTACACACTCGGATAGGGCAGGTTATCTAGCCATAGAATCGTAGAATCATTTAGTTTGGAAAAGACCTTTAAGATCATCTAGTCCAATCATTAACCTGACACGGCCAAGTCTACCACTAAACCATGTCTCTAAGCACCACATCTACAAATCTTTTAAACATGTTCAGGGATGGTGACTCCATCACTTCCCCAAACACTCTGTTCCAATGCTTAAGAACCCTTTTGGTGAAGAAATTTTTCTTAATATCCAATCTAAACCTCCCCAGCCAGGAATAAAATATTGCTCTTGATCCCGACCCATGCTACAGTCACTTTACACTGCTCCATTAACCTAAAGCAGACTTCAAACTTGATTTATCCATCCTCGAAGAAACACTGCAGGCTTTGCAGTGCTCCCATTTCAGCTTCCATGGTGCGAGACCCCCAGTTAACGGCAGCAATTGGAACCCCGGCAGGAGGGAGATGGGGCCAGGAGGGCTTCCTTGCTTTGCAGCAGCCACCAGCTACTCCTGGCACAGGCTGTGCCAGCTTTCCCCAGGATAGCCCTGAGTTGGCTGGCAATCGGAAAACTACTAAACATGTCCTTTTTGTCACTGCTGAGGACCTGACCTTGTCATTTTTATGAAGAGAGAGTTACAGGCCAGAAGGAACTGCTTGTCTCAGGGCTGTTCCTGAAGACATAGGCATCCCTGCACATCCAGTATGTGACAACTACTGCCACTTGCATCTGATATACTATACTATACTGATATACTCAGCCCTTTGTGACAATTAAATCATTCAACTTACCAATTTTTTAATTTATTTAAGCTAGTTTTCTATGCAAACAGTAGTTTGTTCTAACATTCATCTGCTTTTCAGGATTTCCAGACATGACTATTGCTAAATCACACCAAAGCCATCACTCTTGCATGAAACAACTGAGTTTCCTGCTTGAAGGACCAACAAAGCTTCGTCTGCAGGGAGTAAAGGTTCCTGCTGCAGGGAAAGAACAGCAGGGTGAGGGGAAGGGAGAGGAGAAAGGAGACTTGGGCTGCCTCCATGGACATGAGATTGTACTTCAGGCTTTCCTTGGAAGAGTCCTGAGGGAGTGCAAGCTGCAGGACTTCATCCTTTGCACTTGGGTTCTCAGCTTAGCTGCTCACCTCAGAAAAGATCTGATTCTCGTTCAAAACACACAAAACCACCTTTTTTTTTTTTTTTTTTTTAAGATCAGATGGTACGTGGTGCATTCTTTCATCTTAACAACTTTGATTCTACACTGGCAGAGCCAGGGTCTGCAGATCTATGAGCCCTAGTTTTCTGTATGTTCTGCTTCTCCTGCATGTACCAAAATCCAGTGGTTGCCTTGTCTACTGCTGAGGTGTAGACACACATCCACTCATGCTACATTCTAGGCAAAGACAAAAAAGGAAGTACTACTTTTTCCAAGCAGGAAGACTGTGTTATTATAGGATCCTGATGGGAAGGCTTCATGTCAGTTAAGGACACCCTGTTGCTTAATGAGCAAAACAGAGGCTGTTGATAGTCCATTAAACATAGTTAAAGGGTGAGTTTGCAGTAATCCAATTAATGTTGGACATTAATTCCATCTAATTAATTTCCAAGGAGAAGTTATAGGTGGGAAAACCTGGGAGCCTTTCAGTTTCTCAGTTTGCAGCTAGGAATTGATTTTTAAAAAGTAATAATCTGAGAATGATTGAGAAATATATTAGCTAAAATCAAAGCGATGGGTTTAAAAAGCAGCCAATCAGAAGAAGACAGATTTGACACTATGAAGACAAATTATCTACTAAGTAAAATTAGGTTGAAATATTGCGACCAATAAAGCAAATGCATCCTTGCAGGCAGCAAACTTTCTGTTTTAAAAGGAAGGGAGATTGTTCTCAAAACTCAAGTTAAATGAAGGTATTGTCTAAAATAACATGTGGAAATAAATCTTGAAATATGACTGACAAATCTGGAGAACTCTGTAACTAAGATAGAAGTTTTAGAATTTTATTTAGAGATGAACTACAAAAGAGGGAAAATATGAATCTGTGCTGCTTTGTAGTGACCAGAAATAGTATTTAACTCTTTAACAGAAGGAAAAAAAAGCTTTCTCATGGGTTCTTCTTCTCCTAAGTTCTTTCTCAGTCTACTCTAAAGTCTTGGTTTTAGTTGAAAATCAGTAGTGACAGTGGTATGACAGCAGACTTGAAGAAGTGAAATTTGAATGAGATAAGAAATTCATATTTCAGAATTCTTTGATTTTTTTTTAATATTAGGGAAACCATGTAAGTTTTGATATACACTGTTCTTTCAAGACAGTTTAAAAACCCCTCAGTGCTGCACTTGTCAAAACTAAGTCTCCCCACGCAAACAAGGAAAATTAGGCTCGAAGTTTCTTCAAATCTGAAACAAAAAGTAAAACACAAATATGTTTTAAGTAAATGTTTTCCCTCATCCAACATAAATGACTGAAAAAGGGCACTATCACCCTTTCCCCAAAGATAATACAACCTTTTTTTCAGATAAAGTCATATCATATTATTCTGCACAGACTTTCAGGGAGATTGAATCCACCACAGAGGCTCAAAAGCAAACCATGTATAACTGGGTGCTGGACTGTCAGCTGCTGCCAGCATCAAATGCACATGGACCCTGCAGACACTGGCATTTTGCATTTCAGCAGTCCCACCACCAGGATATGAGAAGAGTTGTCTCTTCCTATTACCTTGGCCAAGTGAGGCAGGGTCCTGTTTTCCAAAACCTCACTGAAATCCTGCCTCTCTTCTTGGCCATTTGCACGGTGCTTACTGGCATGACCTCTGAGCCCTCAGTCATTTAGCAGTCCCTGAGTCTGAGAGTAATTTAGCCCTTATATTGAGCCCCTAAGTAATGAAGTAATACTTTTATTTCCCTTCTGGTTCCCTGCATGTCTTCAAACTGCAGTGCATCTTCCATAACACAATAAGGTAGAAAACTCTGGCTTCCCTACTCTGTGTGTCACACAAAAACTCACATGGTCTCTTAGGAGAAAAATGCCAATGGGCATCGCACTGCCTACCCTCTGTCTTGTATTGCCTCCTCCTCATCATCATCCTCCTTCTCCTCATCCTTCTTCTCTTCATCTTCCTCCTCTTCATCTTCTTCCTCCTCCTCCTCCCTCTGCAGCCATGCTCCAGGTGTCTCCAGGGGGCTCATGCTGAACATTCCCTACCACTGTGAGAAATACCTTCACATTTACGATATTCTGCCTCTATCTAAAAGACACGTGGTTCCCCAGGGTGTTCTCAGTATTAACTGAAGCCACACTAACCCCTGTTTGTGTGTTGCAGATAAATTGTTCTTGGAGACCTCTCCGCTTAACACTGCTTCTAGCAACTAGGCACTTCTCATTTATTGCTAAATTTGCTGTTTGCTTCTCTGCCACATGTGAAACTTGTCTTTTTTTTTTTTTTTTTTTTTTTCTAAAATCCCAAATGTCTGCAGTGTTCAAAGTAGCTGAGTGCAGACAATAGTCCAGCTTGAATTTTCTAATTTTATCTCCATCCTTTCTTCAGGCTCCAGTATTAGGGTTTAAGTAGTGGCTGAATATAAATCCAAACGATTTCTACTTCCCCTCCCAGTAATAATCTATCTGTGAATAGATAAAATAAAACTAATTTTATTTTCTTGAAAGACATAATGAGGGTGGAAATAGTAAGTTAAAGAAAATTAAAAGTAGAGTATGCAGCTTTCAATAAAAGGCCGTTTCTTTGTAACACATGGAGAAAAAATAGTAATGTGGAGCAGAAATCTGAGAAAACAGATTACAAAATATAATTTTTATAACCTGCAAATGCAAAATAAATAGGGTCTTCCAAGTAAAAATAAAAAAGTAGAATCACATTAGAAATGACTGAAGGACTCATTACTGTAGATTTTTTTTTTAAAAAGAGGAATTTTAAATGTATGGGTAAATGTGACCTGATGGAGTAGTTTTTATTTCTCTCCTGTAGCAGTCTGCACAGCAACATGAGATAGCTTTGCAAACTAACCATCACAAGGAAAGATTTTAAAATCTCTGAGGACTCAGAAATATCAGAACTTGATAGGACCTGCTGTGCTTGGAATGGAGCACTGACATTCTGTCATTCACTGCTTTGGTTAGTTACGTAGTCCTCATATTCCTTTTCATAAATCAAGCACTACTAAAATTTTATTTGGGGAGGACTATTTAATGCCTGAACCATGTCAGCTGCTGCATAACAAAAACATCACCTACAGCAGTTTATGCATTAAAGAACAGTTTGGATATCTTGGTGCAAAAGAGTTTTCTCTTGCTGCCTTCATAACTTCATACCCGAGATGGTCAAGAGCACACCATGACTTCAGTGCTGCTAAACTGCAAGGTACATTGATGTCAGAGAATAGAAGAAAGAGGGGTAAAATCTGGTTTGTTCCCAAAACCAAATGAAAGGACAAAGAACACCTACGCCAGGGCACGTGGGAGGGCAGCAGAAAGCTCTGTCTCACCCAAAAGGGTGATGCTAAAGCACTGTCTTGCTCCTATTTTACTCTGTGATTTAGAAACACAGCTGAGCCTTGAAGAATAGGAAATCCATGGAGAAAAATGCTACATGATCACCAGATTAATGACTGCCATGTAACACGGATATGTGAGGACATAGACCACATTTGTGTCACCGAGCCTGGGATGCTGCTGCCTAAGGCACATGTTTTCACAAAACATTTTCCACTGGTAAATATATGTTACCTGACAAATTACATTTTGCTTCTCTAGTATAGTTATATGCAGAGGCTGTCAAATATTCTGTATAAAATTATACTGAACAAGAAGTTTCAGCACCCTTACTAGGAAAAATGAGACTTTTCTGAAACATGCTTGGGGGGAAAAATTCCATTTAAACTTGCTTCTCTTACAAATTTATAATTTTTCTGCAGAAAATACAGAAATGTCATGACAGCATGTCTTTCTTCACATCATTTTACCAGACATTGCTCTTTTTGTTTGTTTGTTTTTAAATGTGGGGTTTTTTTACAATGTGTTTGTGATGCCAGTGCTAACATAAAGGCTCTATTTAATGAACTTTTCCCAACAGTAATATCATACATTGCCAAAATATTTTCTACTCCTTACCACTGAGCACATATCAATATTTTATTCTGTTATGCATGACAAAAAATACGGCTTTTTGGTAAATGTGACTGCAGATGCAACTGCAATAATAGATCTATTCAAATGTTACCTGAATGTGTCATCATAGAATGGTTTGAATTGGAACGGACCTTAAAGTTCATTCAGTTCCAAGACCCCTGCCATGGACAGGAACACCTTCCACTAGACCAGGTCGCTCAGAGTCCCATCCAACCTGGCCTTGAACACTTCCAGGGATGGGGCATCCACAGCTTCTGTGAGCATCCTGTTCCAGTGCCTCAGCATCCTCATGGTGAAGAATTTCTTCCTTATACCTAATCTAAATCCACCCTCTCTCAGTTTAAAGCCATTTGGCCTTGCCCTATCACTACGTGGCCTTGTAAGAAGTCCCTCTCCAGTTCTCTTGTAGGTCCCCTTTAGGCAGTGGAAGGCTGCTCTAAGGTCTTCCTGGAGCCTTCTCTTCTTCGGGCTGAACAACCCCAACTATCTCAACCTGTCTTCATAGGAGAGGTGCCCCAGTCCAGATCATCTTCATGGGCCTTCTCTGGACTCTCTCCAGTAGGTCCATGTCCTTCTTATGTTGGGGCCCCCAAAGCTGGATGCAGTACTTCAGGTGGGATCTCATGAGAGTGGAGCAGAGGAGAATCACCTCCCTCGAGCTACTGGCCATGCTTCTTATGATGCAGCCCAGGATATGGTTGGCCTTCTGAGCTGCAAGTGCACATTGCCAGGTCACGTCATAGCTGATCACATAATGTTCTACCAATTGATAAGATAATTCTGTACTAATTATTGAGACACAGCTTTGAAAAATAAAGATACTTCATATGGGAATTCAGACATAATTCTTGTCCTTCTGCATAATCAGTGGAAGAAAAAATGTAGTTATTAATATGGACATGTACTGTCACTCTTAGGAAACTAACTTATGTCAACTGAAATAAGGAAAAAAGAAAAAAACTGAGGCTAAACTTCAACATTTAAAATGGTCTGGTGGTCAGGCATCTAAAAATATATAACATTTCATCACTGCTTCATCAGCTCTGTAGTTTCAACTGTTGAGTCCTAACATCCCTATCTCCAAATATATTGTCTCAGACAGTTGTCTGCAGAAAATGGTATTTTACACAACAGAGGCTGGGTTTCCCTGACTGAGATCAATTCAACTGCAAGCAGTTTGTGACATCATCTGTAAACTCAAAATACACCATAAAATTACACTCACAAGATACTATTTTTACTTTATATGTGGCCCATTTAACATCAAAAAGCTTTAAGTAACTCTTAGGAGGAGGGTATAGGAGCAGGTGTAGGAAAAAAAAAATCTTAAACAAGGCTAGTATTGTGGTCCAGGCCAAAATTACAAAAGAAAGATGAGCAGAATTTAGAGCCTGTTCCAGCCTCATCTTGATTCCAGTTTTATATTCATCAAGAATCTTTGATCTCGTTTTAATGTCTGTCGCATTAGTATTTAATTCTCTGATTAACTTCCATTTATATAGATACATTTATACATAATGCGCATACATATACATGTATATATGGTCTAGACCTACTAAGAACTTTTATAGAAAAGATAGATGCATAAATGCACTTCACAAAATAAAAATGCATTATAAATTACAGGGAGATAATAAGCCTGTTTTTGTCCTACTTGAATTCTACTAGAAAAGCAATCTATTTGTACTTCTTTCTTTTTATTTTTCTCTCTCTCTTTTTTTTTTAGTATATGTTCAGTGCTTACAGTATACTGTTTTCATTATAGACTGGCAGTGTGCTGGGAATTAAGCCTGTGTTGCACACAGACGGATGTTCTTTTATAGAGTGTCATTCAATGTAACGGTACCAGATTTTAGCGCTCAGACTGCATTCCAATTACCCATTAACAGTTTGTGTGGTTGGGGAGCGGGAAAGTATCTACTCTGCATTGTAGCAATTATTTCAGGATATCTGCTTCCTAAACTTTGTGAGATGGGAGGCTTTTCCATGAGCAGTAACTGCTATTTTAAGCAAAAGTTTTGACCAAGAAAAGAGTAATCTGAAAAGCATTTGAGTCTTTCTGCTGGGCAAAGCTGCCCCTCTTACCTTTTTTCCAGTCCATGAAGAAGCAGAAGTCTTGTATAAAATCCTATGGAAATGTACCTGATACAAGGAGACAGCTGAGGACAGGCTTACAGAATATTCTGATGGCACAGTTCGCTGGTAGTTTGCATTTGTTCCTGGGATTTTGCGTTTTTTTTTCAAGAAGACATGGTGTATGCAGACAACTGTCATCTTTATTCTATCATAAAGTCCCCACACATCTGGAAAGCTCTCACATTCAGCATATCCTCTGCCAATGATGCAAAAGCATCTGCTATGTGCCTTTTCAATAGCATGCAAAAGGTTTTGTGATATCAGAGAGTGATACACAGTTACTCTTCTCTTGATGCGTTTTTTTTATCCCACTTTGTGATGGTAAAGAAGGATAATTGTTTCTAAGAAGTTTTAACAGAACCCTAAGCAAGTTCACAAGAGAAAGCTGTAAATGTAGGGCTGAAATGGCTCATCCACTATGACTGGGAGAATCTAATGATGTCAAGCTTGACAACCCAACTTCTGGGGCAGAAAAGGCCAGACTACCCAGGCACATCTTCAACAACAGGTCCATATTTTAGGACTACGTTCAGAGTGTTAAATTAGTGAATATCTTCTAGAGGACTGCATTTCCAGTGGGCCTGGACTGGGAGCGGGTCTGCCTGTTCCTTCCTGCTTGTTCCAATACCTATGCAGGGACCTGGGCAGAAACTGGCCTAGGGACAGTCTGGTGCCCCAGGGTCAGCTGCACCCTGTCAGCAACCAGCAAAGGAGCAGTTTGCAGGTCTCAGCAGGCGGCACTGGCCTCTTGACTCTCACTGATGGCTTTTGAGCAGCAACTTCATTGGAAACTGTCACCTTCCCCAGGTGGAATACTTGTGTGTGCGTGCGCGTGTGTGCATATATGCTTGTAATCATATCTTAATTCCTTGTGAAGAAAGACATTTGCTGGGGAAGAAGTTTTCTTTCCTGTTTGGATTCTACAGTTTCTTAATTTTGGAAAAAAAGTCAAAAGGCAGTGCACAGGGGGATCATCCTTCCCCATGAGAAATTTTTTTTTCCTAACTTGACCATGTTTTTCCCTTTTTGAACCTATCTACATAAGCTCAACAGCACGTTTCATGATCAAGAATTTCCTCTGGGGAATTAAGCCCACAGAAGAAAAGGCTGGAAGGCTAGAGGAAGGGCAAGATCACCAGGGTGAACAACTTGAGCCATGCAGCCATAGGCGATGCAAGGAATGGACAGAGTGGGCAGTGTAGCCCCTGTCATGGGTGGTACCGTAGTCAAAGCCAGATGTACGTATGGAATGATCAGCTTTAAGGGAACATCATTTTTTACATAACTTTTCCTAATCTGTTCCAACAATAAAATGATATTCTGACTTGTTCAGTTAATGAAACCCAAATACTTCTAAGCCTCCATGACCAATGACAGACCATTGTTCCTACCTCTAGCTCACACACATGTTCATTTGTCGCATTCACTATTCTTCTCTGGACATTGGATATGTCCACGGACATAGTAAGGCAACATACTTCACTGTTCCCTCCACAGGACCTTATGCCGTTCACACAGCATGACTACTGATTCCAGGTTTGATTGAGTTGGTCAACTGTAGAGCAGAACTGAATATACATCTGATGTCCTCTGCTTCAGAAACAAGTGATCCCTTAATGACAGGGAAACCTTTAGAAACAAAAGTACTAAATAAAATGTGCAGAGGTATGTTCTCTTCTTCCTACCTTGTTTTTCTTACTTTGTTACCTCTGGGGAATATCTCAAAAGACCTAAAGTTCACTTTTCACTCCCTTGCAGTCACATTTTGAGGACCTCAGTACAGAATTCAGGGTAGAGCAGGCTCGTGATGGCTTTAGTCCCTTTGAAGCAGCCTGTTCATTCTGCCTTCAGCCACAGCTAAAAGAGTGGGACAAAATATGAAACTGGAGCTATACAGATCAGCTGTACAAATCATCCAGACAAGGAACACAATTTATATAACCAGCCAGACAGTTTATGTTGCAGATTCACTTATCTCACTTGCTTTTTTAAGATAGTACTCAGAGAAAACAGCTTTGTTGCAACAATGTGCAGATCCATGATGTAATGTGTCAAATTTCAATATGCTCAAATAATAAATCACTAATCATTACCACTCAGTTGTGGTCAAAAATCTCCTGAATCAGCCTTGTGAGACATGTTGACATTTCTAGTGGTAATCTGACACTAGAATATTGAGGACTTTTTATAGTGCTAAACATCATACTGTGTGGGTTTCTTTTTTTTTGTAAAAAAAGTCCCATATTTCAGTCCACTGCCAGTCTACCACCTTTTTCAATAACTTGTGTCTGTTTTGAGTCTCAGTCAAGTTTATGGGTAAATGTACGAAATAATTAAGACTTTCAACAGTATGCTGCAACTTTACTCATAGGTCTAGACATTTTTAACACACTTTTCTCTAGCTTCTCATTTAGCTCCATGAAATGTTGTAATTTCTCTCATGTATAACAATCCTTCTTTTGGAACAGGTATTCTTGTTCAAGTCGTTTTGAACAACAGCTCCTAAATCATGACTTTCTGCAGTCGATCTCCAAATGAACACATCATATTCTAGTTCCCAGTACACTGGCGTTAATTTGGGTACTGATGATAGAGCAGCTCCTGATTTGTGCCTGTGATAGGTGAAGTCTTTGTACTACTCTAAAGAGGAATTACAAGAAAATACTGTTGCATCAGTGGAGAAAAACTGTTTTCCTATGAAAGAATTATTTTTTTGTCCTGTCAAGAGCTTGGTCTGCAGGACTTATCTGGTAAACTGAACACCAAAAGCATTTTAAAACTTAATGAAACTAACAGAGGAGTAAGGTGGGCCTTACTCTCCCTTTTTTCTTATGCTCAAAGTCCTGGTTCTTTGCTGTATTTCTCTCTCCGATTTTGGTGATCAGGAAGGAGCTCAGAACACAGCATGCACATACTGGTGTGTCCTCCTGCCATACTTTTTTTGAGCATTGGTGGAAGCGGTAGCTCCCAAAAGGACGTGGGAAACTTACACATCTGTGCACTCACTGTGTCCAGCTGGCTTTGCCAAAACGCAGCAGAACCATCCAATTTGATAAAATACTGTGTATTTCCATCATATCTCATGTCTTGAAGGTAAATTATAATGTTCCCCGGCAAATCTGTTTGTTCCATTCTTTAGGAACCCAGCCAAGGCAAAGTAACTATCTTTTCCTTTCTTTTCCTCTCTTATTTAGACTATCAAAAAATCGATTCACACATAAGGCTTATCTGTTTTTCTGGATCATTTCCATTTTTACCAGTCTATTTCCACTTATTTTTTTTTGCAAAAGGCACTGCTTGTTGTAAGTTAAGATCTGGCTAATTTTATTGACTAAACATCCTAAGTCCTTGAAGAATTTATCAAATTATGGCATCCAAAATTCCTTTACCCAGCTTTTTTTTGGTAGAATATCACAAGTTGATAAGCATCAGCAGTCAACATTTATTAAACAGAGATACTGGTTAGTGATTGTTTGACAATATTTTTTTTGCCCTTGTATCTATACAAGATACACATTACTTCAATCTTCAGTTTCTCTATCGCAAAAGCTCTTTTTTGTCACTGGAAACCCATTTTCTCTGGGAAATGACAGAAGGGATTTAATAAAGAAGGTAATTGTGACAATCGCATAATTCCCTCCAGCCTCATATTTCAAAGATCACAGCCTCATGCAAGCAACAGCCCATTGAGTTGTCCATGGATTGACCCCACAATAACACTCATATTACACTGTTATTTCCAACTTCATCCTATCCAAGAATTCAGTTTCGGTTTATGTTAACACTCAGGCCATGAAGCAGTGTGTCTGGGGAAGAAACACATGTCTTGTTCAGCTCTTCCATCTTCAAGGGAAGAGCACATCAAAATATAGGCAGAAGAACAGGCAGCAAGCTGAGAGCAGTTTACATTATTCAGGGTCAAAACAGCCCACAATGATTAACTATGTCCTCAGATGGAAAAAAACATAAGACAATTAAGATAAGTATTTTGACAAAATTACTTTTCCCCCCAGATCTTAAGAAATTAATATCATGAGCACATAGCAATTAGCAATACTTACTGTTTCCGAGTCCTAAAATCAGTAGTTGAAACACTGTTCTCTTCCAAGGTAATAAAATAGTGTGTAAAGCATGATGTACATGAAAAAGAGTATGGCAGAGCAAGCTGGACCTTGTGGCAAAGTTGTGTATAACTTAACAGGAGGATGATTTTTTTCCACTTGTGCCAAAGCTGTATTTCAAAACAGTTGTTTTGACTATGAAACAGAACTATCTATATTTGCTCAGGTGGGGAGTTAAATTAATCCTATACAATTCCATACAAGAGGTATAATTGTTCAGTTTATACTGCTGATGCAAACAACCTGTAGAGAAGCTGCAGATCTATAAGTTATTTAATAGGTGTTTATGATGGGAAAGGTATTAACAAAGGAAAAATTAAGAGAGAATATCAGGAAAAAACTTTCAGATAGTAAGATGTATTAGTTGATGGAATAGTTTCCCAAAGGATGAGGTTGAAGTTGCGTTGTCTGGAACTTTTAAAGATAGACTCTGCAAAATATAAGCAAACCTGCAGTAGGCAATGATCTTCCAGTGACAAGAAGAACTATTCAGCTTTCTCCTTCTCTGGACATTTTTCTTATTTACAATCCTCATCACCTTGTTGAGGGCACGTCCTTTCTGTGTGTACTCAAGCAGCTACGAACTTGAGAACAGTGGCCCACAGCTTCATCACCAGATTAGGCACTTTCAGTGCTAAATGCACAACTAGCAACAGCTTAACTGGCAAAAACCTATACCTGTAACTGAAACCATCATGTCCACTACACTTGAGCAAAGATAGGTGTCTAGAATATTCACTCCCCATTATCCTTAAGTAATGTGGAAAAAACACAAGAGCCTTGTAATAGCTTTTTTAGACCAGAGAATGGGTCTTTGAAAATAGCTGTCAATGAGGGTTGGGTGAGCAAATAATGTGTAGCAAGAACACAGATGTAGTGTAGGTCCTATAATGAATAAGGTGGTGCAAAAATATGGAACAGTATGTTTGCCTGTTTTCCATGAGTACAAAAACATTTTGTTTCTCAAATTAAAAAAAAAAAAAAAAAAAAAAAAAAAAAAAAAAAAAAATAAAAAAAAAAGGCAAATAGAACAAGTCAGATTATCAAACATCTAGGTGATCGTGAAAAACAAGACAAAGATCAAGGTGGCAGAGACATTTCATATTAATTGTTTAATTTACATCTGACCTAAAACATGATATGTTAGACAGTTATTTATGATACTGGTTTATTCAATGTTTTAAAGAATATAGACAATACAAAAATTAACCTAAATTTTTAGATTTACACCGTTTTGTAAGAAAAAAGTAAGAGCATACACTGATGGACAGATTCTTGTTCAGACAAAAGAATTTTCTGTAGTTTTGATGCTGTAGGACCTATGGACGAATATGGTTTCAAGATATGTTAACATTACCTAAATTAATTTTCAAAAAGAATACAAAAATCTAATACCTTGACTTTCAAATACTCTTGCAACTAATCGAAACAAAGAGCTTCTGGTGGTACAGATGCTTTCATAAAGGGATGCCATCACTTGGATCCCTTGAATGGATTTTGCTGTCAGTCTGAACAAAATTATGGAATAACTACTTCGTAATGAGCTGGCTATTCATCCATTTAGTGAATTGTAATTCTTCCTGTATGAATTGGGAATGGAAAACTGAGCTAGATGTTCACTCTACTGCAATGGGAGAAAATTGGCCACCACACAACCTGCTTGGCTTTCAAACTAGACTGCCTAAGCTGTCCCAGAGCACCTAGACAGTACACTTGAATAAAATGAGGCTGTTGCTAAATATACAGTGTTTAAAACATTTAAACATAAATGTTTATCTATGAACTATTTAAAATTCAAAAATGGAAAACAGGCATATGTGCATTGCTTTTTAATGCCATTTTCCAGAAGTCCTATATCCTGCGTGACATAAGCTGAGGTAATTGAGCTTCATCCTCTCCCGTACCTGAGAGAGAGAAGATGCTGGGTAACTGGCTATTGTTTTCTGAATTTTTGAGCCAGACATATCGCGGTCAGAATTAGAACCTTATCTAGGCAGCATCAACTTCCATGATGGCTTGCATCCTTTAGCAGACCTTTCAAAAATGCAGGGGTGCTTGGACACCTCTTTGTAGAAGAATCATCCAGACAAGGGCTTGGAACCAGTGAGTTTTCCATTGTGTAGAAATGTCTCTCTAGAGGAGGTCTCTTTCCTGGCCAGCTGTGACCACTGTGTACCTGAAAGTAGATATCTTGGCCTATTCTCCTCCTAGTGCCATACTGCTGCATGCTGTACCTTGCATTTGTCAGGCTGCATTAGAGCACAAATGATGAATTTTACTTTGTTCTGCCTCTACATTCCACCCACCAGAGCTCTCCTAGGGAAGAAGCATCTGTAACAACACACATTGGTTACCACGTGAAAAGTCACTACATTTAGATCACAGAGTCATTTATGGGATAAGCTGAGGATACTTCAGAAACCTCCTCCATCCTTGTGGACTACAACAACAATTGGGATGGACTGCAAACTCCAAAGGAGTGGTGCCACAGTTAAGGCACTGGACCATTCATTGAAGAAAGCCTGCCTGCCTCTTGCTCCAGCAGAAGCCAAATGTGCTGGCCTGCAAGCCATGCAATAAAGCTTATCACCCTGCTCAGGGTGTTTCCATAAGATTGCTTGAATGGGATTAGAGGGCAGAGAAGGAAATTGCTTATTCTAGAGAACTGGTACATTCTACGTACGGCAATTAGTCTGGTGGAACTGATTTTTTTTTTTTTTCTTTCAAACTATTCATGCTTGAACAATTTTGACTAGCAGATTGTTGTTTACATCTGCTGAGATGCTATGAAGTGAGCCTGTTTTGCAGGACCATGTTTAGTTTGTATTCCACGTACGAAGGAGCAGCTAAAGCTGAACATTAAATGTCATAACCTCTCTGGAAACCTCAATGAAGTAAAAAAATCAATATGCCTCACTTTTCACCAGAAAAATTATAATGCAAAGGAAGCACCCAGTGTGTTTGCTTGAGTGACACTGAACCCTTACAGAATGCTGCCAGGGCGAGGAAGGGTTATCTATCAGAAATCTTTGTACACAGAATAGAGTGAATTATACCCCATTTCCTAGTCTCTCTGACCCGTCTTCACTGCTTCATGTAGCAAAGAAGAAACTGCTACCCCTACGAATTCTGTATGAATTTGCGGGTTGATGTTGCACCAGCCGAAGTACAGAGCAGACAGTTTCATGAGGATTCAAGACGTCAATGGCAAAAATTCAGGAAAACATTTAAGCTGCCTTAGGACTGAGCCTTGTTCTTGCTGAAGTTAACACAGCCAGTTCTCACCCTTACTGCCAGGGCCTGTGGGAAGGGAAGCTGGGGTAAGTATCATATGAAAGTCTGGCTGGGAGCTGGGACACCACAGAACCTGTTTAGCTCTGGCTTCCGTGTGTGTAAGGAAAGGCAGGCGGGAATGGGCTGTGTTTTATGGATCCTCCCATTCACCCCTCTCCCAGTCACAAGGTGAGCAGCGTTTTCAGGCTTGCGGCACTGAAAGTAGAGCTTTTTCAAAGTTCCCCTCTCTCAGAAAAAATTCTGTAGTTCAACTCTTCTTACATAGGGTCTGAGTCTGTGGTTTCTCTGGTTTTCTACCCGTAATTAAGTATGGAAATACCTGCCATTGTCAACGGGTTTCCATTTGGGAGACTAGTTTTGATTGAAGTGTCCCCAAGAAACTTCTTCCATAGAAAGAAATACAGTATTCATTAACCAAAGGGCACTCAACCATTAGAAGAATTAAAATTTTACATGAATATTTGAAACACTTAACATCCTTGTTACCTTCCCTATAGTTAAGCTTTCAATTCCAGTTTAAGCTGGTTCACTTTATCCATCCCCTAACAAATGCCAAGCTAGATGAGACTTATTTCATTTCTACAAATAACATCTCCCCCAGCTGGTTTATTTTTGCTTTCTCCGTTAAAATTAATTACTTCTTCACCATGCCTGGGTTTAATTTGTTTTCTGTTCCTACTCAAAGTCCCTGGCGGTTGTGAGCTTCCAAGTGAACCTCACCAAACTGGTTTACTCTTCTCTCTGAAGAGGAGGTAGAGGCTGTCATCAAAGAGGGTTTCTAGGATTTTCTGCTCTGGAAAGCAATACCTTTTTTTCAGAGCTCTCTACTTAGTTAGATACACAACATTCATGGAAACATATGTGGATGTAGCTGGACATATGCAAGACAGGCAGGATCCTAAAACAGGAGGCTTCCAGGAGCAGGAAAGGGTGGCACTGCTTACACCAGATACCTACAGCTTGATTGCTCATGCCAGGGATCAGAAAAACAGAATGGCTGCAGAGGCTTGCAAGGGAGAAGCTGGGTGTTCAGGATGGCAACCTCTAGGTACATACCCTCCAGAAGGAGCAGTTGCTGCCTTCACCCCACTCACACATCTGGAAAGGGAAATTCAGCAGCTCTCCCTCCAGCTCCTTCTCCATCCCACATCACAAGCAGTCCAGCTGTGGCCAGCCCTCATACCCTCATCCTTGGGGCAGGAAAATTCATTTCTGTGTCTCTTGAATAATGGACACACACCGCACCACAACTGGCAAAGACCAGCATTGGTCAGGGCTGCAGCAGTAGAAAGCTTGTAGGTGACTCTTGCATGTAAGCAAGGATGATTGTACCCACATGAGTTAGTCTTCAAGACCTGTAGCCAAATGCCTAGATAATAGCATGTATTTTTAAAAAAGACACTAACACTAAAGAGAATCACTACCTGTGTTTACTTGAGTTTCCATATTCAAAGAGAATTTATAAACTCACTTTACTTACAAATTTTTGAGAGAAGCCTTGTCAAGGACATGTGAAATAGAAGCACTGGTCTGACAGTGCCCAAGAATGACTGGCATCAGGCCTAACTCATTATTTTATCAAGGATCTGGCAGTCAATCAATAGGAAATTATCTGTGCTGTATTGACATAAATCATAATTGGTTTCCCTTGAATGCCATGCCAAATCCTTAACAGAATGAGTTACTGTATGCTCTATGCCAGTTTTCTTTCTTTATCAGTTCAGCTCAAATCCTTCTCTGAATGCAGATGAACAGTGGTATCCCCAGCAGAGCAATCCTCTGGGAACACAAGAATTGCCATACCTAACCCAGCACCCTGCATCTAACAGATAATACCCAATGTCTCAGAAGTCAGGGAACTGAGGAAGAAAATGCATCTGTTGAACCATGCATTGTGATTATAGGAAACAGGATTTTAAGAGTCTTTTGTGTTTCTTCTCTAAGTGGGAAATCTGGCTGCATCTCTTTTTCTCTTTCTGCAGCTTGACCATAGCATCTGCATTCATGTGCCCATCAATACAAGATCACATTCACACCCTCGAAATTTTGCTCAGAAATTGATGTCTTAGAACCTGAAAGAACAGCACTGCAAAGCAGTGTTTTTATTTGTCCCCTCTTTCTCAACTGACAGTTTCTTCCATGGTTACAAAAGTTACCAAAGGTCATGATAACAACCTGGTCTTTCAAATGTTGCTAGTCACAATCTGCCCAGCCAATCGAGTATCTGAAGAGACCTGGCACAAAATTAAGCCAGATTTGCCTTGAAGGCCTGCCACCTCGTTTGGAGTCAGCTGGAGGTGGAGTTTCCCCCAAAGCCCTGCTAACACAAGGACCCACAGCAGTCACTTTCTTTGAAGCCTGTTGCTTCTCTGCTGATCAGCACCAAATGAGGTTGACGCCAATCTCTCTTTCGCTCCAGCTTTGTTTTCTGCCATTAAAAAGACTGGAGAAGCAGTGGTGAGGGTTATTCTCCTAAACCATGGCGACTCCCTGTTCTGGGACGGAAAGATATAAAGAAGGAGATAAAAAGAAAGGAAAAAGCTGTAAGAAAGGAAAAGGGTAGATATGGGAGGGTTTCACATTCACAACTTCCACATGAACAGGAAAGTTTTCCTTCATGCTGCAGTCCATGAACCAAACTCAGTCATGCCAGCTGGGTTCTGCCGTTCGGAAGCAAGTCACAGACCTGGAGCAGACCTTGCCTGGCAGAGCTCCTGCTGAAAGGCAAACCCAGCTGCTGAAGCCAGATTACAAAAGCAGCTTCAGCGAGTTCATGGCAATTAACAGCAAACATAGACTAATGCAACAGTGACACTGCAGTAAATCTCTCCTCCCATTATCTTTTTTTTCTCCCTGTTTTTTGTTTCTGTATTTGTTATACGTATTTTCTCATCATACATCGAGTACTATTCTACTCTGAAATTCTTGGTGGATTAATAATTCTTAAAGTAGACAAACTGACATTTAGAAACTTCATGTCTTTTTCTTTTTCTTTTTTTTTCCTTCCTTTTTTTCAACAGGCTGTTCAAAGTGGAATAACACATTCCAGGATGTACTTCCATCAGCCAAAACAAGCGTACTTTGTATCTGCTCGGGCATGAGGCATACATTTTAGATGCACTTGTATTAATTCACTAACCAACCCAGACCCAGGACTTAAAATGTCCTGTAATTTCTTGGCACTTGAACTGTGTACTTACAGCGCTATCATAGGCTGACAGTTTGTTGATTAAAAACAAGCCAAGTAAAGCAG
Organism: Pampusana beccarii; assembly: GCA_013399365.1. Taxonomy (NCBI): domain Eukaryota; kingdom Metazoa; phylum Chordata; class Aves; order Columbiformes; family Columbidae; genus Pampusana; species Pampusana beccarii. Next base: position 239,286 of record VWYH01005844.1, on the reverse strand, counting down.
ATGCAGATGTCAGTACTTGATTTAAATGATTATTCACATTCTCTCCTAAGTTAGATGAAAAAAAGAACATTTCTTTCTGCATCATAATGATTTAATACACAAGCTGGGCTAATGGCAAGACTTTTTCCCCATTTTTAGTAGAGTTGCTTTTACTGTATAGGTCTGTATAATACAGCTACAACAAACTGTCAAGTGATCTTTCAAATATCTTTTCCCAATACTGCATTTCCTGAAGCTATTCCCAACTTTAGATAGAGTTGCTTGTTTCAAAATAAAATAAACAAACACAATCATTTTTAGGTTTTAATAACAATAATAATAATAACAAAATAGATTTTTCTTTGGTAGACCACAGAAAAAGATTCAGGCCATATAAATGCAAACTACTGTAATACTAAAACACAACGGTTTCAAAGAAGTTAGCCAGTGTTCTGACCCAACAGCACTTCGTAGAACACAACTAGGGATTTCAGAATCTATTTATCGTGTCAAAGCATGACAAGAGTCACTTATGCTAGAATCACATAACAAAAACACAAAAGACAGTAGAAAAAAAGCAAAGAAATAGAGGAAATAATTTCATATCATATTACAAAATGCAGAGGACACTTTCCCGTGACTCTACATGAACTCCGATTGCAGAACAGAAAGCATTTGACTGTCCTAGGTAGGTATGCAATGACATCAGCATAGCAGATATCAAAGTTGTCATGGAAAAAGCTCCAGGCACAAGGTGGGAGTTTGAAGTGCTGTGAAGAGACGAAGATGGATAAAGAGAATAAAATAATCATATATTATAGCAAAGTAAGCCTAGGGAAAAACAGGTGAATGGGTGATCTGTTGTGATGATATAAACTCTGAAAAAATGGCTATTAGTATTTATCTCTCTCTTACAGATATGCAATCAGACCAGGTCTTCATTCCAAGACACGAAAATATACCCAGGAAATATCTGAAATAATAACAATACAAGAGGAACTGTAAGCAGCAGTGGGAAGTGATGCGATACAAAAACATACTTTCAGCATCATTGCCAAAACCTCCATTTTATACCAAAAGGTTAATAACATTTTATTTCTTTTTAATAGCTACAGAGACAGACACATCCTCAAAATAATTTCATGCACAGCTAACTTGTCAAGACGGCCTCAGAAGAATTTCTGAGAAGAAAAGGGATCTGCCTCACATGCAAAAAAAAAACCACAAAAAACAAAAAACACTCAAACAACAACAACAAAAAAAAAACAAACCAAAACCACCACACCAAACACAAAAAAACCCCATCTTGCAGCAAAAGCTTGATAGTTGGGAGAAAGTAAGAAAAGAAAAGTAAGTGTAAGCAATGCTGACTTGGATGAGGGACAAGAGTAACAGAACAGAGAACATCGTAGGAAGAACAAAAAGGGAGAGAACAGACCGCATTTCTGAACATATCAGTTCCCTGTGTGTTAATGCAAAAAGCATGAAGAGCTATCTGGCAGAGCTGAAAGTCCTTAATAAACAGGATCAAAATTATGAGTCAACTATAATAGAGACCTGGTGGGAATATTCACATGGTTGGAATATTTAACATCTTACTCTGCCAGGGAAAATGAGGAAAGAGGCACTTCTGAGTGGCAGATTGTAAAAGGATACAGATCTATATAAAAACATCTTGATAATAGTGAGGAAAAAGAGCAAAGGTGTTATCCTGGTGAATGTCAGCCATCAAAACAGGAGGATCAAGCACAAGGCACTTTCACGAGAAACTAGCAGAGAGCCCGCAAGGTACAGGTCTTCACAGTAATAGGGAGCTTGAAAGCTCCAACTGTCTCTTGGGTGAGGATCAGAGTAGAGCAGGCTCTCCAGAAACTTCTCTAAGAGGAAATTTGATGATTTTTTGATGCAGAAACTTGTTAAAACAACCAGGAGGGAAGTAGGTCTGAATGCAAGCCTAGCCTATAGGGAAGAGTTATTTGAAAATGTCAGAGTGGAAGGTAAAAATAGGAGAGAGTTGAGGAAGTGAGAGTTAAAGAGAGATAAAGCAAGTGGGAAAAAGCAAAAACAAGATATTGGACTGCAAAGAGGAACTCAAAGAACTAATAAATAAGATCTCACGGGAAACAGGGAAAAAGGAGTTCAGAAGTGTTGACCCCTAAGGAGATAATAACAGCAAAATTGTAGAATATTCCAATCTGTAGAACAGCTAGGAAAGGTATCAAGAAAGCGGTCAGGTAAACCATGAGGACCTCAGAGAGACAAAGGAGGTATACCAGAAGTGGAAATAAAGTCTGACTACTTAAAATTACTGAAATCAAAAAGATCATTGTATGAACTGAGATATGACTCAAAACAAAAGAGAATGAAAAAATATTACAGAAGTTCATTAGTAGAGGGGAAAAAAAATAAGGGAAAAAAATTGCAGAGGAAGCTAAAAGGCTGAAGTGCCTAGCATTTTCCTTTACTTCAGTCTTCAGTGAAATGCCAGATGGGATCAAAAGCTATCAGACATGAGGAAGAAGAATCTGGGTTACTCAGGGGAAGGACAAGCTACAGAGCACTTTAGGTTGGGGTTGTGACTTTTTGGTTTTTTTTTCCCAAATTGCTGAGCCCAGTGGAATTCACCTTAGGTACTTAAATATGGTGAATCAATGGCAGAATCACTGGTGATTGCCATTAGAAAACCTTCATGAAAGATTGGTCTGGAAAACTGAAAAAGATCAAATAATCAGCCTATTGCAAAAGTGATAGAAAAGAGAGGGAAGTCCAGTTAACATCAGTTCCCAGAAAATACTGGAAAATCAAACAAACTATTTGTAAAAATCAAGACTACAAAAAAACAAGTAAGAGTGGATTTGTCAAGCACAAATCAAACCAAACCCATCCAATTTTCCTCTTTGACAGGACACGGGCTTTGTAGACAGAGGGAGACATGTCAAATGTCTTCATTTCTGTAAGGCTCTTGACGTTGTCTAATGTAGCATAACAAAGGAGCTGGAGAAACTGGGTCCAGGTTAAACTAGTAAAACATCGGAAGGAAAACTGGTCAGATATGCAGAAGGAGATTCATGGTCAAAAGCGAAGGCAGCATCAAGCAGCATGTCACCACAGATTATCTTGAGCTCATACTACTCACTATATTTATTAATGCCCTAGAAGACATTGCAGGACATATGGTTGTTACATTTGCATGTGATATGGTAAATTAGAAAATGAGGTTAGAATTCAAAAAGACCCTAGCAAACTGAAAAAAATGTTCTGTAGAAATACTGACTTGGTAGCAAACTTGCAGAAAAAGACATCTGAGTTTCATAGATGATCAAAAGCTGAACATCAGTCACCAAAGTCCTATTGTTGCAAAAAAGCCAAACATTGTACTGAGATGTATAATATATATATATGTATTATGAGACACGTGGAATATTTCTTCCACTCAATTTCCTAAACTTCTCTGTCCTAAGAAGATACTCTTTAAGTAATATTAGCTCAGTGCAATAAAAACATATCCAAATCTTTTTACTAAAGAATAATGGTGCATCAGTTAGATTATTCCTATACCAAATACTAGTCTGAATTCAAATTTGCAAGAATATAGTGATGCTATCAAAAACTGTGACATGAATATAGTCTATCTCTGTCATGCAAAGATTTGGCATATGGAAGGATACATGAAACTCAGACATCAATTGATCACAGGAAGAAGGCAGCAAGATTAAACTCAATTAACAGTAAAGCAAAAGCAAGTCTTTTCTATCAACTTATTCTATCCTCTCATTTTCTTACCACTGCCATTTACAAAACCACTGACAACAAATACATTGCAACTTATAGGCACATTTTGATCGTCATGAGCTGTCACATTTTAAACCACAGCAGAACACGATTTCTTGGCTTCCTTTTTTGAAGATGAAAGCAAGAAGTATTTTACAGAAGTGTAGAGAAAATTCCTTATCACTGTATTATTAACTAGAAGCCACTATTTTTTGGCTCCAGACAGCCAGAGATGGCCTCTGAGTCACCCAGCTGCCAACCTCTAGCAAATAAATCACCCAGCTTCTTAGATATGGTTTTCCCTGCAACGTTAGAATCCACTCTGCTGGGTTTCAAAAACAGAAACAACCATAGAAGTCTCAAAAAAAACCCCATAAACTTGGATGGGTTTTCTGAAGGCTTCACACTCTCTCTTGGCATAAGGGAACTTGTTCAAACTTCCAGCGCTGGCAAACACCTTATAGCCCTCTGGGTCACAGAAAGACAATTGAAGCACCTTATCCAGTGCCTGTACTGGTTATTTCTACGTCACTGAGAGGTCAGTTCCTCAATACAAAGGCTAAAATAATGAGACACAATAAAACAAGCACTCATAAAGACATTGTAGTGTTTTGGTTTTTTTTTAAAGACACTGATCCCAAGGAAGACAGAATGGAATGTCATTTGGGACAATGCCTGTATACAGATGCCACAAATTAAACAAGGTCATGGGGCTAAGAAGGGTTGATAGTATGCTGCCATCACTAATCACATGCAGTTGGCATGGTAACACTTCCCTATAGATCTGTATAATTCCCAATTGTATATGGCATGGCAGTTCTGGGTTACTCATGAGGACGTAGGAATTACTATCTAATCTCTAAAAGCTTTTGCTGACTTGTATTAAATAAACTGACCTGCAGTTCTACATGAAATGCTGTAAGAAAAATGCTTTATTTTTAAGGCTACCCATTGCACATTATTCTATACAATACAGAGCTCCCTGAAGTTTTTAAACATTTAGAGAAAAACGAAATTGGGCAGGGAATATGTTGTAAACAATGTTTACCCATACGCTTGATGAATAATTAATAAGAAATATGTCATAGAAAGGTAATTTTAAAGGCTTTTTTAATCGTCAAAATATTCTGATGCAAGTAATAAATTATTCGTTTGTAATACTTTAAATAAATGTGTCACTGAGGAGTTGAAACCAAATAATTGAAATCAGTTTCCTTCAAATTCATTTTTATGTTGAAATAAAGTATTTTCTGAAGCAAATAAATCCACCTTGTAACCTCTGTATTTTAGTCACTCAAGTTGTCCTCATTTTTCGTGCTGCTTATATGCTCAATGAAACCTCCTTTTTAATATGTCATCTATTCTGTGACAGATGGAAGCCTTCATTTTACTCAACATCCTGAAGAAGGGAAGGCCATTACAGGACAAATTAGAATAAAATAACTAACTTCTTAGTCATCTAACAAACTAAAGTGAGCTTTCATCCAAACTGTCTCAGCTTATCTAGATCTGCCAAACAAAATTTGTGAGTTTAGATATCCAACTGAATTGGAATGGTTTCTACTTTTCCCTCCTTCCCTTCCTATTTCTTCGGCTCCTCCCTATTTCTCATTCTTACCATCATTTTTAATGACATTCCTATGGTTGCTCCACATGGCTAGGCTAAGTTAAGGTTGTACAGGTGCTTCAAGCATCCTCTCCCATGCTGTAGAATATTTTGGTATCTTTTTAACAATTTGAAATCTGTTTTTTTCCTGACTTTGATAGTGCTTAGATTTGTGAAGGACAATATACCTTTTAAACTTTTAAAAGCACTGTTATAGTCCTAGCCCCAAGACTTAGTTTAATGGATACTTTTATGTTTATTGTGTGGCACCCCATAGAGTTTTAGGCAGCTTCAAATGCAGATCAGTTCCTTAGAAATTTTGCATTAGATATGTCACAATTATAAGGTTCAAGGAAGTGAAGCCATGGGCTATAAATTATGACTAAAGTAATATGATTGTTCAGCAAAATTTATTTGGTTGTTCATGTAAAATAAGTAGCACGGCTGTTTGTTATTGATGAGGGATTTGACTGATAGGAGACCAGTGCCTTGGAGGACCAGCACAGTACGGACATACGATAACTGAAAGCCAAGAAGCAGATGTTGAAGAGGTAACAGAGAGGCCAAAGTAACCACAGAGAGATGCAACGGCAGGTAGGACAGCTGTGGGAGGCAACAGCAGCTAAAGCCCCTGGAGGTGTGGGAGAACAAGATCTTGAAGCTATAAAGTAGGGAGATCCTGGGAAGGGAGCCAGAGTAAGGACAGAGTGGTGTGTTGTGACCGCTAAGTTCAATAAAGCCTTATTCCCTCAGAAATGTTACAGTAAAACAGCATACCAGAGACCACAGGCTTCCTGGTACACAAAGCGTGTTGCCTGTATAAAGTTTAGTAAATGCTGTTAAGAACTTCATTACGGGTCATGGGAGAGACAGCTCACACCAGTCACACAGTAGGACATATAAGAGCTAAAGAAATAATCTTTTATGCTTCAGAAACCCACCCAGGAAGAACTCTCATGGCACCTCCTAGCCAGGGCTAGGAGGAAACTGCCACTATTAAGTAGCCAACTAATGTCCAGTTCCAGATGGAACCATCAGACCCCAGGATATGTATATGAACATCAGGAGAGACTGTCCAAAAAGGGGTGTCAATGCAAACTCCAGCTGTGTGAGGGTGTTGCCTGGTACAGGGAGTGCTGCTGTGGACAGTGGAGGCCAGGGGTGACATCTGGCTGCTGGGTTATGCTTTGACTGGAAAAATTACACAACCCAAAAGGTACCTGTTGACTGAGTTTAAGTCAAACTGCATTTTTTTATTTGGTTCAAGACTTTCTTATCCTTAAAAGGCTGATCTTAAACCTCTGGTTTAAGCTTGACTGTTGCTCCTGGAAAAGGATGAATTAGAACAAAACTGTCCCACTACAGGTGCTCCAATTGCAGGGTAGGAAAGCAATTAAAGCAGCATGTGCAGCCAGCCCTGGATGTGCTGACGAAATGAATGGACATAGTGAGGAAACACAGTCTGTGGGGACAGTTTCACTCCAGACTGCAAAGCAGCTCTGAGCAGGCTGCCAAATACCTGCCTTGAACCAAGTCAGGCACCAACCTGCGCTCCTCCTGCAAGGAGCAGGTGGCTGAGAGCATTGCCACTGTTGGGACTGATGCACTGGGAAGATGTTTGCAAAAGAGTGTGTTTCACACAGGTGGGCACACTTGGAGTCCAAGATTTGAGGGGCAGGCAGCTCCCAGCAACAAGGCAAAGGCAGGGAAAGTTTCAGCTGACTTCTAGAAGGAGAGAAGGGAGATCCTGGCACAGAAACCAAAGCTGGCCCAGCTCTGTTTGGGGACAAGCAGAGGGCAGGAAGGTGACAAAGAGGAGGGAGATTACATGTGCTCTTAAGGGAGGAAAGTGCAAACACGGGTTTGGGTTAAAGATCAGGAACTCACTTTCTCCCATAGGCTGTGAAGTTGTGATATGCTGGGACAGGAAAATATAAATATTTTACTTAGAATCTCTCCTACAGCTGCTAACATTATGTACTAAAACTCTGCAAAACTAATAAACGATTGGATTTTAACTTGATCTGGAAAACTCAGTCCAAGATGAACTGAGTTTCCGTTGTCAGACAAATGGCCCACACAGAACACCACAAAATGTTTGTGCCAATAATTCTGGTGACTGTGCAGGTAGAGGCATAAACAGCTTTATGGTTTTGTACCTAACCCATACAGACATGCAGTTTCAATAGTTTGTATGGAGATCCAGTTATGAATTATAAATAAATGAATTTATGTGAACCAGTGTATACACAGAATAGAAATGTATACCCATTTACAATGCACATAATTTTTCCTACATGACAATTTCGGTTGATAAGGAATTGAACATCATTGATCTTTGATGGTTTTCTCTTTCTATAATGGAGGTTAAGTATTCCCGGTATTATAATTTTGTCTGTCTTCTGCTTCCTCAATAGTGTAGTTGACACCTAGTCCAGGATTTATCATGCAAAAGCTCGTTCACGCTAAGGGCCACCACTGCTACTCTTGGATGAGTTTATACTATCAATTAAAGGTTACTTCAAACTCATGTAAGTTGGCAAGTGTGAACCTGCCCCCTGGAGCAAGCCAGCAATGCCTAAATGAACCAGAGTCAACAGCATCACTATATGGCCTCTAGCTAAAAAGTGTTTCGCCGTCTCCCATACTGGAGAGAAGATCAAACTAGAAAACACAACTAAATAAAAGCATTTACTTTAAAAAGACATCCCCTCCTCCCAGGACAGACTTAATACACAGCCTTGAGCACAACCTGCATCACCTTCAAATAAACACAAAAAGCGACGCTGTTTTACGCAAAAGCCAAGTCTTGTAAATATTTCCCTACTACCCAGCTAATTTTTCTGCATTTTCTGCAATTTTCCATAGGCAGGGACCTCTAACCTGTCTTGGAGTTCCCATAGCTGAATAAAATGTGTCTTATCTAGACATTTTTAAAAGGTCATTAAGTACCTATGCATTTTGTCTGGCTTCTCAGGTGGAAGAAAGTAATTTTGCAGTGCTGCTGGTCCAGTCACTCACTGGCAAAAGAAAATGTTTTACTGCACCTTGCTTGCTCCTGCCTCACTACTCACAAATAACACCTCTTTAAACATCTTGTGTTTGTTTAAGCACAGTATCTGTGACAAAATCCCCTCTCAGTCATTGAAAGAGCCTGGCAGGAACCTGATGAGGGAGTCAGGAGCTGTAGTGGTCGTGTCCATCTGGTCAAGGTTCCAACAGCTGCCCACTGCCTCCACCCATGTGCTGCTTCCCACTACAGGCACAATCAACACTGACATAGCTGGAGATACGAACCCAAATAATACTGTTGATTTTATTATTTTCTTCTTTTAGCTTTTTTTCTTTCTCTTTTATTTTGTTCTCCTTGCACTTCCATTGTGCCATGTTTGCTTCCCTCATCTCACATCTGTTCTGTTTGGAAATACGTTAAGGACCTGGAATAGAGCTAGGAGTGTAAGAGCTGACTTTTAGCCATTTGAGGTTAGATGAGCAGCCAGAAACAGCTGACACCACACCCACACACCAGGGGACTGAATTACCTTTGTTTTGCAGAGCACTGGTCCCTGCTGAAGCTCTTCTAGAAAGTGTAATGAATGGGAAAGTGAAAAAAACATTTGGTTGTGCTCATCAACTACTGATACATCAGGAAACTCCTCCTAAGATTTCTGCAACTAAACCCATTAATTGTCCCTGTAGCTAGGGTTAATAGAAAATGGCTTAAGTCAAGGCAATGGATAAGGTTTGGCACAAAAGAATAGAAAACAAGGCTCCAGAAGTTTCAAATTTGAGTATGAATTTCTGCAGTCCCTGTATTTCACTAGAGCTGTCTTTGGTGTCAAGAGACTTGGCTACCAAGCCTAAAAACAAAAGGCTGTCTCCACACCACAGCCCCTCTGTCATTTTTCTGTGTTTAAGCACACAGCAGGCTGTGCCTCAGCAAGGTCTCTAATCTGTGCTGAAAAGGAACCAGCAAGACAACTGATGTTATGTTTCAGCACCTCATTTTTCTGTCTGTTTGGTTGTTTTGAATTCTTCCAGAGAAACAAGCAAGATTAATGTTGAGATTATTACCGGTAATAACCTATAAATATTGGTGAAGTGATAACATTTTCCACTTGGTGGCAGATATTGCTTTTAAAAATAAGCACAAAGCTGAAAAGACACATTGAATGCAGTTTTTTACTGAGAAAGAGCTCTGCAGTGCCAGATGGGCACAGACTCCTCTTGGATGCAGGGCTGAGCTGCAGAGTTCTGGTCAAGGACATGTCCCAGGAGCCATGTGTGTGGCAGGCAGCTGCACACAGCCATGATTCCTCATACCCTTACGGCCCCACCCAGCCCCACAAGTCATTTGGGGATGACAGGAAGATTTTCTCTTTGCCATTCGGACTCTCTGGAACTCCATGAAACCCCTAGGCCTTGGAAAAGATCAGAGCGTGCAGTTTTTTGAGCATGGGGTAGTCAGCAAATGGTAAGTTTGCCACAGGCTGTGTAACTAATGCTCCCTCTTTTCCTGCCTTCTCCCATTTACCTTGCCTGTAAGCAGTTTGGTGCAGAAAGGGGTAATTTTTTTCCTCATTCCCTCGTGTGGTTCTGTGCTATGGCAGAGCACTCATTGAGGGATGTAAAATGCAAGGACAATGTCCCTGGTTCGGGGCACTGGGGACACACGCTGCTGGGAGCTGGAGAGAGCTCTGGGGAAGTATCGCCTGACCCTTGCTCCCCGCTCTCCCCAAGGCAGACTCTGTCAGTCCCTCTCAGAGTCAGGGAAACACACCAGTTCCCCCAGGACAACCAACCTTTTGTCCTTTTTCTTCTAAGATCCCACCATGGTGGGAGGGCAGAGGACAAATTTTACTCTGATAGCTAACAATGAACATCACAGAATCACGTGAATCCCATCGACCTGCAAACAGGACTTTTGCACCTTCAGTCAGGTTGCTGACTAGAAACAAAGTCACTATACTAGCCGGCAGGCAGTTAGCCAATTAAGTTCATGAATGTCAATGCATTTTTGCATGAAAACTTTTCTCAATAAAAATGCAAAATATAGAGGTTTTGACTAATTTCCTTTGATATTCTCACAATCCTTAAAATACAGCAATTTTTCTCTGGTGAAAGTTAACGCTTGTCCCCAAAACGCAGCCATTGTCATCCCATTTTCTGTTCCAAGAATATTTCTTGAAGTAATATTATGTCAACCAGGGTGAAAAAAAGCATTGCAATGATACATCTCTCTGGAGCAGGGCATTGTAGAAAACGGCTCTGTCACATACACTCATGGACTGCCATGTCATTTATGCAGCAGGACCCCTCAATTTCCAGGTACTGCCTTCATCTCTATCATAGCTGAATACTCTTTCAACAAAGAAAAGATATCCTGAGGCCATGACATATGCTTCTATAGCTGAGATTTATTTTGAGCTGTACTGAACAAGAACACATAGCAATGCATCCTCTCTTAGCAGAAAGCCACACTCTCAAAGTTCCCTTCTGTCACCACTGCATGGGAAGCCGACTGCTTCCGCCTAATTATTCTGACCTTTCCGCTATCAGGAATTGACTCAGACTATTCAAGGACCAGAGAAAGAGGCTCTGTTTTCGCTTCAGTATTGTGTTGCTTGGTGGCAGCGTAGCCCTCTGACACTGTAGTGTTTCTCTTCAGCATTCACTTCCTCTTGGACCCCTAGTTTGATATCAAAAAAAGAAAAAAACACAAAAACAAAACAACAGAATAATACATTCCCATCCAGCTATGCGTCTCTCCTGTCTAAGTGTGGCTCTGCCGTTGGATTTTAATGCCGATGAATCACATCCCAGAAAGGGTATGGGCCACTGCTTAGTGATGCTAATGAAACCTCCCTCCCTCTCCATGTTAGAGCCCATTCTCTTTCAAGAACTGAGAGTGGAAGGAAGACGCTGTTCTCTCAGCTAGAGAGTAACACGTGACACGGACAAGCGATGGATCCTACAGGTGGCCTGTTGGGAGGGCCAGATGCCAGAAATTTCCTAGCTCTGCCTCAAAAACAAAATTACATTTATTTCCACTTTCCAGATAGTTGGCGTGATGCTGCCCTTATGCTAATTCAACTGCACCATGTCCCCACACAGGGAGTTTTAGGAGAGCTTGCAGTTATAGAGTCACATTTTCTATCTCATTATTTTGTCTCCTGCTCATCCTGACCTTCTCACAGGTCTTATTTTCCTCTTCCTGTTCACTTTACCGTGTCTCCCTCTCTGCCACTAATGTCAGTGACAAGGTACAAGAGCAGCTATCTAAATTTCTTTTCCTTCTAACTCTAATTACTTTCCCCCTCCCAAAGGAAAAAATTCAAAGGTAGTTACAATATTAATTGGACATGAAATTTCACTCAGAATTTTCCCTCCTGTGCTTTTGATATGTTATATTGGTTATGACAAGGCTGGTGATTATGTTACAGAAAAACAAACTGTTATAAGCAAAAAATGACCAAGACTAGAAATGTGGAAAATCAGAAGTAATTAACATGGTTTAGCCCACTTATCTGATTTTTTTATTTATTTATTTGCTCACATTTTTGTACAGCATTGGAAAATTCCCTCTTCAAGCCAGGTGGACTAGTGAATACTCATGCCATCTGCTTAAATATCTAATTTGCAGTGTGCCATCTATATGACCTTCAGTTTTCAAATCATTTTATAACCCATCAATCTGTGCACCTGGCACAATATCCTCTCTGTGTACCTGATAACGGATTAGCACATTTTAACCTCTCTTGTGGCAAACAATGAATATTCTCTATGCTCATCACAGCTTTGCTCCCCATTCCATCCCATGCACTTGCTGTTACAGGAGGACAACATAATGAATTTGTCTGAATCAGAGTCATTTTCATCTGACATTTTGCAAGAATCCATTTGCTCTCAGCACCCAGGTTTTTTTATTATATTTTACCTGGTTTTTACCTGTCATGCAGACTCTGTTAGAAAATACCAATTTTTCATTTTTTAAAGAGAAGAAACTGTGCAACTCAGCACGGAAACTGAGACTACAAAGAGCACGTCACACAAAATGCTGCGGACTGAGAGCATTACTCATGCAGGTGCTCACCACATGGTATTCTTCATAAAAATAGTATCCGGTGCTGTCGTCACTAAAATTGTCCAAAGGAACGAACAAAGGCAAACAGCTTGCTACGTGCTCCAGATGGGGTTAAATGAATGTCTGCCCCTTAAAGCATTTTCTGAAAAGTTTATATGTCATGTCCTTGAGCTGTCTGGCTGTCAGTGATTTTTCAAATGCATTCAACATTTCCTTCCTTGCTCCCATCCAGTCAGATGATGCTGATGCGGCAGTACCAGGAATGTGACTTATGTTAGAAGGCAAAATGCTCACCCAGCACATGTTCAACATGTGTCACAGGGAAGAGACCAACCCAAGCAGATAGCAAGAGGCAAAAATATGTCTCCTAGTTCTGATCACTGACAGGCAGTGAAGGACTGAAGCTCTCAGATGAGGCTTTTGTCATGAAAGAAATCATCCTTCAAGGGCAGTGCAGGACAGTGGGATGGGAAAGAGTTCGCATTCAGCAACACAGCAGAGCACAAATGGAGGTAAATGAAGCTGACCAAGTTCTGTGAGGGCACTAAGGAATTTGTTCACATCTTACTACCCAACCTGGGACACTGGGAAAATGAATTAACCCTCTCTTTAGTTAAACAGGTAAATATAGGTGTGCTTCCCTCACCAAAAGAAATGAGGATGCCTCTGAAGTCCATTTCCCTGAAAACCAAGATGACATCTGGTAACTGGCATGAGAGCATTTCCTCTGTCACCTCTGTCTCCTCAGTTAAGTATTACTAAGTCTGCTAAGACCAAAGTAAACATTTTCTAGTCTCAGTTAAATGTTGTCAAACAGGACTGATACTGCGAGTGGAACTGGCTGGGAAACTTCTGGTGAGTTTCTTGACTAGAAAATAGAAGTTTGTAAAAAGTAACACTTTGGTCCAAAAAATGTTTCAAGGTTAAGAATCATCTCTGTTTGCCCCCATTGTGGTATCAGGGTAGTCAGAATGGTATCTTAAACTTTGCTCTGTCTTACTCAGATCACAAACTTTGGTCTGGGTCTGCTTGGTGTGAGTATGGGCTATCCCGCCAATATAAGGATCAGCTTGCCATCAGCATCTTACATGCTCCTGCTTGATACCTGTGCAACTGTTCATAGCAACTGTGGATGTAAGGAAACTGTTCTATAAATTAAGGCGCATACTGTGGATGCAAGAAAACAGCGGAGCAAATATTTGAAACTGGTCACTCTCCACACTCTACTGGAGTTACACCTAGCTTTAACTCGTGGTCTAAGTGTGTCTTTTTAGATAGACAGCATTCAGTTTCATCCAGTTTTAAGAAAGGAGGGATGCTAAAATCTGAGTAGTGTTCAAGCACAGCCCTTGCCATGCATGACTGACCGTGCCAGTCAGTGCCAGCCAGCTGAGACCTGCCAGTAGTCACTTCACTCGTTCCTTCTGCATTTTACCTGGTGTGACTCCCACTTCTTATAAAAAATCCTCTCTGTTCACTTAAGCCTCAAATATTTTAGCAGCCTGCTGTCATCTGTAAAACCAAGATCAAAGACAACAAAAGTGCCTGCCTAATCTTGAATATAATCCCCCTTAGGTGGACTTGTTCCTGAGCTGCAAGTACCAGTAGTCCCTCCATCTCTGTCTTTGAATTTAGGTTTAAGACACTGGGATCTCTCACTCTGTTGCCACCACAGATCTGGCTGTTTTCCAAGAGCCCAGTTTCTGCTACCATTCATGGTGTGTAGTACCTACGGGCATGAAAAGAGTCTAGTTTGTGAATAGTCACACAGCATATGACAAAGGTATCAGAAAATGGCCTGTCATCAGATCTGTCATATTGCTTTTCAAAATGAGAGTTCCTGTCACGAAACAACAACTGACCGCTCCGCAGCAGGACCGGAGAGGTGAGCAACTGCAAACAACCACCCCTATAAATGCCAACGCACTGTCCTTATCTGACCCTGTGCAGCTCCAGGTGATAAAATAGGGTTGACAAAAGTCAAAGCTTGGAGACCTATGTTGCCAGACCTTTAGGAAGCTGCAAAAAACCAAATAAATGCATGTCTTTGTTCTCCCTTAAATATTTTTCACCAGACAGATTTTCTTTTAGCTTTTGTTCATGCTGTATTTCTCACATCTGCATGCATTCGTTAATAGTGAGGCAGTGCATCCAACACAGACCATGAATCTTCCCTCATGTGCATCCTCTCACAGCCTGGACAGGATCTTCCTTCCTTGACAGGGGCTTTAACATTTCCCCTTTAATCTCCCCAAGCTTTTCTTGGGTTTGAGTACTCCAGATATTATGTAGTTTTAATTATTCCGGTAAAACACTGCGAAATCTCAAGTGTTTTTATTCCCCTAAAAGCTGGCAAGAGATGTGTAAGTTGTCTGTGCTTTTGTTTCACTTACTACACACTTTGTTTTCCCTTTCTCTCCCAATTGCCAGCACAAAACCAAAATCTGCAAGTTTCCTTCTTAGCCACCCTGTGCCAGATTTTCCAGGAAGTAATCTGGAGTGCTGAGTCCCGTAAGGAGCTGTTGTTCCCACAGCAAACATCTGCACTGAGAAAAACAGCACAAGGAGAGATGATCAAAAGCTACATACAACAGCTCCTATGTGCTTTACATCTGTGTTGCTATAACCTATTTAGCAAGCAAATTTCAAAGTTTCTCCTCTAATTTTTAATTTAATCTAGGACCATATTTGCTGCATATACGAATTATTTTCTCTGCTGAGTTTAAAGAAACAATTTACCATTTTTACCTAAGATGACATTGAATTCAACGTGTTAGCTATAGTGCATTTAGGGTAATAGCTCTAACTGTAACTAACAAGCTTTTCTTAAGCTATTAAAGATAAACAGCTGATTAACTTAAAGGCATGTATCTGTCAGATAAGTAACACTAGTCATTGTTCCCTGTGAAAAAAATAGCCACATATTTGCTTCAATACATATTTCTGTTGATTAATTATGTAAAACAATATCAGTTATTCTACCCTGGAGTTAAGAGAAGGACTTCTATTTAAAAGAAGGACTCTTGAGAAAACAAATTTCATTTCAAAGGTTATTAGCAAAAAGAAGCCTTTGTTTTAGTCTTAATGGAATCATTCTCCTAGGATGACACAAATATCCATAAAGCACCATGATTTCATTTGGGTTTTAAAAAAACAAAAACAACTTTATTTTCCCTTGACGCAAAACAAGATTAGCTGGGTTCGTTGTTTTTGGTTTGGTTTTGTTGGCTTTTTTTTTTTTTTTCTGTATTGGGTAATACAATAATGGCTAGATTGTTTGTCTCTGGCCATTGCACGAGCATGCAGGGAGCAGGGGAGAAGACATAAAAGATCTCCTCTGCTGAGGAGCAGGAGGCGGTGTGCCTGGAGCACAGCCCTCTCCTCCCACCTGCTGCTGCCCCAGATCCTGGGGCACGGCTGGACCCTGAGCCGGCAGCATCACACCTGCCTGCTGGGAAACACAGATTAACCACTGCAGGTTTGCTGCCCTTGCTGCACCGCCATGCAGTCATGGCCAGGGAGGGAGCTGGATCAGGGTCTCGTATTGTCTAGACCAGCCAAGAGGTCTCAGCTGCCGTACGCAGAAAACGAAGCTGCTGCTTCCTACATAGTGCAGGGTGCGCATTGTCCTGCGGTCTGCAGCTGTGGGGGAGGCTGTCCGTCCTTCAGCCAAAAGCCGCAAAGGGCTTTGTTTACATCAGTGCAGCTGTGAGGTCCCCCAAATGTAGGACAGCTGCTTAAAGCCAAAATGAGCTCCTAAATAGTGTGAACCAAACTGTCCTCCTGCATCTGCCTTTTCAATCCCGTCCAATAAACTGTCCACTAGTAACAAAATAGGATGAGGCTGCAAGATGGAGAGCACATGCTAATGTGATTATGGTGGTTGGTCAATGTATCCTACCTTGCTTCCATGGAGAAGGAGCTCTCCCAGCCTCTGACAAGGCCCTAGAGAGGATCACCCATCTTCACAGAGGGTAAAGTGGACAAATTTCAAAATATTTGCCTGTTTTTCACCAATCTCTACGTAGGAAAAATCCTCAAAGAGATAAAGCAAAGACAAGTAACCGTGTTTGCTTGTTTACAAATCCTTCAGTCACAAAAACAAAACAAAAAATTATGGTTTTCTTTAAATAGATACTCTGAGGTCTTCAGAATTGGAAATGTGTCGATTAATCTGGGAAAAGTCCTTGGAAAATAGCCAAAAGAGCCAAATGCTGAAAAAAATCTCTGTATGCTGTCCCATGTTAGTAGACGACACATAAAAAAAAAGGGCTCCAACTAAAAACTTTCACCAAGCTGAAAAGGACCAAACTTTGCTCATACCCTGGAGCATGAATCTGAGAATCTGTCTGGACACAATAAAAATCTCCTCCTTAGTACATATTGTCCGATAAGAGTTTGTGACTTCTAAGTTCAGAAGGATTTTTCTTTTTTTGAAAGCATCTACAGGGGAAAAAAGACGCTATCAGAAAATCTTTTATACCACAGAAAAAGAGATAGTGATATTTGTAGCAGATAGCTGCAGGAAATTCTACTCCAGTTATCATAACATGAACGTGTTCTCAAATTAAACTACTAAGAAAGTTCAACAAGTAGAGCTAGGTTTGTTTTCTTCATGGTTCATCATGAGCTTAGATACCTTACACCTCCTCAGGGCAGAGCCAATATCTCATTTGAGAAACATGCCATGCTCCAGATTTATTTGCATATATAAGGAGAGGGTTTTGCAGCACAGTTTGATAAACAGTTTTTAAATAGCAAATGGTACTGATAAAAACAAGTGGGGGGTATGTTGTGTTTTTTAAGACAGAGGTTTTCTTTGGAGACAGCTGAAAGAAAGGCGTGCAGAAAGCCTTGTACTTCCTGAAGCCCTCCTGGAAGTAGGCAGCACTCTAAACAAAAGAGTCTCATGCATCGTGGGAAATTAGCGCCAGTATCTCAACTGCATTCGTATTAAAACCCACGTTAACATGGGCATCAGATCTATGCTACACTGTCGTGATTTTGGGACTATAGCGAAAACGTGTCATAATCATGTCTTTTGTATTGTTTGGAAAATACTGCTTAAAACAATAAATCTATTTTTCAGAATGTGGAAGATAGGAAGGCTTCATTTCTAAATAAGGAAATAATTTTCAGGAAACACAGGGGTTCTGTCAGCGTGTTAGAAAATCATTTTGATAAAACATTTGCAAAACATTAGATAAGTTAAATAATGCCTAAATAAAAATTTCCTGATCACTATAAATGTCTTTGCTTTTAGCAGGGACTTTGCCCCCCGCAAAATGGCATTTTTTTTACCACTGAACATCTGACATTATGATCAGAAGGAAAAAAAAAAAGTTGTAAGCACATGCTTTTAAATGGGCAACTGGCTAAACATGTAAATAATCTATGCAACATTCATTTCCTATTATTTCCTATGGAAAAAAATCACAAACTGTTCAATCAGGTTCTTCAAAAAGTCCTGAAAGGCTGTTGAAAAATGACTCATCTATTTCTACATCTGCTTAATTAATGCAAGTGAATGTGTCAAATATCCTTCCTGGTAATAGATTAGGAAATTACCTACAAGCAGCTTTGTAAAGCTGCAGGCAAACAGAATTTCTCAGTATCACTATGCAAAACATCCTGCCCTACATCAAGGCATATCTGAAAAACTTGAGGTAAAGCGAATGGGTTATAAAAATATGTACAGCTTTAAATTTTCTTGTAACAGACCAGAGCAGCATTACCATAATAGTTACATCTATCATGCCTCCTGTCACATAATTTCTGTCTCTCCTGCTCCAGCTTTGCCAATCTTGAATGCATATTTCTCTCTTTTTGCCAGTGTATCTGTAAAGCTTAAGGCAAATTTCCCACACTGATCCCTTTGCACATGGTCTCCGAATCAAGCCAGAAAGACGCTTCTTATCTACTCCTTCAAATTCCTCCTCGTGACATGTGTATTCTGTGATGTCTACAAGGAGTGAAACACCTTTATAACAGCTGGGGTGAGTTGGGAGAGCAGACATCACTGAGGTATCACTTTGAAAAATGCCTTTTTGAACAATTTGATGCGTATAGTTGACCAATACATGTATGATTATATTGCCTGTGTCTAAATTGTTTCCTCCACTTACTTCTTGTATCCTGGCCTCTTTTGATCAAGAAAAACAAACATAGTAATTCTTATGGATAAGAAGGGCAGAAAGCAAAGGAAACATGGCAGATGGGCCATGAGACAAAGAACACCAGATAATTTCATTGATCTAGAGTGAATAAAACACTATGATCCAGGGAAGTCATTCATTTGGAGTTACAGAGAGATTGCATGGGACAGTTTTCAGCAAAATATTTAGCTACCACACATGCAGTTTTAAGGCAGCTAAAGCCATTTGAAAATTAAAGTTTGGTTGTGCTGGGGAGAAAATGAAAGAAAAAAATGGGCTTGATGGAGCAATTAATTTCAGCATTTTCCATATGACAAGTTTCCGTTGTGGGTGCTAAATTCACAAAAGGGTTGAGAAGATCAGTGCATCTGGTTCTGTTACATTGTCACCTCTTGGGAAGATGAGGACACAGTGTCTGATGCCCAGACGTCTCTGATTTTCAAACTTTGAGCTGGTCGTACAAGGAAAGCAGCCGATGCATGCAAGATACCCCATCCTGAAGGGGTGGGTCAGCAGCTGAAGACCACAACTCTTTATCTAGCACTTCTCTGAGATACTTCATTGCCCCTCAAGAGCACTGGTCAGGGTTATGGCAGTGTGCCTTCCCCCAGCATGCCATGGGGCCTTTCCACAGAGAATCAGCTCAAGACATTCAGGCATTTCTAACAAATTCGTAGATGTGTGGGGCCTTTGATGTGGGCCTTCCTTTTGTTAACAAGAGTAGAGGAAGAACTGGCCACAGCTTTGACCTGTGGCTGAGAGCTGGTCTAAGTCCTTGCCTAATTCCTTGCCTTACTGCCCTTCCCTTTTTCCCCTCTTTCTATTTGATCACCTCTCCTTTTCTCTAGTCTGAGCAATTTCAGATCTAAAAGATCAAAAGGATGAGCTTTGGACCTTGCAGCCAGAGGATCTTCAGATATTAATTGAAAAGCAGGATGCTCCCTGCACAGCAGGCTGCCAGTGGACATGCAATGAGGCATTCCTCAGAAGTGACTTGGCCAGCTTGTTTCTCTGCTTGTTTCTCTGGTTGGGTAAAAGTTGATTTTGCCTTTGCATTTTCAATAACTGTTGAAACATAGGAGCAGGTCGTAATTAGGCTGATTGTTTCTTCCAGCCATTATGGACTGGATACATCTCTGCCTTTGTGACTTTGACTAGGAGAATTCTCCATTTTTCCAGAGGGAAGAACTTGCTTTAGAAGTAACCTAATTTAGAAACTCAGGACAGAGCACCATAGCACACTGCAAACAGGGTAAGAAAGTTCTTCCTGGATAGGAGACCACTTTCTTCTCATACCCGTGGGCTGCCTCACCCTTCTCTGCCTCACGGCAGAGTGCCAAAATCCTTTGTTCTTGCATGTGGTGTGGGCTCAGTCTCTGATTAGTGTTCTCTCCCACAACCTTGATTCCACCATCCGTCACTCAGCCCTTGGCCTCTCTCTGTGTGCAGAAACCAGTGCATTCCACTGAGAGCCTTCAGGTTCATGTAGAGCTCCCTCTCACCCCGCCTGGTTCCAGTACCAGGGGTCCCTGCTGCTGCTGCAAATACAAGCACAGAGAAGCCCCACAGGTTCCTCCTCCTTGATAGAAAAGGGTCTGGGAACAGGGCTGAGATTGGAAGGGTCCAAGGCTGGGGTTCCAGCTGCTCAACCAGGCCATCGCAGAGAGCTCACAGACAGGTGCTCTGCTCTCACCACACCTAGAGGAGCACTGGTGGTCAGCGAGGTCTCAGCTGTCAGCAGCTTCAGACAAGGATGTCCAAAGGAAATAATTCTTTTTTGATCTGCACTTTGCAGGCTGCTGTCTGGAAGCCCAGTGTGTATGCCTATCATTTGTTTGGTGCCTGAATCCCTGTTACACCTTCCCTTTGCTACTCCCATATACAGCACGCAATGATTTGCAATTTCAGATTTATCTCAGGATTCCTGAAAAAATTCCTCCTCCCAGCTGGTTTTCACCTCTCTCGTCATGCCTTCTGCTGCTGTTCCTGATTCCCAGGAGCCATTTTAATTTTCTTTCTTGATTAAAAAAAACAAACAAACTTATTTTGCATTTTAGCTACATTCAATCAACTTGAATATCTATCCCACATTGAATACATTCCACTTCTTTTCTCAAGCTCTTCACTTAAAGACTAAGTAATTTTTTTAACACATTTTAACACTTACTTTATAAGGCTTATTTCACCTTGATATTGGGTGCTTTTTATGTTGTTCGGTGCTTTCTGATCTGTATGAACTGACTTATTTGCTGATGTGTCCCTATAATGACTTTTCATTTGCTATGCACTTACTCCTACCATCATTCCGAGGTGGTTGTTGACTCAAATAACTTTGGGAACCTTTCCTTAATTTTTTCTCCCTCTGGTTGTTTGTCAAATTCCTTCTAGGTTTTGTAATTTTGATTAAGAGAGACTTCAAGTCTCCTCCACGTTTAAACCCCTGAGCACTTCAGCCCAGTGAACTTTACTAACCACTTCCTTTAATTTCTCAGACTTCACTCTCCTGAAATGACTCTATTTATTTTAAACTTAATCAACTCGTGCTCATACAATGCAAGGTAATTTTCTATAATCAGCAGCTCTAGAAGTTTCCTACGCCTTCACAAAACCTAGTTTGAAATAGGTAAGTGCAAATTCTTTTTACCCTTTTGTGGTTATGACAGAGAGAAAATGAACATTTAAGGACTCTCGAGTTTTTATTACCATAACGAAGCAATAAGATCTGTAAACACAGTTTTCCTTCAAAATAAGCCTTAAACTTGTATGTGTTTCTTCTGACAAACTTTTGTTTTGTAAGTGTACTGAAACAACGTATTCTGAAGGTAAAAGCTTGGCCTTATGGGAATAAACAAGGAACTGAGCTTAGTAATGTTAGGACTTTGCCCAAGAGTTGTGCAAGTAATATCAGCCTGCCCTTGGAAAAGCTGGCTGTGTCTCACATCCAATATGTCATGAAAAACAGGCTGATGAAAGGCACCTGGGAGCAGATTGGGTTTTTTGCACTTTTGAATGTACTCTGTGTATTTTTGTAAAAGTTCTAGGTAACAGTTGGGAGTCTAATGTAGTTAAGAAAAAAAAACATTGTTAAAGAAATGAAACAGATTATCTGGCAGTAACATCATGTCTTTAAGTGAAACAGAAAATACAGGCCCAAATTAAATCATAGGTGTTATAGTCATGGGTACTAGGGCTCAGATGTTATGTTCACATGAGGAGATACAGGTTTTGCTTTCAACTTAGGCTGTTTGTGATTCATCATCCCTGTAACTAAAGATGGATGAAAATTTTAATAAGAACTCATTTAAATTTTTCTTCTTCATACAACAAGCACAGGCTTCAGCTACTCTAATTTGGACCTTCATGATACTCAATATTCAAGAAGCATTCAGGTGTCCAGCCTGCACTCTGAACGTCCTTGCACATCTCAGATTTCAGTGCAACAGTTTACTCTGTAAAATGTTCCTACCAGGCATTCG
This sequence comes from Pampusana beccarii, assembly GCA_013399365.1. Taxonomy (NCBI): domain Eukaryota; kingdom Metazoa; phylum Chordata; class Aves; order Columbiformes; family Columbidae; genus Pampusana; species Pampusana beccarii. Next base: position 217,215 of record VWYH01005844.1, on the reverse strand, counting down.
TTACTTTCCTTTGCTCAAGAGCTTCCATCATTTACCCAGAAGAGAGAAGTGTTATAGCATACCACAAGCAACAGATAAAAAAATCCCAATAACAGATAGGCACGAGGCCATCTTCTCTTTAAGAAGTCTATGGGCTTGAGGGCCGGTGAGGAGGGGTGTGAGGTAGGAGTGCAGTGGGCTACTGTACTAGCTAGCACAGGTAATTTCAAGATAGTTTAAAAATCCTCACAATACACTTCAGTTCATCCCCTGTGAGTGGGATGTCATGGAAAGCCCCCCAGGAGGCATCAGACCCTGTTTCTGCTACAGCCGGAAGACAGAGTGAGGCAACCTGTCCCACCGCAGTGCAACAGCAACATGGCCACCTGCCCCCTGCCCCGAGAAACCCCTGGGCAGCCCCCATCATGGGCATCTGCACCACGCTAACTGTGCCTTTGCACCAAACATTAGAAACTTAAGATGGGTAAGTACCACTGGAAGTCAATGGGTATGAAGTTCCCGTTATCAAATAAGATGCTTTTTTGCAATGCGAAATTGCTTTTAAGAATGTTATCCATAGGCATTTTGGATTCTGTGTATTATCACAAGTCAAATTTAAAAACTGGACTTGTACTGATGGTTTGCTTACACTCTTGTGAAATCCTTCCCAGAAGAAACTAGCTACAGTGTGAGAATTATGTGACAAATACCTACAAATAAAGATGACACACATGAAAGTCCTAATCAGTCAGCCCAAGGACCAACATTTTAGTACATTCACCAGTGTTATGTGAAGCACTCATACAATATTTTTATTTAATGTCCCCGGTTCCCACAGAGAGATGTGCACAGGGCCTGAGCCACCTGAAAGAGCATAACCTGCACTCAGCTCAGCTGGTTTTAAGATCCCAGGCATTTCCCTTTGCCTATCTGCTCTATATCATGAAGCTCTTCTTTGCCACCTGTCTCATATCTGAGAATAACAGATACATACAGTGTGGAAAACAAAAGCAGGAGGAGCAAATCAGAGTGAACCATGTGTTGTACAAAAACATATGGCTTTTCTTCTCACCTAGTATTTACTAGAGAATGGATATCAGGTATCTGACTGACCAAACTAACTGCAGCAGGCTTTGTAGACAAATGGAGATTTAAAAGGCCATTTAAATCCAGGTTTCTCATGATCCCTCCTGGCAAAGAATTAATCAGTTCAACATGTGAGGGCGTGGGTTGGTTGCTGTTGAGTTGATGTCTGAATCCGGTAAAGACAAAATAGTCTGTTTGTTTTTCTTTCAAAGAACAAGACTTTGTTGTTTCCTGAAGGATCACAATTCATAATTCTTCCTGAAAGGAAAAAAAAAACAAAACAAACCTATGTTTATATTTTCGCTCTGAGCATGTATTTCTTTTACTTGGGTGGTAAGCTATAAACAGAGTACTTAATAAATTGTGATCTTTCTGAAGCCTGGCCTCAAAAATGTAGAAACTTAAGCTAACTGTCAGTGTTGTCAATAATTATGTTTTACAATTTCATGGTTGTCTTGTAAGAATTTCAGATAAGTCAAACAAGAATGACTAATTGCTACGGCAATGTGTTACGGACTTTAACAAATAATTTGTCATTGTAATGAATTACACCCTTGTATTACAGCTAATTATTAATGCTTGCTTAACTTTGGGGGGAGGGGTTGGTAGTTATTTGATTACTGATTATAATTTTCTAATTACTGCTGGCAGCCAAATATTTTTCTTCCATTTCCCAAATAATAGCTATTAGGATAAAATGTGTCTGGGCAAATCTCCTATATACTTGCACAGTTCTGCAAATGGAGATCAGCACAGGGTAAAAACCAGGGCTCAGCCTGGGACACTCTGTTCTTTCTCACCATGCAAATGCAGGTTTTTCTGAATGCATTTCTCCGTTCTCTTACGCTGTCTGCAGCATCCATTCGTATGGTATGAGGAGATTTCTTCTTGGAAGGAAACTCACGGAGAAAGTGTGAATTTCTTTTAGCCCGTGGCAGTTGAGAAGATCCACAAGACTGCAAATGCTGTTTATGGCCACTGCCTTTAACACAGACCGCACATGTATTGGCAACACTTCCATCAAGGGCTGCTGCTCAGAAACCAGTACAGAGCTGGATCAAAGGCAGAGATGTATCCTCCACAGAAAGAGGAACTGTGGTTGGATTAAGGAGAATTTTGGAGAGGTGGGTGTTTTACATACTTTTTATTTTTGAATCAAAAGGGATTTCAAGAGAGACTGCAAAACTCTTGCTGTCTCACATGTTGGTTAAATAGGCTAACCTGCTAACAAACCTCTGGGTAAATGCAGCATGGCACTAGTCCTTCCATTTTGATTCATAACAAATACCTTGGTCTACTATCAGAATCCTCAACTATTTTTCAGACCTAAGGCACTGTCTGAACATTTCCAGTGGTATTTAGTTCGTATGTATGCACCACAATGTTTTACCACATCAGCTTGTCATCCGCACATTGCATTCTTGCTCTCAGATACCAGCATCAGTATCTTTTGACAGACCACCGTTTCACCTCTGTCGCACAGCCCTTACCACCCTGGGAAGCACTCAAGCTCCCCTTATTTATAACAAGATTTCCTCAGACCAAGGGAAGACAGAGGAGTCTGTTGTATGGTGCAACCTGTAAGAAAGTTACAATGGAAAAGAACTGGACAAAAGTGGACAAAAGTAACATGGCAAGAATATAATCCCAAATTTTGCAGGCTTTGCTCTAGCAATGTTGCCTTTAATGAAACTCCTACATTTACAATATTACTCTTTATTTAGTAAAGCAACTCTTGTTTGAAGACATTTACAGGAATTACCTTTGCCACGTCCACTAATGCACTGGTGAGGTTCATACACTCCTTTTAGTCCCCAGAGATATCAATTCTCATAACGCTCTTTGTCTTCTGAGGGTGCAGAAACCCTTTTGTCATTTTATTAAGTAGCTGAACAATACATGAAGCATATGCTTATAATTCTTCATGCTCTTATTCTTTGGCACACTGCTCCTTCACTTGGGCAGCCGAATGACCTCAAACACAACACCTGTACCATTGGGAAGTCCAACAAATGAATACTTATCCAAGTCAGCAAAATCAGGACCCTGTTCTGACTTCTTGCACAAAGTTTTTACTCCTCCATTTCAAAAAACAATAATTAAAACTACTGCACATGTAATTCCACATACTTTGTGAAGCTCAATGTAAACTTAAGTGATGGTCTGACTTGATGCAGTGAATGGCAAACTGCCACAGTAGAGGGGCAGGTCCATGGGATGCTCACCAGCCACCACCGTGGGCCAGTAACTCTGGCAGAGGAGCAGGACAGGCAGCCAAGGGTGACCTCTTCCATTTCCCACATGAGAAATGTTGGAGCCTGTACATTCGAGTGTTTGGTGACCACTTCCCTACCCGCGTCAAAGATGACAGCCGCTAACTGAAGCTTGAAGTTGAATTGTTTGCTGAATTTTGGAATGTAATTTAATTACAACTAGAGCCAATGTCAGCTATATAGATTTCTGAGTTATTAAATTCCTCCAGCAGATGAACAGACTCTGTTGCTTAGCTCATAGACAGTCTTTCAGTGATTTTGATGTCTGTATCAAATTACACCAAGGACCTTTTCCCATCTTGCAGATGTTCAGATGTGAGCTTAAGGACAACTTATTTGGCTGGCAAAACAAAGGTTAGTTTAATGGTGGTATTATTAACCAAAGGACTAACTGTCATCTCTAGCTCTACCTTGAGTACCAGAGTCCTAGAAACTAAATTTGTAATAATAAGAACCCCAAGAAAAACCTGAATGTTAAAGAAATGTGGCAAACTTCACACAGAACCAGAGGGAAGAGAAGATAAAAGGTGTGAACTAATCTTAGCCAGAGAGAAACACAGAAACTCTAAAAATACAGCCTGCTGTCTCATCCCATATAGCTCCAGCAGTAACCAGCTACCAGTGAGTCAGTATGTGGCTGTAAATAAGAACAAAGATAGCTGATATCCCAGAGCATCTGAAATAGCTGTCTCCAAACTCAGAAGTAGCCCAGAGGATCCAGCAGAGACCCTGGCAATAACAGATAACAGTGATGGAGAGGGGGAAAAGGCTGTAATTTCACGTACCCCCTACCATTTTTCCCAAGAAGATGACCATCATCCACTAACTACTGACTCTTCAGGCTACTCAGATACACACACTGAAAACTGACTACAGCAGATGCAATTAACCTTTGCTCTTCAGCAAGCACTTGTAGAATAAAAGGCAGCTTTTAATGGGCTGATACTGAAGTCTGCATGGCACATAAGTGCTAATGGGTGTGGGGGGCTGTAATGGTACCAGGTGGGTACTGAGGTGTCTCCTATGTAATCATGCTGAAGAACTGACAACCAGCTTCTTGCTAAAAGTCATCCTCTGATGAGTAACGTATCAAGTGAAATTAAACTCTCAGAACACACCATTTATAATGCTTACAGAACCGAGAAAGCATTAGGAAAACATGCAGAAAATGAGTCTAATTTGCCTCAAGTGGGTCTCTACCTGCAGCTGAGCAGGAATGTAGTGCAACACCTTTCTCGTCCTGATCCACCTCACACCCTTACATAGGTACCATGCAAAAGCTTGGGCATCCAGCGCTTTGGTGGATTGCAGGGTTTCGTTCGGATATCTGTCCATGAAGACGTTCACATCAATCAGGAGGAGAGGACCCACCAGGCAAAAGGCTAGGAGCTTTTGCAGCACTTAGGGCCAAAGGAGAGCCCTCCCCTGTTAGGGCTTGACTTCAGTCTAGGGGGTGGGTGAGCCTTCTTGAGGCAGGTCCCTGGCAAAAGGATAGGGTTTTCTTCCAGTTTTAATTGAGTTCTGAGATTTGCCCACAGTTTCCATAGCTTGCTGCAGCCTGGACATCTGTGAAGTGTCAGAAAACAGCTGGCTGTGGGTCTCCTCATCTGACAGTAAGGTGTGAAAGAGGATTTTGCAAGAAACATGCAGTGAAATTTCTGTTATTTATGGCTTTTTCCTGCTAAAAATCATGGGGTTTTGTAAGTAGTTAGTGAACTAATTTTTTTCCTACCTTCTTATCCTTCCACATTTTAATCTTCTCAGTGGAAATGCTGAGAGGGAGGGGGTGGCCTGTGGGCAAAGTGGGTAAAATCAGAAATGCATTCAATATAAAAGAGTTTGTGAGAAATCTTAAGGATTATTATTTTTCCTGGGGGAAAATAATTCTTTAAAATAGTCCCTAGTTTTACAGGGAAAGGGGTATTGGTTATGTCAGGTTGGCCCAGAAATTTACTTTCATCGAAGCTTATATTGAAGTAAGCTGCTTAATGTTTCTCTTTTCCCTGATCTTTTCTCTAAAGGGGACCAGGTTGCTACTGCATTTTAACTCCACCAAGTAGGTTTTCATACAGTTTTCACCAAACTTCTTCCTCATTTCCTGCAAGTTTAGTTACTGTCATACTACAGGTTTTCTCTAAAAGAAAAGCTGCAAAATCTCACAAAAGACATTTTTGTGCCAGCTCCATTGTCAAAGTGGAAGTTTTATGAACAAAATCTCAAAACTTCAAGTAGAGAGTAAAAATTAACATATTGAACTTTTGTTAAATAATTACAATAACAAATATACATATAATTTTGAATCATCTCCATAGTATATAAGAATTAAACAGAGTTGGCACATCAAGTTAGGTGTTAAACCTTTAAGGATGTGCTATTCTTTGGAAATCTGATAAGCCAAATAAATTATGTTTTCAAAGTGCAAGATAACCACTGGATAATATTGCTAGTTACATGTCACAGAAAAAACATTTGGCAGGAGTTAATACAGGTATCTTTGGTAACAATGGATTTTATTTTTTTTTCTAAAAGAGAACTATTTACCATTTTAATTCAAAACTTGTATCAACCTCTTTTCCATGAAGCACAGTGTCATGAAAAGCTCTGTTACAACTCAGCAAATGATGGTGGCTGCATGTATACCATGAAGGATAGCATTTGGGCTATGAATTCCACAATGTTCATGTTGCCTTGAGTATTTTCAAGTCAAAAGTCAAGATTCTCTTCAACCTCAGCTTCCTCTTCTTGCATGATAGGAGAACCCTTTTCATCCAATATGGGCAAGTTCCTAAATCCCTACTGCTCTCTCCCGGACTGTGACCCACTGGCTGTGACCTGGAGAAAATGATGCTATTTGGGAAGAGTGAGGGTGGCAGGCCATGGCCCTCAGAACCGCAACAACCCTGAAGGTGGGGAAATATTCAGGAAAAGCCTCTTCTTCTGAGGTTCTCACCTTGATGTTCTTCACCAAGTTTGCTCACTCTTAACATGAAAATGAAAGGGAAGATCTGTTCATACAATGCTTTGGATGAAAGCAGCTAAAAAATTGAATGGGAAAAGGAAAATATGTGAGAAAAGGAGACTATACACTAAAGACAGTGTAAAGGTATCTGGTAGTATGACCTAAAGCCTCCACATAGTTGGGATATCATTTAGGAAATGATATATTTTCTCCACAGCTAAGAGAAATGTCAGTCTTTGGTTTCATCTAAGCACCTAACTTTGGGGTATTTGTAGTTTTCTCCCATCCTCCTGAGTTCCTCTGAGGAAAAGAAAGAGCTGTAGCAATTGTTGCTCAGCACAAATTACATCTAGGTTTAGATGAATTTGCCTCAAGAGCACATGCACACACATCTTTGAATTTCATTGTCGTCTTAGCACAAACAGCAGGAGGTGTCTCATAGAAAGAGGCCTTTTTTTCCTGGATGGCTGAAGGCAAATATGTATTTAGGATTTATTTATATTACAGTAACACAAAGAGGCCCCAGCTGAGATCATAACAGTGCTTTTTTCCAGGTGCTCTTTACATAAAAAATATAAGTCCTTGCCTCTGAAACTTAACAATCTAACTATGGGAGATGAAGCAGGAATTATTGCCCTTTTTCTTGCAGAGATGGCATTAAGACACCAAGAAATTAAAAATAACTCCAGAAATCACAAGAGGAGTCTATAATCTAAACTTGCCATGCTTTGTTGGTTGGGTAGAGTGACAGACATTTTCCTTGCGTCCCGTTCTGGTCTATCAGGTTTTTTCTGATGCTGAGGCAAACAGGGCCCCATGGGTGGTGGGTAGAGCAGGCGCGGCAGCAAAAGGAGCACATCAGTGTCTGTTTGTGGACACTCCAGATCACCCTGCAACCGTCCCACACTGGTGTCAGCTTCTTGAGGTGAACCCTTCTTGAGGTGACCCCAGGCTATTTGCTTCAGAAACCAGTGCAAGAGGCCCCTTGAAATGATCCATTTCTGCAAAGAGGAAGTTTTCTTCCTTGCTTCCAACTCTTAGAGACTTCTTCATCCTCTGAAATTTGAAGGTTTATGCCTCTTGGGGACCATTTATTACCACTGTTAGCTTTACTGTGGATGATCTCATCATTCATGTAAAATTCAAGTCCTACATGAGGAATATATACTAATGACGGGGTCAAATAAACTCAAAGGGATTAACCCTCTCTGATCTCCTTTGGGAAACTGAAAGCATATATTTTTTTATTCTTGGACTGTTTTCCAGACCAATAACTTTCTGCATTTATTGAGTCTTCTAGGAATTTTCTTCCAGCCTTGAGAAAGTTAGCTGAACCCTCCCTTCCCCTATGGATATCCTGTCTTTTTCTTCAGTCACCTGCACAGTACATTTTTGTAAACTATTATTGTCACTAATGTTCTCAACACTTTTTTACAGCACTATTAAAATTTTGTCTTGTGGAGTGCTTATTTGTTGGGAAGAGAAGAGACACTGATGTCCCTTCATGCACCTAGTTCTCAGGAGACAGCAAAGGTGAATCACCTCTGACTCTACCCAGCAGAGCTGAAAGGCATCAGCAAGAGTAAACATTTCCACAGAAGGACTCATCCATGCACACAAGAACAGGTTTGCCAGCAACTTTCCTTTTATCTACCTTTCTTAAATACAGGTATAACCTTTGCTAATATCCAGTTTTATGATACTAACTCATTTTGGGAGTTTTTCTGATGAAATATATGATTTGACTGCCAAGTTCATGCACACTTTCTGCCAAAATACTGGGGAAGTGTTTACCCCTCACTGGCTGCAGGAGTCTCTTGCAGTTTTACTTCTGCCTCCGGTATGAATTGCCAGATGTATTCCTGCTATCAGTCTTGCCTTTACCTCTACAGCCTCATTTCTTCTACCAAAAGGGAATAATAATATTTATTTCTGTTTTGACTAATACCTGACTATTCTGAATCTGTATCCACTTCGCCTTCTCTCTCCCTATTTTCTTAAAAAATGTGTAGCTGAAGAACTTCCTGCTTTCTTTTAGTGTTCTTTCTAAGTTATGAGTCAGCTTGACTTAGCAATTCTCACCTCAGCACTACGATTTTTCACTTATAATACACAGCCCTCTTCACATATCACAACGTTTTTCTATTTCTTAGAGCCTCTCTGTCTGCCTGCCTAGGTTCAATATTATCATGGTAGTTATTTATCTGTTTACATCCAGTGCTTCTTTTTGAAAATCTTTCCACATCACTTCTGATACAAACTCTTAATGATACCAACAGCTTTGTGTGCCTCATCTGCATTCAAGCCTTATATTCTCCAGTCCAGTACCTTATTTTATCAAAGTTAAGCTTTTCAATTTATTGTTGTATTGTTCCAGTTTCAATGGTTGTCTTATTTGTGTTTGTCTAGCCACTTAAACTCAAATGGGATTAGTTCATGTTCACTTGGTCCAATGTTATTTTCTATAACGCCATTTCTTCTACAACTTCACTTACTGCTTGCTTAAATTAAATCTAATGAAATATTGCCTCTTGTTGTTTCAGCGATTATTTAGTGAAAAACCGTTGGTTATTACACCTTTGAACATCCCAGCCACTGTTAGTAGCATTTGTTCTCCATTTTATTTACTTGCATGTTAAAACCATCCAAAATTACATTGTCCATGCTCAGATTTGACTCTGGGGTCTACAGCTAACTTACAGTTCTCTCCCAGGAGAACTTCCCTCACAAGCCATCCCAAAATGGACAGTGACCCAAACAATTTCTATTTTAACCACTCTTATCTCCTTCTTCCAAGCGACACACAGCAAAGTGGCTATATGATATTAATGTCAAGTTTCCTGCTGCAAAGCATTTGACTTAGGATTTTGTATAAAAATTATATGGTTGGTTGTGGACTTTTTTTCTTTGCTGAGAGGTGGACAATGATATATTTGATTTTCTCCTTAGCCAGATTAAAAACTGATAAAAAGATTTCTGCTCATGCCCTCAAAAATGCATATTTGGGTGGAAGCCAAGAAGAGAAAGTATGATCGGCAAAGATGAATCAGTCTTAATAATTTATTAGTCTAAGAAATGAGGGCATATAGCTGAAACGTGTGCATTTTTAACATTTAGTGCTAAGGCTCCATGTAAAATAACTACAAACTGCATGTAAGATTGCTAAAGTGATTAATAATTGTAGAAGAATATAAATATATATGTAAATTCAATTAATACCAGTGGTAATCCAGTGGAAGTTCACACTTTGGGAAATAACTATTTTCCAAATGGGTTTGAAATACTTTATTTTTCAGCTACTATTTTTCAGTAATTCTTCCTGCATAAATTTTGTGTTCCAATAGAAACTCTGACCAGGAGAAAAAGAAAGAACATTTATATTTGCAGTTATGTTGAAAATGTGGCCATCACTGATCACGGAGGGAATGCATAAATCTTGATTTTAATTACCAAAGTAAAACAAAGCAACCCCTATTTCAATTGTAACTGTGACACTTTGAAAGCTGCAGCTGACTGATATCTTGCTACTCTATTAGAAGCTGAACATTTCGACAAAGCACACAATTGAGCTTACTTGCCTTGAAGTGCAAGTGTATAATCTAGGTCTCAGTATAATAGTTGTGCTGTTTATTTTAACCCCCAGAGAGCTCTGTTCAGTTCCATCTCTCAGGTGCCTTTCTTTAAATCCCTGAAAAGAAAAATAAATATGACTTTCTGTATTCCCAGGGCACTTATGTTACATCATGTGTCTTTATAATTAACTTTTTTAAATAAAAATGACTTTTTTTTTTCTTCAAAATGCCTGTTTTCTCTCACTGTTTAAGAGTGGCACCCAGCTGGGCAGTTGCAGTGAATGGTCATAGGGTCTTTCAGCACTCCCATTAAGACCTGCCTTTTTGAGAGTGTTTTATAATGTGGCAATTTTTATTCACATCAGGCTAAATCTTGGCAAGTGGGTCCCCAGCTTGGGAGTAAATTGTTTGTACAGAACTGAATTGATCTAGTTGTTTCTCGGTGAGAATGATGCCAAAAATCTCAGCTCTTGACGTCAATTTACACCTCGCAAGGGAGCCAGAGCGTAGCGAGGCATTACTTTAACCTTGCTTTGGGATACCTGTGCCCTCGATTCCTCTCATTTCCAGCCCATCCTCCTGGTCAGCTCTGTCCTTCCTCTTTCTGCAGGAGCTTAACTGAGAGCCATTTCACTCATTATCAGCCTGTTTTGAGAACATTGCCATTACTGTAAACCAACGTATTGCTGTTTTGTCAGGAACAAGAATGCCCCTGAGGAATATTTACAAGGATCATCTGAAGATAGGTTCAAGACTAGATTGATAAGCAGCGCAGCTGAAGATGTGGGACACCTGGAGATGGTCCTGGAAAAGACACAGAGTTCATCCCCGGGAAGGCTGGCCTCTGCCACCAGCCCGTCACTTGGGCAGGAGACGTGGGAGCACCCCAGGCTCGCAGCCCTTCCAGATGTCTCCTGAAGCAGGCTGCATACCACTGGCAGAAGCAGCTGGTGATCAGATGTGACGTAAATCCTGCTGCATGGCATTGCCCAGATCACGTCTAATCAGTGTGATATTAACTTGCTGTTTCCAAATAGACTAGATTATATTCTTAAAATGAATGTGTTTTGATTTCAACAGCTACTTTAAATTATTATTTGAAGCATCTCAAAGCAGGAATTACACTGTCTTCTCTTCAAAAAGTACTGATTGCATTTTAAATATATTGGGCTCCTTTAAAAAAAATAAATTAATATCCTTTAGAGCACACTATTGCAGTACTTCTTCCATCTGTTACTTTTAGCAACATAAACACATATATTGTTGGGGTTTGGGGGGTTTCATTGTTGTTTTTTTCCTTCTTAATTATGAGGCCCACTTCCATCTCAACTGAAACGCAGAGATTATTTTCTGAGTACCAACTAAAACCTGAGGTGTTGTTTAATCCTATTAGTGCAGTCATCTTTTTATTATCCGTGGTTCATCATGGAAATTTCAGGGGCTCTCTAGTGTCCTGTTAGTCATGTACGCAAATGGAAGCAGCCCCAGTAGTGCAAGTCTAACACTAAATCGTCTTGAGCAGATAAGATGGTATATTGCTCTGTATTTGATGAAGTTGTTCTTTTGCTTCCTTAATTGTAAGTGACTTCGACAGTTTTATTTTCTCAGTTCAACAGTGCTGGCAGAAAGATAAAGTTCGTATATTCCCTATGTATCCCATTATGTGAAGCTTAATGCCTTCCATGGACTGGTATATAAAACCATTTTTTTTAAATGCAATCAATGCCTTACAATTACTCACTTTAATGCTTTTAACCTTTGCTCTTCGGAAATCTTTATATTTCATGGCACTGTATGCTCAACTAAGTGAATGGAATTCTGCATCATTTTATGCCGCTTCTGTCTGTACAAATATTGTTCCTTATACAAAGAAATGGCATAAGAAAAACTGTCATGTTTTTCTTCATATTATCCTGTTTGATGCAAACTTTAAAAAATGTTTTATGATCAGCCATGCTGTTCACTGAGAAACTATTTTTTCCATATTTACTCGCTGCAGGTGAGTACCAAATAGAGGTAAGCATGGTAGGATTTAATTTCAAATATTACAGCAAAAACTGTAACTATCTACAACATCACAAGGAGTACAACAGCCACATAGGGCAAATACCAGATAGGTCAACTTGTTCATAACAAAATTAATCCAAATAGTGTGCACACAATTTTTTGTTAAATTTAGTTGTAAATGACCAAAGCCTTTAAGCTTTTGCAGTTTGCTACAGAAAGTGTTCTGCAGAAGAGCAGATCTCCATTCTGGAGTGTGTCTTCTGGAGTCTTTAATCTTTCTCCGCTCTATTCACCCCATCCTAACCAATAATTATTTCAGGGCAGCCCTCAGACATGGCCCTCCCTTTGCCTGACCTATTTGCATGCTAGACACAAAAAAGATGAGATATGCTGGGATGCAGACACACACCCAGCATCTGCTGCCAAGGCAACAGGAACAGGATGCATTTTCTAATGTTTCAGATAAAGAAGGGATGACATTTCAGTCCTGCCAACACCCACTATCTCCCTTAGGAGAAGCCAATGTTGCCAGTAGATCTAGAAGTCATCTAGGATAAGCATTTCACACTTGGCTTACCTTGAGTTTGTCTGGCTGAGGGAAGTACAAAGCGTGATTTCTAACAATGCTATTTAGAAACTGGAATGTGGGTGCTTCCTTCCACCCTTATGTATATATATCAACATCAAGACAGCCCCCGTGCCTTCTTCCTGCACTGTGACCTGAGGAGACATAATCTGATCCTTATGGTATGTGACCTCCACATAACACTGGCACACATCTTTGTCCACTTGTGATATTATTTCTTTTCAACTCCTCAAGATGGTTTGTACACTTATGCAGATGTTATGTTGAAAGACAACAGTCTAGATAGCAGGTGGCTACTCACAACTTCAGCACAAAACTATTTGCATGCAAACCTAGAAAACGACAAACGAATCTATAGCTGTGGATAGATACAGGGAAGAAAAAAAAATACACAAATTCAGTTTGATAATGTGCTTTTTTGTGCTCAAAAGTTCTCTGAATTAAGTGGGCTGAAAAGTTTCGCTCAACAGCAAACAACTCTGTTGTGTGATGCTGAGCATGGAAAACTCCTGCCTTTACCTTCCTGCAGGACTCTGCGTCCCAGCAGAGGCATAGCTGGGAATGTTCTCAGGAACACCACAGCACAGGAAAGAATCTGTGAATTGTCTTTTGGAAGCCTTTTTCATACACAGGAAGGGAGTGCCGTGTCCATTTAGAAAGAAATGTATGTGCCTGGAGCATAACACTTTCTGTGATAAGTCATAGGACTCTGGCACTGCAGGAAGCCTTCTGCAGCCAATTCATATGGTGTTAGATACCAGCTTTATCAGCCTTTCAGATATCCTTACAGTTCATCAGAAAACAAGTAGGAAATCCACTCTGTGTACCTCCCTAAATGTATATTAAGTATACACGTGCTGCTGAGGCATGTGTACTGAAGGAGCCCAAGGCCCTCTGAGCTGCACACTGGGACTCGCACCCCAGACAGCAGACCTGGTTGCCATTGGGTGCTCTCACAGCTGTCTCACAGCCTTCTGCCATCTCCCACCTGCGTAAAGGATTAATAGAGCTGAATAAGAAAACTTTCACAGCAGGCTACAGAGGTAGACCCAAAATTACTTTAGAAACCGAAGTGACTGAATATGCACACGGTGTATTAGGGGACAGGCTGCACATTGTCACTGCCAGCGGTCAAATCTCTAATGATGAATCAGAATTAGATTGTCTCACCCTTCCTAATGCCAGTGATATAAGTCAGGTATAACATTCACCATAAATACTATTTGCACATTTATTTCATCTGGCAAGAATGCTATTTATTATTATTAGGCAGACTACTAGTATATTTTTGTCAAGATAACTAGAATTTTTTCATTTTCCCTAAACCTGAGTTAGCTGGTTAAGTAAAAGTAATTGATGCATCGTGGAGCTAACACTTGATTATCTTTTTTAGTAACCCACGCCGTATGGAAAATTTTAGTGGTTCTGGAAAGACTGATGCAATGCTATAGGAGATATTTTTAAGAACAACGTAAGTTTGAAAACTTGTTCCCAAAACGTGATTTATAGTTATTTGCAATAAAAAGGGTTTAATGATCCTCTGTCCCTCAACAGTTTGTAAAAAGAATAGATAATTTTACGTAACTGTAGTCACTGCAAGGTGATTTTTAGAATGTTTGTTTAAATGAAATTATAGTTCTAGGCAAATTTTAAGAGGCTGTGAAATAGAAATTCCTGGAACTTCATGCTTAGTCTGTTACATTTTAAATCTACAGAGCTATCCAAACGGTCTGCATGAATGTATTAAATTTGGGAAGGTAATTGGATTTACTGGAAATACAATTATGTATCTGCATATTCAGGTATTTTATGTCCTCTGACATTTATTTTTCAATGGCAGTGTTTTCATTTTACTTAACCACTTACGTGGAAGTTTCATTTAGGATAGCAAATAATGAAGGTGAGTGTTAACATTCTTGGCTTTTGTGCAAAGGAAATCCTTCTGAAATATATCTCACCGTACCTTGAATCTCTAGATCTTCAGATTTTATATATGCCCTTGTCCAAGTTTATATCGTCTAAACAGCAAGGGGCTATACTGCTCCACCCATTCAAAAGCTTTCCAAAAGCTCTCAGCAAGTGAGGGGTTTTTTCCAATATATTTTCTTTCTCCTTGTATCCGACAAAAGTATTTTAATTTTAAAGCAGACAAAGCTTCTCTTGTGAAATGGCTTCACTTCCGCAAAATATTAAGCACATTAATAACTTTCAATGCATTTTTTAAGCTTAAGACTGAAATATATCCCCATATGACAGATATAGCTGATACCTCACGTATATGAAAGTAAACACATGTTGAAATGCTTTGCCAAACGTGAATGGCTGTCCTGTGTGCTGAAAGATAAGTATATCCTTAACTGTTTGGACATTTTTTAATATCAGTAGAGTTCAATGTATTTTTTTATTTTTTAAGAAACTCCATTAGCAAATCATAAAGAGTTTTTTAAAAGGAGAGTTCTGATGGTTTTATGAAGGGTTTCCATTCATTAAATGCTTAGGATCATGTTTTTACAAATGAATGTTAGTCCTTAGTTCTTATTTTTACATTACTTAAATGAATTACTTTCATGAAGTACATTGCTTTATAAAGAAATGTCTTTGATTTAACTGAGCTAAATTATGACCTTTCCTTTTCTTGATTTTATATATAGAAAGTGTAATTTCATTTCCTCCTCTTTTGTTGTCTTTCATTCACTTAAGCTATTACCATTGTGCTTTTACTTGTGTATGCATAAAATTTACCCTTAAAACAAGGCAAATAATGAAAATTCCCCCAGAACGTCATGCTTTTTTGGTTAATTCAAGCTAATAGTTCCACAGGGAGTAGATGTTAAAAGTTACACTCTTCTGTATGAGTTCAGATAACAATGCAGTATGTTCCAGATGATCTGCCCAAGCTCTAGAATTATCACCTACACTTTCTTTTCCAAATGAAACACAACATTTTTTGATCACAGGGTTGTGTGCCTCAGAAAATTCCAGATGAAATATTATATTAAAGCAAGAATTCGAGTTTTAGGTGAGTAATATATAAAGAAGCTGGGAGGTAAATTTATGTCTGTAGACATACAGTTAAAACATAAAATTATAAGCAAGGCTCTTTTATGCCATATTCTTTCCAGATAATCATATTCTATGCTGTACCTCTTCGTCACAGACAAAGCTGAGCAGTATACAATTACTCTGCTATTTTGGACAATAAATACAACAAGGACAGGACCTCAGCTGGGACTTCTGGTGCCAATGCTATTACTGTTATTGCTATTACTCTTCCTGTTACCATTACAATACTATGCTATATGCTCTCTTTCTAGTCCATGTCAAAGTGTCCCTTTTGTAAGCCCTCATAGAGCAGATGGGACATTCAGCCAGTTCCTTTTCCTCCTTGAGTGGGAGTGAAATAATGAAATAATTATGCCTAGTGTTTATATAAAATTTACAAAGAGATTGCCTAGGGCATTTTTTTGTTTGTTTTTGAGTGTATTCAAAACATCTGAAGAGAGGTAGAAGAGCATGCAAAACCAAATTATGATCGTTTACACCAATCAGTAATGAAAACTTCTCAAAATCTTGCGCTTTTTAATTCCTTTTTTTATGTCGATGATATAGAAAACCCAAGATCTCATAGTACTAGCAGTTGTATAAGTTTACACATGTGTTTTCAGAAAGTATAGATCATACCCAAGTCAAGTATCAAAATTTACTCACACTCTCTTCCCAGTTAACTGTGAGCAGTGCCTGCTGCAAGAAATTGAGCCAGTCTCACATCACCTAGAATATTTGCTCAACTCAAGAGGAATTTCCCACAAACCAAGTTTATTTTCAGCACAGTATGTTGAGTCATACAATAGACATTATCTTGTATGAAGAATTTGTATCTGTTGCTACAATAATCAAAATTATTAATACATTTCCATTATTATCTGAATTCCTTTAAGTTAGAGTTTGTTTCTGGTGCCACTATGTCAATATAAACAAAGACACAGCTGAAAAATCTGTGCCAAAGCTACAGTTTCATACTTGCATTTATTGAACCACTTTTACATTTGTCCTGTCATTTAAGGAGAAATTTCCTCCCAGTTCTATATATACACAGCCTTTCAGAAGCATCTGTTTTTCTCTTACCCTGATTATTCCACCACTTATACTGCTCAGTCTGTGCTTTGAATTAAGACACACGCAAAAGTTGCTGGCCCCCTTTCACGCCACAGGACATGTTTATTGTTAGCAACCAAAATCATCCTCACTATCTCCCACATCCTCTCCTCCTCACTAAAATACCATACCTCCCTTGCTGTCTGTACAGCAGTGTTTACGGAGGGCCCAAGTTTCTAAACAGAAGGAACCTTCTGACCTTTTCCAGGAACTCACAGACACCAGGAGAGCCATAAGTCACCCAAATCTGGCAGTAAACCTGCCTGCACATCTACTCTTTTTGCTTTCTCTCTCCTGTGCTTTCATATTTCATTGTGTCTCTTGGTGGTCATGGCTGTATATATTTACTTAAGAGCATAGTGTTTCGTGTGCTCTTGATAAAGAGCAAAGATTTCAGCCCAAGTATTTCATTGGCTCGTGTACAGAGATGTTAAATAACCACAGACGAGCTATAGGTGAGGGCTGCTGGATCTCACAGGGTTGCATGATGCCAGATGTGATTACCTTCAATGTGGCAGTGAGCCATACAAAATAGACACTGCTGTAGTCTATTTTGTAATAGTCCAGTGATAAAATGAGCAGATACGCAAACCTATTCCTGACAGCTTTGGCCCTGCCCGTGAATACCCCCCAGAGATGGCAGACAGTGAATGATTTAGGGAGCCAAAATAAGGTGATGAATCTCTGGTACTATTAAGAGCTGGTTGCGACATTTTGGTTTCCAGTCGTGACTGATGAGGCTAAGGAAAGGGTCAGCATAAGGGTCAATGTTTTTCTTCATTCTCTGAAGAGGCAGAAGATAAATTGCAAACAGGCCAGATTTTTTTTTACATTACAGTAGTAGCTAATGATCCCAGTAAGCAATACATTTAATAAAACTATTTGGTGCAATAGTTTGCACCTATGTTAATTTACAGGATTTGCAAAAGCAGGGCCAAATGGTGGCTGCTAGAGAAAAGTGGCTGAGATCCAGCCACATCTCTCCTGGACAGGCTCTGTCTCACCACTCTCACCTGGCAGCAGTCAGAGCTCCACATGCAGCTGAATGTTTTCAAGGGGTTTGCAAACATTTTATTTCTGAGTAAAACCTACTTTTCACAATTGTCTGAATCATTCTCTGTTTTTTCTTTTGAATTGGTCATAAAGAAACCACTTAACATTATTTTAAACACATTTCCAACAACACCACTGCCAAAACTCTTGCCTGCTGACGCACAGCCCATCGCTTCTATTACAATTAAATCAATGGAAAAGGCACAGACGGCTCTGGATGGACCCTTCACAGAGTTTACAACGAAGTGAAAGGCTTAGGTAAGGATGTGGCATAAAATAGTCACCTGGCTTTTTAAAGCCACATATGTATCAGATATATCTGGTTGTACAGGGAATACACAGCAGCTTCGTATTTCCAGGAACCAGAGCCCTGGCATGTTAACGTGGAACAAGTTAAATAAATGTCAGAGCAGAAAAAACACTAATAGAACAATATTGAATTATTGTTATTTACTATGATGGTGATAAAAGAAAAAAGGATCCAAACCCAGTTCGGCAGGCAGTAAGACTGACTATGGATTTTTTCTCTCTCAAGAAGAATGCAAGTATTTATAAGTGAATACACTAAAATATCCATCGAATACCTAAATTGCTCAGGAGTTTGTCAGATGCTTCTCACTCACACACAGAGACACCAAAAAAAAAGGAATTTCTACACAAACCGTTAAGGTCAATCCTGCGGTCAAAGCCAGCCAGTCTGGACCAGGTGTGTCACCTTATCAGCCCTGCACAGGACCCCATATATGGATCTGCTTTGGGTCTTTGGAAACAGCAGAGAGGGGCAGCTCAGGCCCCCTGCACTATGTCCACACATGGCTTGAGGACTTTTCCTTTGACATCTACAGGCAGGGACCAGGAGTCAGCATCCCATCCTCCAGCCCAGCTGCTGCTGCTGTTGCAGGAGCTCCAGGCACGCTGCTGGGAGGGGCAGGCAGGACATGACCCAGCCTGGGCAATGGGATCTCCAAGGGGGAAGCAACTCTTGGTGTCAATGGGATGGCCACAGGGGTCAAGCTCAGACACTTACTGTAATCCTGTAAGCGTTATGAAAAATATTTCCATTTACAATAAAGTACAGGAAAGATTTATAAAGAAAATATATAGCCTGTAGTTTCCTAGGCAAGTTGTTCCTTTTGCTGAATATCTCAAGCAGTTTTCACTCTGCTTGAATAACCTGCAATTGTTTGCTTTATCAGCTCTTCTCTTCCTTGAATCTGGGCACCTGATTAGGAAAAGGAACTTCCACCCTACAATTTAGATCACAAATCAGGCTGAAAGAAACTATTGAATTTTAGATGTGTTGCATGCAGATTTACAATATTTCCAAAAATCAGAGAAGCTTGTTAAAATTTTTGGCTAACAAACATAAAAAATAATAATTCTGGGAAAATCACTGGTACTTTCTTAGAGTTCAAGAACAGAAGAAGGAACCAACCATTATGTTGTCCAAATGCAGAGGTCCTCAGATCTGTATTTAGGTGATTACTGAGCTTTGAATGAAAGTATAAATTTCAGAAGCGATCTTCCAAAAGAAACTCCCATAAGGCACATAACTCATGTTAAAGCCTGGCAACAGCCTAATGCCTTGCTACCTTTTAAAAAACTTTTTTTGGCCAATACTGCAGTTTTAAAAAAGGAACTATGCAACTCCCTCAAACACACAAATAGAGTCTGTGTCCAACTTAGTATGTAATCTTTCAAATAGATCTGTCTTTTAAACACCCACTCTACAGAGAGAAAAAGAGATGGATGCAGTAGACTGTGTAGGTAAGATTTAAGTTGGATTTGATTAAAGGAAGCTCTTAAGTAGTCAAGATCCTTTCCCCTCCAACGCAAACATGAACCATGTCCTCTCGTACAATATTGCTCCCAACGGGGACTTCCTGTGGATGTTTTGTTAGCATTTTCATGTGTCCATGTGCCTGCCTGCAATAGTACGGCTTGCTGCAACACGGTGGGATTTCTTCACTATACGTAGCCCTGTGGTACCCACTGCCCAATGCAGCACAGTGTAGAGACTCCCAAGAGAGCACAGCAGAAATGCCCTGTTGGTCTGTCACCATGGTTAAGCAGATTCATAGATTTCTGTAGCCAGAACGGAGTATTACGATCATCACTTAGTTTCACATTTCTCTATTTACAGGTAAAAGAACATTTGAGCAAGACTGGAACAGGACAACATTAGAGGAAACAGATATCCTCATTCCTCATAAAGACAGTATTGAACAGAAATGTCAGGTTAGGACCTTGTTTTTCTGACATAACAAGAGACAATTATTCGCACTTCTGTCTCGGTCTATAACCTCCACACAGGTTTTATCCATTTTTCTGTGCTGAGGTAATAAGCTCTGTTTTTATAACTGAACTGTTCCTCAATTTCAGGAACAGACTGTGTATTCCTGAAATCTATGAAGATCACTAAAAAATGCACCTACTTCCTCATTCCCATTGAATATCCAAAGGATGATCACATAAAAACAGTGTTACAATAGTTTGTGGGGTGTTCACTTACCAAGTTTCTCCAAAATGCGAAGTCCTAGCAACCAGAGCTACATAAAGGTTGCTGTATGGGCACTAGACTCCCTTCTTACATTGATATGTAAGATTATACTGATTCAAAGAGCTGGGTCTGTTCAGCCTGGAGAAGAGATGGCTGAGAGGAGATCTCATCAATGCTTACAAATATCTCAAGGGTGAGTGTCAAGAAGATGGGACCAGACTCTTTTCAGTGGTGGCGAACAATAGGATGAGGGGCAATGGGAACAGACTGAAGCACAAAGGGTTCCATCTGAACATGAGGAAAATCACTCTGAGGGAGACAGAACACTGGAACAGGCTGCCCAGAGAGGTTGTGGAGTCTTCTTCTCTGGAGACAGTCAAAACCCGCCTGGACACATTCCTGTGCAACCTACTCCAGGTGAACCTGCTTTAACAGGTGGGCTGGACTAGATGATCCGCAGAGGTCCCTTCCAACCCCAACCATTCTGTAATTCTGTGGTTTATAACACAGGCATAATTTGTGGGAAGACACAACCATAATATGAACAAGTAGTCTACGCAAACACAACCATAGCATATGGCTGGGTATGTGAACTGCCAAAGGGCTGGTAGACAAGCTGCAGCCCTTTTGACTTCCCTTTCCTCCTCACCCTGTCCATAAATCCTTGTCTCCTCAGTTGCAACAGACGCTATGAAACATCTTCACTTCAGGTAGCAGGGAAATCACAGCTGCACACTGGGATAAAGTGGGATAATGGAAAAGAGCATGTGAACTGGACAAGTGGGACATACAACTTCCAACAAATAAATCTTCTTTCTGTAACAAATTTTTATTTTTATACATACATATATCCCAACCAATCCCATCTTTGAAAGGACGTTTTTCCATACCCTCAGAAACACTGTAGGTAAATATATGTGTGTATATCCATTCACACAGTTGCACTATCCAGATCACTTCCAGAGAGATACTCTCAGACTGACAGGGGAATTTAGTCCATCAACAACAAACTCCACTATTTTCTCAGCACTATATTTAAGATAAATCATGTTTGAAATCT
Source organism: Pampusana beccarii (assembly GCA_013399365.1). Classification (NCBI taxonomy): domain Eukaryota; kingdom Metazoa; phylum Chordata; class Aves; order Columbiformes; family Columbidae; genus Pampusana; species Pampusana beccarii. Next base: position 195,985 of record VWYH01005844.1, on the reverse strand, counting down.
GGTACATGACACCCCCACACAACAGAAGAGGACCCAGGCCTGCCTCACGTGTCAAGAGTGAAGGACCACTGCTTGTGGGTGCAAAGGAGGAGGCTGATTGAAAGTATTTGGATGTACGCAAGCAGGGATAAATTCAGGGAAACACCTAAATCGGTAGGCATGCACTCTCAGTTTCTCTTGGGGAAGGCCAGAAATGACTCACCTGTAGGAAAGTAAAGTCTAGTGAACACTTGCAATATAATGATAAAACTTCAGTTCACTTAAATGAAAGTACCTGACTATAAAAAGTAATTTATTACATACTATAAAAGAGAAAAAGCAATTACAGACACAGAATGCAAGAATATACTATTATATACAGGATGAAAATTGCTGTACTGTAACTAAGATAAACTCTCATTTATGTGTTTATCTAGGGAAGTTCTGATCTGTGATGGCCACCTTGGAAAACCATTGTGCTCTGTGCAGTTGTTGAGTAAGTAAAATGGAATTCACATCCCAGTGAATAGGAGAATACAATGTCATCAGTAAAAATGTTTTATTTTCTCCTTGGGAATAGTATTATTTTTCCAAATTAAAAACCTGATCCTGCAAACATTATCTCTCCTGCCCATGAGCAAATTTACTGATGTTTAAATGTTTCTAATTTGTGCTTGCTCTCAAATACTCCAAGAGCTAAGTAGCAGGACTTTGATCTGAACATGAGGATTTACCAAATAATCTGAGTAAAACACTTTTTAATCTTTGGGTGGTTATCAAAAATTTTTATTTGGACTCCATATTATTCATAGAGGTCATTTGACAAAAAATGATATTATGTCTCATTCTTCTCTCCCCAAAACTTTTTAACCTGTGAACTGTGAAGTAGAAAACCATGATTTACACTCTGTACTTCCGACTTTTAGGTTAAGCCAAGTTTGCTCTGCAGTTTCATCAGTGAAGCAGTCACAGCTATATTGTTCTTCTTCCAAAAGGCTGCTAAGCACTGAAGCTACACAGTGGTATTAAAAAAGCAAATTTGAACAAATGATACTGGTTTCAAACGCACATTCCTACTGCACATAGCAGACCTGATCCAACGTCCACTGTAGTCACTTGGGATGGAATTCACCTCTTTTAACCTTAGGCATTTAAAGGACAGATCTCTACACTTCAGCCAGATCTTTGTCTTTATGGGCAATGGAAAAAATAGGTCTTCTAGAGTGTGTCTCATTTCACCAGTTTTTGACTTCTACATGATAATGGAGTAACTCTTACTCCTGGAGCTCCTCTTTCTTTCCATTGATTAAAGGGACCATGGCATGACTCAGATGACTGCTATATGGATATCCGAAGTTAAGTAAGAGAAGCTGCAATCTCTGGTTCCCAAAGGGATTTGGGTTTTTTTCCCTCCCCACAAGGTAGCACCATGGTGCAAGAGTGAATCAGGACATGGAAATTTTCAGTCTCTGCAGTCATACCTGGGATGAGGAAAACTTCAGGATAACCTGGGAGAAGAAAGAAGCCCTCAGTTCCTTTCTGAGAAACCCTGAGTGCCTCCATGTGCATCTTCTGGGTTACACAGGTCTCAGGAGATGGCGAGCAAAGGCAGTGTTTGTTTGAATTAATTAGAATGCGTTAAATGTACGCTTCAAGTTGTCGTACACTAAGTCAGAAAATACAATGTTCTCGTTTTACCCAGGAGAAGACACCTGATGATGTCTCATGCAAGCTCCACAAATAAACTTCTCAGCCAGGACCTGCCACAGCAGTTGGGGAAACCTCAAGTGATTGAAGAGTTGTGCACTTACCCTATGCCAAGGTGACATCCCATTTGTCCCTACCTGTGGGCAGAGTGACACTTCTGGGTTTTCAGGGTTCCCACACAGTATTGTCTGACAGTTAAGGACTGACAACAAACAGGGTGACCATGGCCAGCACAGGTCAAAGAAGGGGACATGTACCAGCAGTCACTCAAGGGCATGGCCATTCCATGGACTTGCTCCAAAGGCTGTGACTGTATAAATCTCTACTTGCAGCATGGAATTTTAAGTTGTCAGCAATGTATCTAAACGTAATTCAGGGACTGGAATTGCTCTAACTCTACCTCTGCCGAAGGTAACTGAAAAATCAAATTAACTGAGAACAGAGCTAATCCTCTTCTGTTTTATCCTGTGAACTGCCAGGAGACATTAAATACAAATTTTACACTGTAACACTGGTCACCCTTTCTCATACTTAATATTAAAAAAAAAAAAAAGTTAATTTGGTTTTATATCAGCAATTTGATTTCTTATTTTAATTATTGAAATTTACTTATTATGAAGCATGAGAGTTAAAGATTCTAAGTCAGAAGCTATGCCTGAGTAAAAAATACAAGATTTGTCTCCGTGCACAGCTTCTGTAAAGGAAAAGTTGGCTTGTTTTTTTCACAGACATATGTAACATTCTGTATATAACAAAAACAGGGAAAAAGAATAAGATGAGAAGAAAAAGAAAGCTTGAATTTCCAGTGGTATACTTTCAAGCGTTTGCATAAATACTTAATGCTTCCAGCTCTGCGTTCACAAGAATCCATAAACAAGATAACTAGTTTCTTTATGAAATAATAATGTGGGTCTAAAAGACTATATAATGGCATGCAGCTTCCTTTGCAAAAATTGCCAAAACCCTAATTGCTAACACAGCATCTGCCCTCAAGGAAGGCACATATTTAAATGCATTAATCATAATGTGTTGACTGTATTATCAAAGAAACTGATTTATTTTTTTTTTCTTCAGAAGATGCTAATCAGGTCCTGTGGCAGATTTGTTTAAGAGTGCAAGTCCCAAGCTTTTGTGCTTTAATTTAAAATAAAATTATGAGGAGTAAATTTCATGCTCTTATATTCATTTTTTTCTTGTTTTTATATTTCCCCTGTGTACCCCAATCCATTCCAGAGATGAACTTCCCATTTTTCTAAGTCCTGTTTGGAGACTTTATGCACAAAATCACTGTCTAAGTAAACACACTGATGAATTTTACATTAATTACTTTTGTGATGGCAAAATTCTCAATTAATTACTCAAGTGTACTGGTGAACAGGGTTGAATTTTAACATCGATAGTATGAATGCATTTCCTTGCTATGCTTAGAAAAAAAAAATTCTTGACCTAAAGCTTCTTACAGCTCTGTACAGCATCAAGTGGTCAGTTCTTGAGCCATTAGGACAGATTTGTGTGAACATTAAAGTTTCACTGCTCTGGGTAAACCATATTTCCAGGAAAACATGCTTGTAATTTGTCCCGTATTTTTTTTTAATTGAAAAAAGTATTAATGAAATAGAACATAATCTCAGTTTATTTTAGTCATTGTGTTTGGATTAGTCTATCTAAGACTTACACTTTTTCTGACCAAGGTCAAGGGAACAGTCCTCCAGTCACACCTGACTCACAGAGACAAATGAGAAGGAAGGTCAGGTACTTGAGTCACTAATGCGTGACTTGCGCATGTAAGAAAGAGAATGAATGAATGAAATTCGCTCATTACATTTGTCATGACTGTATTATTCTTTGGCTTCATTTCATCACTATTCCCTGACTTCTGCCTCAGACCTGCTCTAAATTCTGTACTAAACTGCAGCATCCAAGAGCAAGCAGGAATAATGCAGAAATCCACTGGATAGTAATGTCTGTTTTTATTGATTGTGTTAATTTTCTGAAAGGTATGCTTTTAATTTCATTCAGAAACTTCCACAGCTTACTGTTCTCCAGTAAACTCGGCCTTGAGAAGACAAATGTATCTTGGATCACCTGGAGAAGATAGAGGAAGAGTGCAGTAGCTGGACTACAGAATCAGACACTTAAGTCTTACAGGGACAACTGGACAAAGAGGCAGCCTAGGACTCATAAGTCCACGGCTGAAGGATTGAGTCCCTGCTAACTGGAAGGGACACTGGGGGATTTGCCACATAAAGGGAAGTTTGTCTCTGTCTTTTTTCCAGTCTACATTGTTTTATTTCACTTCTTTTTCTTCCTTCCCAAGATGGAGCAGGTCAGTTCATTCACCTGGCTGAGTTCAGCACCTGAGAGAACTGATTAATGACAATTTTGCACCCTTCCCATCATACAGATCAGGTCAGTGTTTTGGCATGTTGAATTCCATCTCTTCTTGAACATGAACCTCACTCTCAGGTCTCCTTCACTGGTGGTCCTGATGCAGGTGCTTTTGTGAGGATTGTGAGGATTTTGTGAGGATTTGCAGCTTTCAGCTGCAATTGTGAGGAGGATGCATCTTCAGATGGATGTAGTTTCTCATAAAATCCTATTACAGGTGTTTGAAATAAAGTGGAACCAAGTTGGGCCTCTTTTTCTTTCTCTCTTTTTTTTCTTCTTTTTTTTTTTTCCCCCTTTTTTAAAATTTTGTTAAGCAAAATGTGATATTCTGTCAAGGCAGTCTATCCCCTTCTTGCAGAAGAAGAAAAGTTGGCTTGGTTAAAGCACTGTCATGTGAGGCAGCAGCTTGGGCTTAGCTCTGCACAGAGTTAATTCAAGCAAGCATTTGCAGGTAAGACGAAATGCACTGAACTGTGAAGTATACCAGCCATAACCTTTGATAAACAGGCTTGCTGACACCCCACTGCCCTTCTGCAGTCAGTCTCAACCTGCACCTTGTACCTCTTTCTGCAGAGCAGCATGGCCAAAATGGGATTGAAGTCAATGGAGTCATTTCAGGTTCAGACCACCATGCCTGAGCTGAAAATAATCCATCTTCTGCATTTAACGTGGCTCTAGCCAAGATCACCTTGAGAGGCAACATACCAGCAGAATTTCTGTGGAAGGGCTCCACCAGCAGTGCCTGCTCACCCTCCAGCTGCAGCAATGCTCATGCAGCACCTCTGGTTTGGGGGTAGACTTTCAGTGCTGTTTAGTAGGAGAAAAAATAAGGGGGAAAAAAAAATAAGATATCGAAACTTTTATCTGCTAGTCACACTGAGGTTGTATAGCTGAGGGAAAGGATGGGAGATTGCTGATGATTGTCAGTTAAATTCAAGGTGCTGAGTACTCAACAAAAACACAGAAATCCAGAAGGTGACAGTGTGGTATTTCACGGTGGTTCTGCTGTTGTTGCTCTCGGTTTGTTTTTCTCAAATCCTGAATTGAGATTTTTCTTCTAGAAATTAAAAAGAATTCCTGAGCTAATGTGATATTGAGTCACTGCAAAACAATACATTCCCTTTACTTCCAGGGCACATTTTGTGTTCAGAATAAAACACTAACTAAAATTAAAAAAATACTTTTATGCTATTCAGAAGAGGACTTTGTTAGGCAGCCAAGAATTTTCCCTCATTATTTCAGGCTGTCATTGAGCCTGACTTTCATAATAATAATATTTTTATTATTTTGCATTAATAGGAAACATGAGCCAACAGTAGCCAGATACATCTGAGACGAGTGATTGCAGCTCCCAGTACTGCACACATAGTTCACAGCAGCAGGGACACCCTTGTCTTCCTCAGCCCAGGGCACAACACTGACACCTACACAGAAAACCCACTACCAGCCCACGGCAAGGCTTGGCAGGACAGCCTTTGGGAAGCACTCAGGAGGTCCTATCCCAGAAATAAATGCAGGGGTTCTACAAAAGGAGCCCCAGGGGAAAGGAGGGGGTTTAGGAATATGGGGTACCAAGGAGATGTCACAGGTGTCAACATCCTTTGAGAAACTTTGGTCATTACTGTAGTAATTTCCTCATTTCTCAGTGCTGAACCTCTCATGTTTTTGGGATATCATGTTCATTCAGACCCCCTTGTCTTCAGCATGCACCAGCCTTATGCCTTTCTGTCTCGTCACCTGCTAGAAACTCGCTATCCGTAGCTCTGTGTGTATGCTTGCTCTGAAAGCTACCACCCTTCCACTTTAAACCCATCCTGGTATAGTTTGGCCATTATTTCAGTACCTGCTTACAGAAATATAATTTATGCTATTCGTTCTCGTAACAAGTTGAAGCATCTGGCAGAAGTTTCCTATTTGTTCTTCCCTTGGTCACTCTATCTGATAAGAAGTTCATGACACTTTCCTGTCTCAGATATCTATTTTCTACATACTTCAGAACAAAGCGTTCTCTGAGCTATTTCAGAAGTCTCTGAGAGCTCAGAGCAGAATTCAGATTTTCTGAAAACTAGAGATATACACTGTGGCTGTGTTTCCTTCTTTTAAGAACAAACGGAGTTTTTTTCTCTCTGATCTGACAACACCATGCTGCATACGTCATGACTGGGTTCGTATTCCTTCCACCTACACCACCATGTTTATCACCACCTGCCCCCCACCGTCAACTCTATTAGATTTTATAGAAAGCAGTCCTTTATTTCTCTTGATAAGACAAAGACTCCTACAAATACTTGGCCCAGCTTTTAAACCTTTTATGAACATAAAGCTAGCAGCAATTATCACCATATCCATTAAACTATCATTTAAGTAGGAGAAAATCAGGAGAAATCATGCTTTCACTGGAAAACAAAATACCCTATCAATCTGCAATCCCTTTCCCAAAGCATTCCTTCATGGAAGAGGCTCACAGTACTATTAGCTAAAGGAAACTACTGCCTAACCATACCCTCCGTGCCTTCTCCAAGACAAAGGTTAGAGCTGCATCACTTGTGTGTGAGCTCTCACCTTTTCTAATCTACAGTACGGGGGTAGCACCTGATGCTCTTTGTCCCCTCGTAACATTATCCCGCTCTATGAGAACTCAGACTGAAAGTTGCACTTCTGGAGTACCTGGTCGTGCTGCCACAAGGCAAGTCACTCTCCCTAAAACTACTCCCTGCCACACCATCTACCGGTTCTGTACATCTTACCTGTTGAAATTAATTAAGCTGAATCAATTATTTTTCTCAGAAATTCATTGCCCCACTAAAAGTGGGAAATCCCACCTCAAATACTTAAAATAATTAATAACTTTTGGTATGGTTAATACCTTGTGGTTGCCTGCCTTCCAATCCTCTCTCCGTAGTATACAGTTCATATAGCAAGAACCAACAAATCCTTGGAATATTTTTACAGCCAGTATGAGATCCTGAGCTCAGATGTCCCATTACCTAGCCAGAAAATGTGACTGTCCTGGCTATTGCAGTGCTATACCAATAAAGGAATCTGCCTTTCATCTAGTGCTTTGAGAGTATCTTGAGGCCAAAATCTATCTACAACTGAAAGAACAGACTGTGTTCAACCCAGAAGTGGCAAAGAGCAATTCCTTCAGTTTAGGTTGTCCATAGGAAATCAGCACTTTGCTTTCTGGCTGAGTGCCCCATGGTCATTACGCTGTTATCTACCCAAATGACATTATCAAAACAGATCTTTCAGTACCATCTGATTAGTTTTCTAGACTATAGTGTAGCAAAGGTGTAGCTTTATCTGCAATTCAGTTCATAGATACAAGAACATTATTGTTCAGGCTTCTATTAAATAACACCAAGCAAAGAGAGAGAGTTTTGTCACAAGAACCTCAACCTCCTGCAAAGGTTATGGACCAAATCAATGGACCTGAAATCTAATACTTATTATAATACTTTCTTTCTTGAACTTTGTCTGCCCATGACCAGGCCCAAAAATGCCAAGAACTCAGATTCTTATACCCATCCTTTCCCCAAAACAATTCTAGATAGAGGGTGTATTATCCTCATTTTATTTCTTCTGTAACCTCTGAACGTGTTAAGACCCATTGTCACAGCTTGTTTCAGACAGGTACTTTGATATGAACTTTAAGACAACTTCAGATTAGCAGTAATCTTACACAGAGATTACTAATTATAGTTTCTGTAACTTAGGCTTCTTACAGGTTTCTGTAACCAAGCTTCTTAGGCCATTCAGATACCTTTGCCCATTAACTGGCTGAAAAAGCATTGTGATCAGGAAAAATGTGCCTCACTGTATCAGAAGCTTCCATAATAGTCAGATCATTCTGTAAATCTCACCACAGAGAAAATAAGTCTCTTAACTGTATAACATATTTTCTCAAATGAATGCACTGACTGAAGATATAACGTACATGATCTTAATTTTTTTCTGTAGCTGATTTGACAGTCCAAGATAGAACAAGTCTTACATTTTTTCTCTTTGAAAACTGTAGTCTTTAGCAATATATTTATGTTCCCTTCAATGTTATATTGAGATAACATCTTGCATTTACTTAATAAGAAAATCCCACTACATCCTTGTCTTATCTTCACATTCTTTGTCAGGTTTTGTGGCTGGAGTACACCTGGATACAGGAAACCGCGTCACTGTGTGCACAGCGTGCAAGTGGTTTGATTTCTGTTCCCCCCTCATGCACTACCCTGTGTGAAGAAAGCAGTGACTGGAGGGATGTCGACTTATCAGTCATTGTCAGGAGCCAGTGGTGGCAATGACAGGAAAGCTAACAACTCAGAAATCTCTTAAACACCAAAGTGTAAGAGAAGAAAAAATCAAAATAAAATAAGCTTGCAGGCAGCAGAAGAGCAAAGACTGCTTCTAAAGGTACATGGATACTTTATTTCTCTTGGCATGAAAATAGATGTTGCAGGAGTGCCATGTGTTTGTAGGCATAGAAATAATTAATTGATAAATTGGCACTATTCAGTGTTCAAAAACAGTGTTACAAAGTTTTGCCAGCTACAAAATGCAATATTATGTGTTGAAAAAGTCTGCTTTTTTTTTTCTTCATGTCACTGTCTAGTAGGATGTTTTTTTCATGCGCATGTACTGGCTTACAAGTTATTCTAATTTCTATTAAAAATGCTATCTCGAAAAGTCCACTCTCAGTTGTGCTTTAAAAGACTATGCAAATACATCTGTCTTCATTATTCTGAACTGTGAGGGACTGGTCGTCTGTTCTGCCACTTGGTTAAAGTAAACTGAACAATGCTTTCTAAAAAGAATTAAATTAAATTTTCTACTGAAAATTGAGGTGTTTGATATTGGTGGAGTTGGATGTAGGGCTCTTTATAACAGCGTGAGAATGAAGACTTCTCCCATAATATTTCGGTGTTATCTTATTATTGAAAATAAATCCCTTGCACAGTTTTAAGCAGATTTAGGGTTCCTTAAAGGTAAGTCATCACAAAGCCACTAAGAAGCATGTAGTGAAGCTCTGCTCCTTGCCCCAGGGCTCTAACTGAATTATTTGCCTTGTGGTAGCAGAATGTGTAGACTACAAGAGAGAGCTGCGCAGACCCCCCAGGAGAGGATGCTAAAGAGAAAGTTAGACTGCTCCCATAAGCAGAGAGTCTACACAGGCTGTTTCCCTACAGAGAGGGACAGGACACTGCCTGGAGGCCTTTGCAGGTCCAGACTCTTCTCCACCAGCCTGGTGCGTCATGGGTGGGAAGCAGTAAACCATCACTTCCACCCCTGGAGCACTACATCATATTTTAAGTATCCACATGTGTGCACACCAACACACCTTGATCCCCACTTTTGTTCCTCTGCCCTGCTGTTCCCTGCTAAATCAACACGAAAGAAAATCCCAATACTGCCTCTATGCTTTTCTTTTAAACAAGTCCAGGGCCACCTTCAGCTTCTAATTCACCCAAACCATGGGGCGGTCCTTGCGTGGGGTGAGCTTTGGGCACCCTGGAGTTCAGCAAAGGGGAAACTCTACACGCAGGGCCTTGGGGATCACCTTGTGCACACGGGTGTCTTGAGAGTGGCAGATGGATTTGTCTGCACAATGTTTTGCGGTACCATCTGGCCACCTTTAGCCACAGGTTTCAGCCCATTCCGCTTAGCTGAGGCACCACCCACTACAGCAAGGTGCTATGGGAGAAGGCGGCAAGTGAGGTGGAGGCAGCAGAGGGCTGGTGGTGTGAAGCAAGCTCGTCAGCTGGCTCTGAGCTCAGCCAAGGGAAATCCCTTGCACTTGGGGTGCAAACTCAGCTGCCTTCAAGACTCTATGTTGTTGTGCTCTTCCCAACTACCTGGGACACCACGGCCATTTTCTATTGGAGTCCACCCCCAGGAGCTGAGGAACTATAGGGCATGATTTATCCCTTTATGATCTGGGATATAGCAGCGTATTTTGCAACCTTTTCATTTGTTTTGTCTGTTAAGGATTTGTATTAAAACCCTGTGCAGTGTCAGCCATGTAAAACTTCACCATAGCATCTGCTATTAGATCTTCACTGATTTGTGGAGAGGGACAACTAAACTCCAAATGGATTTTAAAGTATTTCACTTAGCTGAGAGTAGTTTAGTGTGCTTCTAATGTATTCATTTCATATGCTGAGTTATATGGGTGACAAGCTAAACAGTTTCAGAAAACAATTTTTCAGTAATTCTCACAAATAAGAAAACCTCAGCAATGTTCCAGCTGAGAAATCTTTTTCACCTAACAAATTTTAATACCTCTAAAATATGTGGTGACCATCAAAGCAATCTGTAGATAAACAAAATATCTGAGTATTTCATTATTTGCACTTGTCTGTACTTGGTATTAACACAACATAGAGTGAATGAGACCAGGCAGGCAATTTGTTTTATACATAAACACTATTGGAAAATATAGCTGCATTGCCAGCAATGTTCAGCTTATTATTCTAAATGGATTTTGTAAATTGCTCTCCTTAATATACTACCACAATTTTTATAAATTGCTCTATTAGCAAAATTTATGGAAATTGTGTCATGCAGATTGTTAGTAAATGGAGTCTGGTTTTCTGTTTTATTCCCATTCTTCTCTGCCAATGCACAATCCAGTGGAAATACAAGGATCAGATTCTTCTCTCAGCTACACCAAATAGTTTCTGAATTATTCCACTGGACTCATTATTAGGAAAGAGAATCTAGATCCTGATTTTCCATGCTGTGAATCCCATGAAATAAATATTTTTTTTTAAATAAAAAGATTCTACAAAATGTTTCTGCACCTGAATTGAAGTTAATTTACCCATTACTAACAGGATGCTCAAATATTTCTTTTTTTTCTCCTACCACAGTATTAGGCTAGACAGTAATTTTAAGTTTCATTTAAAATAATGTGATTAAATTGTCCATGTAATATTGTCACTTGGCCAAGTTTTGAGCAAATTATCAATGTTAGACAGAAAGCATGCCTAAGAAATTAGCAAAGTGTGTAGAAAAGGCAATTAACAAAAATATGGAAATTATCCTCACTCCAGGCCAATTTCCAAAGGATCTTGTAGCAGTTCCCTGTCACACACAAACCTGACTGAAACTCCTTTCATTTTACCTGTTCATCTATCATAAACAATATGGGCCACATTTTTGAAGGCATGCATTCCAGAAGATACAGCATAGCACTGAAAACAACTTAATCACAAAAATTTGGAAAAGGTGAGGCTAGATCTTCAGTGTTTTCAAAGAACAAAAGAAATCCAATGGGGTCTTCAATAAGTTTTGTGCAAAGCCTCTAATATTTCCAGTCTTAGGACAATATCCCGGAATCTCCCAAGTAGAAAAGGAAATAACTTTGATGTTTGGAGGATCTGAAGAATAAGGATCACATATAAACTGAAAAATATGAAAGGGAGCCAGTATCCCCAAAAGTGGCGGGGGGGTCGATTTTGCCTCTCCAGCCTCCAAAGGCTCACAGTAGCCGCATACTTGACAGCAAGGGGAAAATAAATGTCCCCATCCCTTCCCTCGTTAAGAGGCATTTCATGAAGGAAAGGCACGGGAAGCCGATCTTGTCAGGAAAGGTTAATAGAGGTGCTGGAGCTTGGAGGCACCAGGGAGCAGGGGGTTACATGAGGAGACAGCACAGAGATTGCTGCCAAAAGTGTGCTGTCCCACTAGTGGTAGGGCAGAGGAAAGTGAGAAGCAACTGAGAGGTGAGAAGACAGAGACAGGCACAAAAAGTAGAAGAATACATTAGGCCAGGTGAGATATGGAGGAAATATGTCTGATTGCTGGATAAGAGTGAGAAAGAAAATACGCTGGAGATAATTTAAGGAAGACTAACAGTTTCAGAGCAGAACCAGGTAAGGCAAGAAATATTACTGCAAGGTGTGATTTTGCTGTCAAGCCCAGAGATTTTGGCAGGTTTCTGCTACCCTGAGAGGATAAATGACCTAGTAGCGAACCACAGGGCTGTGGGGTTGGGGCATCAGTTGTGATGCAGACTTGCTGCCATTTCACCCACTGATGCTGCCTGCCTTTTGTCTCTCCTGCCTCTCGAGAGACAAGGACTCCTTTGTAAAATGTGTATGTGCATTGCTCAATATTTGACTCAAACTCAGTGTTAGTCTTATTTTAATGAATATAATAATACAAAGTGTGTTCTTTCATCTGACGAAGAGCACAAGTAAGACAACCGGGACCCTGCCTCAGATGGAGCAATTTACTCTTATTACTATAACAACAATTTGTAGATCCATTTATTTCTCTAATACTAGCAGAGGCTTAGACAAAACAAGTAAATACACAACGACCAGGGCCCAAGCACATTTTAAAAGGAAAAGGGGAGTATGTACAGCATTTAAAAAAGCCCAAGAATTTAATTCAAAGCTGATGACTTGTTTGGAGGGTTTTTTTAAGGGTTTGTACTAGTATTTTGTTTAAATATTTTTTAATGAGTTTCATAACATGATTAAACATTTCCAGAGGAATACATAAATGTGAAAGTTATAAGCAACCATGTGACAAGTGTTCTTCAAGGAACAGGAGATTATTAGGGTGTCATGTCATTGTAACACAAATATGAACTGAAGTCACATACTAAATTATTTACTATTTTGTATTTGTTTTAACTGTGAATTGTTTTTCTTCCTCAAACTGATAATGGTATAAAAATGTGGGTCATCAGGTAGCACTCTCCCTATTCACTTTTCTCTCTCCTTGCTTTTTTTATTATTATTTTAGACAGTTGTATTACTGCAACCAAGAATTGCATGAACAGCACCATCATATCTGGATAAACGAATGTATAGCTGAATGCAAGTCTCCACAAACCATCCATACTTTATTTAAATAAACATACACTCACACACGTGCAGGTATCTAATAACAGAATCATAGAATAGTTTGGGCTGGAAGGGACCTTTGTAGGTCATCTACTCCAAATCCCCTGCAATGAGCAGGGACATCTTCAGCCAGATCAGGTTGATGAGCAGGCAATGAGGTGTTTGAAGGAACAGGCCAGGGTGCATTTAAAAGAAGTGTTTGCCGTAACTCAAATCACTGTTACATTTCCAGGGTGTGTAACTCACCTGATGACATTTTTCTTCCCCTTCCCACAATAGGTAGAAAAGTAATCAAGATATAAATGACCAGTTTTTAACACGTGCTACTAGAGAGACATAATTAGAAGATCTGAAGGTTTGAGGAAAGGGAGTTTCCATTGTAACAATCTGCTTGCACTTTCAGGCATTTTTTTAATCTTCTTGTTAAAGTAAAAAACAGCATAAAAACAGAACGAAGACTCCTGATCACAGATTCTATGTCGGTTTTATTGCCGTTGATGTAATAATAGTTTAAAATATTTAGTCAGTCCCCAAATTCCTCAAATAAATGGCATTAATAGGTTATTTTACACAGACACCAAGAAATGATGAAAAATCCCATAAATACCTGTTCCACCCAGAACACTGAAAGAAGTGGCCTGATAACGGGGATAACAGGAAAGATTTCGAAACATCATTAATGTGAAGGATGCAAGTCTCTACGTTGACTTTGAATCCAAATATATGCTTTCAGAACCTGCCCTATTGCTAAACAAGGCACCTGTTGAAGTTCTCCCCCTAACTGGAGCTGCTGATGATTGCATAGTCACACCTGGGAGGAATCTATCCTCTCTGTACAGGGTGTGAACTTTTACCACTGAACTTTGCTTTACCTGCTAAGCAACTGCTTAGAAAAAAAAAACAGAAGTGTAAGTTGTACCTCAGGTGAAGGATGAAAGCAGATAACATATATGATGGCATGAAAAAAAAATCTTTAAAAAAAAAAAGCATCTAGGAGAGACCAGCCCAGGCAAGCTGAAGACAATGAGACAAGCAGGCATAGCAGAGGAGGCAGTTGTTACAGTGGAGAAGGGGTGAAGGCAAGTCAGGAGAGAAAAGAATGCAGTTGAAGGCTGTGAGAAAGTAAGATAACTGGAGAGCAGACGAAAGCTACAAAGGAGCTCACAGATCACAGGTGGGAGCGCCCAGAGCTGGTTCTTGGAAATATTAAACTCGGTCTCAATTGAATTCCCTTTTTGGGCCAGGTGATGGGGCTGGTCGCTCAGATGGTTGGGCAACAGCACTAAGAAACCCTAACGTTTGCTCCCTGAGAAAGGGCTCACACTTCAGCTGAGACCGAAATCCCTGGGAGCACATATTTTCTCACCCTTTCTCTCATGTATGTACCCTAGGAGCACGCTTGGGTGGGGGCTTTGTCTGTCCCAGGCTTTCGCTACAGCTGGGCATTTTAAGCTGCTCAAACATGTCTGCATTTCAGATGTTTGCTTGGGTTTGGGGAATTTGGAAATTTTATGAGGGGTCAACATTGCATATTTCAGCCCTTCAGAGGGCATATTATAAAGGAGCACTGCTTTTGCAAGTGGTTCTTGATCTAAATAACCCAACTTCCTATGGGATTTTTGACTAAGAGTCCCGTTTTTTCTCACAGTTTTTGTCATTTCTGGATTTACTTTTTTTTGCCTTCATTGTTTCAAATTCTGTCCCGTTGCTCCCAAACTAATATAGTAATGTGACAGGAAATGTTTCCATTTTTAAAAAGGGCAGGGACATGAGAAGGTAAAAAAATAAAAAAAAAAAGTTCAGTAAATATTCCTGAACAACAGAAAAAAATAATCAAGGGACAGGGTGAGGCAAGTGCAATCTTTTTTCCTTCTGGTGTGGTTTATACACATCCTACTTTTGCTAATTTCCAAAGTGGTCTTTGTAACTTCATAACCTTATTATAGAGACTTCTTATTTTGTCTGTACTAACTTTTAATACTTATCCTTAGTAATTCCACCTAATTTCCAATTTCAGTACAGTCCCTTCTTGGGCTTTAGTCAGCAAGAAGGTCTCAATTCAGCCAGTGGGTCTCTTGCTACCCTTCTTTTCCTTCCTCACACAGGATGGTTTGCAGCTGTGCTTTTTGTACTTTTTCTGCAAGCAACAGCCAACTCACCTCAATTCCTTTTCTCCAGATTTTTTTCCTGGGGGATCTCAGCAAGCTGGCTTCTGACACAGCTGAATCTGACTTTCTGCTTGCCTATGGTCTCTGTTTTGCTGCTTTTCCTCCTTTTCACCCCAAAAGTCAGGAGCTCCATCCTTTCCTCCTTCCCTGGCAGCATTCGCAGCCCACTCTGCCCTGCTGGTTAGGATTTAACCCAAAACCAGAGTTCACTGTTCTGCCTTCTGCATCTAAAAAAAAAAAAAGAGTCATTGCCTTATTGTGTTCCTGGATGGTTGCGTAGTTAAAATCCTTCATCCCCACTACCACTGATCCCTTCTTTTGGGGTCATGCTGCAGAAACTAATCATCCTGGTCTGGGCATTGCTGGGGAATTCCTGACATGGTATTGCCCTTGCTGATTTCTCATTTCATTTGTCCACCCTTCAACATGACTCCACCAAAATTTTTACTGGCAGAACAAAGGGAATGTTAAACTGCATAATTAATCTGAGAAGAAATAAAATGTCTCTGCCCAACAGTAAAAGTTATAAAACAAATTATAGTTTTGATAACTGCAGGACTTTCAACTTTGTGTTTATATACTGACAGCTTTTGTCAGAACAGAAAGAAACAGAAGACAACAGCAATAAACCAATAGTAAACCAATGGTATACTGCAAATCCTAGTGAAAGAGGTTCCCCTCAGCTAAGTTAGAGGGCAAAGGAAATTTGCCGTGTTTTAATATCAGCCCTTCCTCTTCCTATCAGCCTGCCATTACCTGGCCTCTTCACCTCCTATATCCCAGGTTTATTTTTTGATGACCAGAAAATTTTGTTCAGAGTTCATTATCAAAGCAAATTCTCCTGCAAATAGTTTTCTGGACATGCAAACACTGAAAAGAAGCTAGTAATAATTTGCATTCCCATTTCCCCACCTTCAGAAGATTGACCAGGAAAAGAAAGCGAGCCTCCACTGTGGTTCTGCAAACATACAAAAGCGTCTGTCATCTCATGAGAACACCCATCTCATTTATGTACCTAAATCAAGTTCAAAAAAGGGGCTGTATATGCACATGAATGCAGAAGATTGAATGGAAGACGGGCAGCTGCATATTGGGACACTAAGCAAAGAGCATGTTGGAGAAGTTTGGCTTATTAACATTTAAATAAGTCTTCCAGATTTCATAATAACCACATGGGGTTATACTACATTACTAAGGTATCCTAAACGTTGAATGAGTGGCATGGAATCTCATTTATTAGAAGATGAGGAAAACAGGAAATGGGAAAGGTAGGAATCGTTTTGTTGAGATATGAACTTCACCTTCCTTTCAAATTGTGAAGGACCATCAGAGTGTTACTGCCAAGGCAAGGAAAATCCCTGTCTGTTCTCCAAAGCCCTCTGAAGCCCTTCTTCCAGTTTTCCAGGGCTTCTTCAGCTTCGTTAGATGCTTCCACACACTTTTCTGTCATCTGCTGGTTTTAGTTTGCCAGCTCTCTGTTCTCAGGTTGTACAACCCTGGAAAAAAACAAAACAAAACAAACAAAAAAAACCAAAACCAAACAAAGAACAGCCTATAGCAACTGGTTTTCTCCATGAAAAGCTGGCAAAACCATTACTGGACTGGAGAGCACTTTTTCCTCTTCAAACCTGGAAGCAGAAGTCCATTTTATACAGTTTCAAAAATATTGCCCTTCGCCTGTGAATTTTTATGGCTTTATATGGTTCCTATGACTGTACAGGGGCTCAGACCAAAACCAAAGTTGTCATCATCAAGCACAGCTTAAGTCAGGTCTCTCAGTTGTCCCGTGGTTTTTCTGCATCACATAATAATTCAGCGTAAACTAAACATAATAATCTGTGTTGCTTGCAGAACTTGTCCACAACCCAGAAGTGTCCAGAACATGGTTAAAGACCGTCCCTGTCAGCGAGGCCAACAACAGGGACATTAATCTGACCCACAAGGCACACACCTGAAGTACAGATAAAAGAAGCAGAAAAGAACCTTCACTGGTCAGAAAGGGATAAAAGCATTTTCTTCTGTTTGTAGAGAGTTTTCAAATATGCAGCTGTAAAGTGCTTGATAAGAAAAATCTTTCCTGATTTGCACCTCCTGAAATAGATTTAATTAGTTATGGAGTATCAAAAAAATGCCTAGGAAGTAGCCACTTGCTGATTTATTCACCTGGGAACAATTTGATGAACGGCTCTTCAGCTCTGCAGACATGCGAGATGAAAGAACAGACAGATCATTAGCCAACAATGAAATTAAAAATAAGGATACAGTGAGCAGAAAAAGTAATTAACAACTCCATTAAATTTCAACTGATTCACTATAAAGTATGGCTGGACAAAAGGACAAGAACTGGTGTCCAAGCACCTCCCCAGTGAGCAGCTGCATTCAGGACACAGGAGATGAAAGGCAGCCCTCTGCACTGAGGCGTAGGTAGGACATTGCCATATCAAATCCCTCGTTTCCAGGGTCACAAGACGTTCACAGGGAGATGGAGAAATAAAGCTAGCATTGATGAATAATTCAGAGACAGGACCTGAATTTGGAGTCTCTACTCAGACCCGAGATTAATAGCTGTTTTGCCCACAGAAAAGCTGTGGAATTTCTAAATAAAGCTGTATTTTTCATAACATGTACAAAGCCATCAACAACAGTCCTTTTTTACTCTCCATGAGCCACACTCGTGCATGGCTGACACCTGTTTCTGCTGACTCTTAGTGACTGTGTGACTCAGTGAGCAGCCACAAAATCCACCTGGTTCCCACCAGGCCAGTTCTCCTTGGAAAGGTCCTTCTGAAACTCCTCTCAGCTCCAGATGGTGACTCCTGTGCCTGCTTGATCCTGCACCTTGGGGACTTCTCTCCCTGTGGCATAGCACAGGGCTCCTCACCTATTAAGGAAATTTATTTAGAATTATTAGGACTACAGCTACCTTACATAGAAAGATTGTCAAAATACTTCATTAAATTATCAAGAAAGTGCACCAGTAATTTCCTAGTTCTCTAAACTGTATCTGGTACTATTAATAGATCTTCATCCTCCAAGAATCCTCTGTTTGGTGAGAATCACCAAACGAAAAGGATAAAGTTTATTTTTAATAATCTTCATGTCTGTGGTTAAAGATGTATTTTTTTTCCATTTTTCAGGCTTGCTCTGAAGAACAGGTGTTATTAAATGTACACCATATCGGGAGCAGCCCATCAAATGAAAGACTACTCAGCATAATTCCATGGGTATTTAGAAGAACACAAAATTCATTCATTTTCCTTCTGGTTCTCAAAACATGCTCAGCACCTTCTATAGAGAGGGAGTTTTTAAGATACTAATTCTCTTTATTTGCCCAAGTACCATAAGAATAGTTTTCTTGATGTATTTTGCTATTTCTGATTCTTGTCCTGATTAGAAATGCAAAATACAAAATATGAGCAAATGTGAAAGGTTAGCCAAACATATTTGCACCTCAGAAATGTTACATTTGCGGTTTTGGAGAAATCTAAATGTCATTTCATACAAACAGATTTTCCCATGGCTCTCCTTAATTCTTAGAGAATATGATAACAAGGATACAGACAAGAGATAAAGCCAGGATTAATGAGACATAAGTAAGGCACTTAAGAGTTGAATCTGTGGGATGGTACGCACATGAAAATGATAAACTGGTCATGACGCATCATTCGAGAGTGAACTTCATTTAAAAAAAAAAGTATCCGGGGAAATATATTTGCATTGTAAGAGGAGAGAACGGAATAACCTAGCAGGGCATTTCCGTTACTAATTATTTGCTAGTGTGATTCAGTGACTGGATCCTGATTTCTGTGGAAATGTTCCTGTATGCTGCATGAAACAGACCAAAAGTCATCCGTTTCTGTGCTAATGTAAAGGAGTACAATCTCAACACAAGATCTGCCTGCAAGACATTCTTATAGAACATACAGCATCCAATTAAAAGCAGCTCAACACCCCAATTGACATAAAGTTCTACAGGAGCATGCACATTTGTGGTGGCCTAGACTACCTTAATCAATTATTTTTAGTTAATTAAAGTGACAAATCTCTTAGTTTTGTTTGCTGACAAACACAATGTATATTTTCACATCACCTTTCAAACAGGATCCTGGACCAGGAGTGTAAGGGTAGAAACTATCCCACACTAAAAAATACATGAAAGAGGATAAATTATTTTGAATTATTATTATCAGCTAATGTAATTTAAAATACTGAAAACCTCAAATGTTTCTTTTGCAAAATAAGGGCTATTTGTCCCATTCGTCCTAAGGATTTCCTTGGAGAATAATTTATTCTTTTAATTCTGTGACTTTTTTTTTTAAA
Organism: Pampusana beccarii; assembly: GCA_013399365.1. Classification (NCBI taxonomy): domain Eukaryota; kingdom Metazoa; phylum Chordata; class Aves; order Columbiformes; family Columbidae; genus Pampusana; species Pampusana beccarii. The sequence goes on along the minus strand of VWYH01005844.1, from coordinate 176,574 downwards.
TCACAATTCTGAAGATTGTCTTATCCCATTGTTTGTCACACTGAACCACCAATCATAGTTTTGAAATTCTCTCTCTCGAAGGAAAGACATTTTATTCACACTGATAACACTCTGATATGATAGTCTTAGTTGACGGTAAACATAACAGGGAATTATCAAGATGCCATTATTTTTCAAAGATATTTTTGAAAACAAATTAGTCTGGGTTTTAGACTAGCATTAAAGTTGCTTTAATATAACATATTTCATAGTTCCAGTTTAAAAAATCATTTATAAGAAATATGGTCTCTTTTCGTGTTACAAGGGGCTATGGTTCCACAGCAATTCTGAGAGGCGATTTTTTGTTACTTACTAGGCATATGGTTCTTATTCTATGAACAGGTTTGGGCTTTTTTTTATTCTGATAGATTAATTTGTTGAAGGCTAATCTTTTTTTTTCTCTTGCCGGAAAAAAAAAAAAGGCAACTTCAAGCGGCACTTGGAGAACCCACTTTCACCCTACTCTGTCAGGCTAATGATTTCACCATACCTGACAGCATGACTCACCAACTGATAGCTGGACAGCACATTGCACCTTTTAAGTGAAATAAGTATAGGGTTTTTAGCAGGCCAGTTTCCCTCCTTGAAGCCAGCACCTTCTGGGATGGAAGGACAGGAGTATAATCCAAACCACTCAGTTTTGGGAAGGAATTTTGAGACAGAATGGGTAGCAGAAAAAGAGAAGAGAGAGAAAAAGATCAGGTTTTCCTTCCTTTAGGCTCTACTGACATAGTAAAGTTTTATTAGATGTAGGATTCATCACATTGTTAAAAGAGTTCAAAACCAGGCTGGCCTTCCTCTGCTTTGCTTTGATGTCCAAGTGCGACACCAGGAGAGGGGGAAGGAGGAGGACAGCAGCATTTGGCACCCGCTGCCATAAGCTGGTCAAGTTCTTGAGGGCAGAGGACTGTGGCTGTACCTGCACCTGATTTACCCTACTACTTTTAAGACTAGGATTTGATGAATGAATAAATACAGAACTGGATTTAGCAAAGGCAAAAAATGGCATTATCAGAGCCAAACTGTCCCCCAAGGAGGTAGCTGCTGCCCTAAGCCCCGTGTTGCTGTGCTGTGGGTCATGCATGCAGCCATCCCCACCACCGCCCCCTTGCCCATAGGGCATCCAGACTTGTAGCCATGGCAGCCACAGGGTGGCAAACAGTCCTTCTCAGCTTCTCCATCCTCCCCCTGGGAGGAGGCGCAGCAGGGGAGAGTCTGGGGTCCCACACAGAGACTAGGCCGCAGGAAGCCCATGGATGTGACTCGCTCACATCCCTCCCACAACTGTGGTCACTGCAGTCATACACGTCACTGCCACTTGGGAAGAGCAACTGGAAAGTGTTTAATAACCCTGGCTACCTTAATCCTTTGTGCCTGAGGCAGGACCAAGCACTGACCAGATTTGGAGAACACGTATTTGTGCTTTCAAAACATGGAGCAAGGAGCCTTGCCAAGGATACAAATACAGTGCAAGACAAACAGAGCCTCTCAGACATCCTGTATGAAACACGTTTGAGTCTGAAAAGGATACTCAGAGGAGTGTCACAGCTGTTGAGCAGCCCTATGCTATGTATTCATCGGGATATTACTCTGAGACACTATGCTCCTCAGCCACCATCTGGGTGAAGGACATCACCTGGACACCCCTGGCGCCACTAAAAACCCTGTGGTATTTCTGAACCCATCAGGATGCACTCTCTGTCCTGACTCACTTCCAAATTGGGTTGTTAAACTATGGCCTAAAACATCAGCTGGATTATATAGTTATCCCTTCCCTCAATAGACTGGTACAGCATGTGACTATACACTATTAAACAGCTGTTGGCTTTTGAGCAAAGCTGGCCAACATTCAGCCATGGGTAAAATAATTATGTATAGCACTTCATTGTGTCTAGCCATCTCCAGACAGCTGCTCAAGCCGTAAAGAAACAGATTTCAGGGAATTTGCCCCCGGCCCCATTTTTGAGGTGTTGCATGACCAGAGCTCTCCAGCACAAAGGGCTGTGTAATCAGACCTCTTTTTAACTTGCACACGGGTGTGTGCAGTGAGGCCCATGATGAACTTCAGGCTGAGCTGGGGAATTTGGTGCTCTTTTATAATGCTGCTTTTTTTAATGAGGTATCCAACCCTTCAGAGCCACTCTAGGTAATCCTAATAGCTACTTAATGATTTTCTCCATTTTACTGTTTAGGCTTGAAGTATAATAATGCTACTGTGCTACACATGTTCTACAAATAAATCTTTTTCTATTTAGTGCTGTTTGATTACCTCCTGGACATTATGTACCTTTTCTTCAAACTCGATCTCATTTGTAAACTGTAGTTGGAACAATTTATGAAACACCATTTGAACCAAGAAGTATTTTTAATGAGTCTATTTTGCAAAGGGCAACAGCACCAAGAATAACACTAATTAATAGCTTTATTTGAGCTGGGGAGCAGGAAGAAGCAAATAGAAACTTAGACATTGATTTTTCCAATAGGCTGCCTATTGTAGAAAAGTAACCCTATGCGTTCTCCACAGTGTTCAATTTTCATTTCTTACTTTGCATAGTATACGCAAGTACATCTGAGCACAAATAAGAATGGGAAAATTCACTTTCTGACAGCATACAGTAAGTAACATGTTTCTCTTGACACTTGATCGAAAGTAACTTTTGCCACTAAAAATGCCTCAATGGGAGCGGCACGTTTTCCTTACCTATTTTTTCAATATCTACAAACTAATAAAGTGAAATAATTAGACTGGCCAGTTTAACAATTCTTGAAGAAGAAAACAAGCTAACACTGTCTAATTCTTTAAAGCTTTCCTAGTTGCATTTCTTTACTTCCTGTATTTGTCAAAAGGTTAATATATACTTTCTCTCCTTGCCCCTTCAAGACCCTTACCCAGTGACTTAGTAAGCAGGATCCTCATGAGTAAATGATGACATGGAGAGCAGACTTGGGCAGGCTTCACAGTCAAGGGCAAACAAGCCCTGCCCAAATGTCTGTACTTCCCACACAAAGCCTGTCATTTTGCAGCAAACCAGTTTGCTCTGCATTATTCCAGGCTCCTCTAACATGGATATTGTGTGCACCAATGCACTACCTCCTGAGCAACTCCCTAGCAACAGCCCACCCCATTACTCTAAATAATACAGCCTTCTTCCAACCAGGCAGTAGGATTGGGATAAAACAACAAAAATCTGTTTTCAGTCCCTACTACCAGAGGAATGCAGCCTCCCCCATGGGCACCAGGATCGGATATTGGTGCTGGATGAGTTCACTCTACTGAGAGATTAAATATCTCCCTCTACACTGCGAAACAGGCTGGAAGCTAAGCCAGTGGTGGGGAAGTAGTAAAGGAGAGCATGAAAAGTCCCTACCCTGTTCTGCTCAGAACTAGCCAGGGGTCCCTGCGCAGCTCTGGGCCTCCAGTTCAAGAAAGATGTGGAGAAGCTGGTGGCCATGGAGCAGGTGACCCTCTTGCAAACACAAAAGCTCAGTGGGGACATTGATGATTTTCTGGAGCACACGCCAGCAATGGACTCTCCACATTTGCTGCTCTAATTATAACCTTTTTTTTTTTTAATCATGACACCCAAATTGCCTCTCAGAGCTTTCTGGGACTTCTTCCTCCCCCTGTCCCCTTGCATTTCACATGAAACAACAACAGACACTCCTGGAACCTGATTTTTCGCTGTGTGACAGAATGTAACGAAAGTTAATATAGATCTCTTTGATGACACTTTAAATGACTAATACAATTTAATATAGAACACAAAGATTATATAGATGCTTCCAAAATACGTCAAATAAGAAAAAAAAAAAGGAAGGAGGGGCAGGCAGAGGAGTTTTGACTGCATCCATATCTATTTGGTGTAAAAAACCCAGATGTGGAGAAATAGGTGTATCCATTAGGACATCTTCAGCAGTGCTGTAAGCCACTTTGTCTGCAACCGCCCCCAAGGGACTACTGTTACACTGAGAGGCAACAGGAATACAACAAATTTTCCCATCCTCGACTTCCTGCATGCTGCATCTTCCATGCAGGGCATCTGCTAAGGGGAAATAACTGGGGAATTCTCCTGAGCCTCGGGGCAGGCAGCAACCTGGCAGTGCCAGAGGACCTCCTGCACCTGGGTCAGTGCCTCCTGCTCCCCAGTGCCTGGCAGGCAGCTCCAGGGTTCTGCAGCCACCAGAACTGGCTCAGGGTTTCAGCTTTAAGGAAAGCTATTGAGGCATTTCAGACGGCAGGGGCAGAGCAGCTGCGGTGAGAAAAAGAGCAAAGTGAGGATTTCATTTGCCACGGGACCGCAAACCGCTTCAGCAAGGTAGCTTTGCTCCACGGTTTTTCCATAGGGACACGTGCTGATCAATAGCAGGGAATGCCTAACTGACTGCTTACCAGCATGCTCTGCTTTGCAAACCAAATAAACAACATTTCTTACGTATGCGCATTTTAATACCAGTACGTGTTTGGATTTCTTCCAGGTTTGACATTTACTGTGAATTTCCTGGATTTATGTTTCTGGAATTTCCTTTGTAAAGTAATTTGAGATATACAGATAGACAAATACCCCTCTAGTAGAGCCAAGGAGTGGTGGTGTTGTTTTTAAAACATGATGCTCAAAGGCACATGTCACACAGTAAGTCAGTTAACTTTAACAATGGTGGAGATGAGTGTCTGATGGGACTTATAAAATCTCCCCATTGCTAGCTACACTGAGGGTCGAAACTCATTTGATGTACTGTCAGCATAGTGCAGCCTGTTGAAATTTATTCTTGTGGCCAAATCCCAAGAGGCCACCCCAGAAGGGTCGCACAGGGATCTTCTCTCTGATGAACCCACCAGGCAGGGAGTGGAGGGAGCAGCATCCCTGAGGTCAGTTGCAAGCCCAGCAAGGCACAGACATTGCCCGAGCTCTTACCCACAGAGCGTGTTTCTGTGGCAGAGAAATGCAATATATTATTTGCTCTCCAGATGATTAGTTTTCAAGGGTATTAGAGGTATTTCACTGTATGTTAACCTCCAATTATGAAAGCCAGTGATGCCGCCCTGCTCTGTAGTTGCCACCACTGTACAGATGACCCCATCTTTCAGGGATTTTGCCGGTCTGTCCCCACCACCCTGCAGAGCACGGAGTCCCTGCAACAATTCAGAGCGAAGGGCAGGCTCATTGTTCACCTCTCCCCCTTCTTCTTGTCCCCTGGACATTTGAGTGTGTATTGAAAGAGCAAAATTGAGCAACCAGCCTCCTGCTGGCTTTGCATTATTATAAGCAGGTATTACCGAGGCAAGGCGAGAAATGCGTTTAGCCAAGGCTGCACAGAAATGCAGTATTTTCTTTTAAATATTCATAGCCAATTTCAAAAGGGAAATACTACGATTGCTTCAGGACTGCCTTTGGCTCTGATTAGAAACAGCTGAGCAAAGACAAATGCTCAGCTGTTTCTGCAAAGAGATTAACACCTGTTGAAGATGGAATAAAAATATGTTAGAGAGTTTAAGAGTAAATATCAAAAGATTGTTATTGTAAAGGGAACAGTAACAGCAGTGACTGATCACATCCCCACCCTGTCACGCTACATCATTCCTGGGAGGGAAGAAAGCACATTAACACATCCATAGTGCATAAGCAATATGCACACATATTTTTGGCTCTTTCTTCATCCACAGCTGGGAGAACGGCTCCTTGACTCCTGTTATCCAAAGAAAATTTACAGATGGTATCAGGTCAGCACGAAATAACATCTACCCAGGCGTGCTGCATACACTTGGAGCAGACAGCTGTATTATAGCCCATGTTGTTATAGTGCTTGCTAGAGTCCCATTTGGGATAGGAGGAGTGTCCTTAGTGTGTGATTTCCCAAATTACATTTTCCCTGGGCTGCAGGCACAGAGGGAGTGTGTTGCATCTCCCCATCTGCTTCAAGGACCAGGTATTCTCCTCCATCCTACAACAAGAACCTTGCCACAGATGGTATGGGGCAAGGCCTGGCACCACTGGAGCTCCCCCTTCACCCTAAAGTGCTCTCCCAAGGGCAGCAGCAATGTGTCAGCCCGTGCAGGATGCCTTGCAGCAGCTCCCCGTGTTTGCTGCCTGCGTGCACACTGCATCCCTCTGAGGCTGAAGCTGAAACTGAAGGAGGTTGACCTCACATTTTTGACCCCAAAACTGAGTTTCTTCACTGCCGGAGGGCAGATGCAGGACCACAGCAGACCGCAGCTTGCTCCCCAGTTCATCAGCCCTCTCTACCCAGGGGTCAGCCTTGCAGGGAGTTCTCAGGCAGAGCGTGAAACTGCACAAAGTATGGACTACCAGGCATACCTTGGGGTGCAGGGTCATCCACGTTTCCAGGGAGGGAAGCACTTTGGCCAGTGCTGAAGAGTCACACTTGCAGGCTCACCCTCTGGGAACCCGCCTCAAGAATTCCTGTTGATGCAGACATATACAAATATGTGCCAGCCCACAGCCACGTGCATTCCCCACCTGCTCCCCAAGGCAAGGAGCCCACAGCAAGGGCAGACGGGAAGAGCAGCTCCACGGGATGGCAGGTGTGGGGACACAGCCCAGCCCCACAGTCTCTCAGGCACCAATTAGACCTCCACAACCTCAGGCATGTGAATTGCTGCTCACTACCCTCAACAGTAAATGTTGCACTTGTACCTGAGCCACATTTCAGTGTGTGCCAAAACTGCCTGTGGCGGTAGAGAAGGAGAGCCCAGGCCAGCCATGCTTCCCATCTTGTACTAGCGTTCTCACACCAGCTGCTAGAGGCACCTGCCACCTCGGGTCATGTAAAAAAATCTGGCCGAGGTGAACACCACCCGTGGCTTTCCTCTTGCTGCACACCGAGGAACTGCAGCTTGCTTCTCTCCCCCAGATGTGGTGTCCTTCAAACTGCAGCCAGCTGAAAAGGCTGCCAAGGTGGTCACTTCCACACATGTCACTGCACAGGGCCCTTGTTCCCGATGGAGGCAATGATGTAAAGATTTACACCAGCTGAAAATTTTTATGTATGTCTCCTTGAAGCAAAATTATTTTTATTCCAGAAGGTATAAATAATAGAAAAGCCTGTTTGTTTGTTGGCTGATATCTAATTTATTTTTTCTGGTCATTTATTGTTGCTCCATTTATTTATACCTCTGATTTCAATTTCTGCTTTGGACTCATTTTGATTCTGGTTTCCTCAAATATTTTGCACATAAATTAAGTAGCAGTATTCAGAAAAAAGAGATCTGGGAGTCACCTGTGTAACTCAGAAGGCATAAGAGGATACAAAATGCAGACAGTACAGAGAATGAGAAAACATATTGACATTTTGATTCCATTTCATTCCAATGTTGTATATGTAATGTCGACATAGGAAGAGCTCTGAAACTATTATTTTAAAGGATGAAAAAACTGGAAGACTTTAAAGATTTAGAGAGAGAAAGGAGTAAGAAATTATATGCAATAAGCATATCTAATAATTGACTCTGAAAGTAATTAAACAGATCCATTTTCCACAATATAAAAGAAAGAAGATGCAACCACTGTAGTCTTTCAAAATCTGGTGAAAGGTTATTTATTAATTTAGATTGTAAAATTTTCACGAAGTTATTGCTTAGGTTTAAAATTAATTCACAAATTATATTTAACACATGTTTTCATCAACTGAATATTTTACACTGTTCATCTTGAAATATCTTGCTTATACCTCTGGAGCACCTAATATTATCAGCTTCATTGTTAAGTTGCTATAATAAATGGTCCAGTTTGACCACGGATGGAAATGCTGGCATTTCTCTAACTGTACAGCCTTTCTCAGGTCCAAGTGAGAAGAAATAAAGGCATCTATTCCATCTTAAATGTGGTGATTTACTACTTGGAGCATTTAATTTTAAAAAAGCATATTATTTTGTATGTCAAATACTGCAAGCTAAAAAAGTAAAAAAAAAAAAAAAAAGAGGCTACTGAAAGAAAGATAAGGTTCAGAAATCTTTTCAATGCTTGAATAGCTAACAAGGAAGGGCATGCAAGGACAGAGTTGGTGATATAATCATTACCAAAAAAGGATTTTGTGTCACCTACTACAGAAGTGTAGAATTTAAAACATTTGAAATTATTGCCTGAACATGAATTTCCTTGGGCCAAAATACCATATTTCTGGTAATTACTTCATGCATTATCTGCAATCACAAATTATTTCATTCTGCCATTCACATGAAAATAATCCAAGGACTGTCCATGCAAGTTCCAACCCATTTCTCCCTGGGCCATCGCTTTCAGGTGAATGTTGTAGAGTGACATTTTCGATTGCTGGGCCTCCTAAACCAAATGCGTCCTTGTGACTACGGCACATATAATCAGAAAAGAAGTAGCAGAATCCTCTTTTTACAGTATGTAATGATTTCTTTAGTTCTATAATTAGCACTGTTTACAGCTGAAGGTGATCATCAAGTTCTTGCATTCCCATTATAATTTTAAGGGTCATCACATCTAATTGCTGGGAGAGCTAGTCTTGGTGTTCTCACTGAAACCTGAAAAGTTACTATATCAGACAGAAATTGCCACCTACATTCATATAATAGTGTTCTCCCTAAAACAACTCTTTGGAGCATTGTTGCTGCACAAAAGCTGCACAAAAGTAATCAAAATAAAGCTTCTGTTAATCGCCTAAGCTAACTGAAATTCCCCAGTAATTTCACTAGCTCAAATTAGCTGCATGATTTCCAGAGGGACACTTGGGAATGAAGCAAGGCAGGTATGGGACTAAGTGCCCTGTGAAACTGGGAGATTTCAATAAGTTGCGTCTTCTTATATGTATGGATACAACTCTATGTTTGTAGGTATACGAGTACCATAAAGGAGGTAGTCATTAGGCACCTTTTTCAGCCACTGCCAGATAGGCAGCCGTGCAGTGAGCTCTGTGACTGCCCAGGAAGCCCAGTACTTCCAAGGCCTCGGCTATGAGCTACTATAGTTACATTAACAACAGTTTCAAACCAGGTTGGGCATGTCCATATGAACATCAGGACCAGCTTTGGCAAGAGCACAGATGGGATCACACGATATTATTTTTTTTCTCTGTTAAAAAACAGTGAGTTATAAATGCTGAGGGCAAAAATAACGTTGATCCTCTCTGACCACATACGAAAGACATTGAGGTGCTGGAGGGAGTTCGGAGAAGAGCAACGAAGCTGGTGAAGGGTCTAGAGAACAAGAAGGAGCGGCTGAGGGAACTGGGGCTGTTTAGCATGGAGAAAAGGAGGCTGAGGGGAGACCTTATCGCTGCCTACAACTGCCTGAAAGGAGGTTGTAGCATGGAGGGTGTTGGTCTCTTCTCCCAAGTAAAAAGTGATAGAACGAGAGGCAATGACCTCAAGTTGCACCAGTGGAGGTTTACATTGGACATTAGGAAAAACTTATTCACAGAAAGGGTTGTCGGGCATTGGAATAGACTGGCAAGGAAGTGGTTCAGTCACCATCCCTGGAGGTGTTTAAAAGACATATAGATGAGGTTCTTAAGGACATGGTTTAGGGGTGGACTTGGCAGTGTTAGGTTAATGGTTGGCTTAAATGATCTTAAAGGTCTTTTACAACCTAAATGGTTCTACAATTCTGTAATTCTATAAAATTGAAAAGCAGAAGTTGTTGAATCCACATGTGAAATGGAAGAAGTGGGTACGGCTTGATCCCATTTTTCTGTGAACTATTTTGGTTATTACAAAAGCAGGAAGCCAGGTAGAACACACTACAGACAGGGGTGTAGACACGTGCCAACCTATGGGCCCACCTCCACGATACAGACAGGTGGGCTCTGGTTGGGTGACCTTCTCACAGAACTTCTTGCATGAAAGCTGCAGGTGTTTGTTTCAAAGCTAGCAATGGCTCCACATGCTGGTGTGCACACCATTGAGAACAGCCCAAGGAAAATCCAGGATTTGTTTCCCCTGCTCTCGGGCAGAGAGGAAAGCATCTTGTCAAATGAAACAGCATATGGTCTGAAAAAGAGCTAGCATCTGAATACCAAGGCTGGGGGCTTTTTCTTTACTTTTTTCTTTTTTTTCCAGTTTTTCAAAGTAGAAATCAAACTGACAGGCTTGATAATTATAGGCAGTGTGCTTGGGCAAGTCGCTTTCCAAGTAGCGGCAGCTGAATATAGTAGGCATTTCCCTGCCTCCTACCCCAGAGTGGGAAATCTCCATCTTCCCTTGCTGTGTGTTACCTCAACTGCCAAATACTAAACAAATACAACAGAAGGAATGCTGTCGGGTCAGACTGAGACCTGAAAGTTTAGAATTTCTTTAAACCAACATGAACATGACTCTACAGACAAGGAAAATCCTTTCTTATACCTTTATATCAAAAGAGAGCTAACACATAAGGTAGCAACCTCCACATTTCCATACTGCACAGGTTCACCCCGTGAAAATGAGTAGATAGCAAAGAGAATGTAGGTCTCCCATTGATGCTTAAGGTGAGGGAATTGGAAAAAAATAAGAATACAGAAAGGAAAAGTAAATTATATTTTAGAAAACACTTCCATATTGCAACACAGGGAGTTCGATTTAATGTTGTAGGTGTTCTTGGAAGTGAGCATTCCAGATTTCATGTGCTTTTTGAGCTTTAATTAAATAATTTGCAAAAGAATACCATATGTGCACAGGCTTCTCAAGGGATAAGCGTGTAAATTTCTACCTTGATATTCACAGACTGTTGAACCCATTCCAGCATAGAAGGAGGCTCAAGGTTTTTCCATTTATTTCAAATAACTGTCTGGGAAACTACCAGCAAAACCAAGTTGGTATCTAGTAATCTTTGTCACATTCTTCAGCATTCAAGTTCCCCAACATACAAGCTGCTGCATTACTGAGAAATTTCCCAGAGAGAAAACACACCTTTATGAGCACTTTTGTTCTCCTGTAGTAATAATAATAAAAAAAAATTAAAGCATACATAATGCAGCAGTCAGTCCCTATTCTGGCTGTGCCACGGTACAAAGTAAGAGGGGCCCAGAAGAACAAAGGGAAGGTGTGAATAAGTGCTAAGACAAGCACCAGGTGGAAGGGCACAGCCATCCATACCCTGACTGTCTGACTCATCCCTTGTTTTTATATATATCAACTACGAGACAAACTCCACTGTTATGTGCAACTTTGATAATATGTAATTAGTTGGTGATTTAACAACTGTTGGAAAAAATAGGACAGCAATCATGGCAGGGGGAAAGAACGAAATGCCACAAAAAGGAGTTGAATTAGCCCCTGCAGCCAGCAATTTTTGGAACTCTTTGGGTAGTTTGTCAGACTGTAACAATAGAAGTGATTCTGGTAATAGGAGCAGCTCATAAATTGGCAATGCCGCTGATTGACGTCCCTCATCCAAACTAAAGAAACGTTCGTGAATCTGTAGTACAGAACTTTCTTAAGGAAATATTTTAAAACCTGAATAACCACTGCAAGGATTGTTCCTCTGATCAGAGGGATGGTGTGAGCAACAGCTACACAGGTGGGGGTACAGAGAGGCAGGAGATGACCACATTTAACGACCAGGTTTAATCACAACTCTCTGATGAAAAAGAAAGCTCATCTCTTAACTATTCCTTATGCTGAATAGGATAAAAAAAGATGAGTCCAAAAAGCAATAAAAGTCAGTCTGAGTCCTCACTGAAGCCAATGGGAAATCTGCCATTAGCTTCAACTGATGTAAATATCTGCTGAATTCTGTTATTAAAATGCCTGAAAATATTTTCTGACGGGAAGAAAGCACCGGAGTTAGCCTTTGTGTTCATTAGAGGCAGCTATTATAGTGATTTTGCATTCGTTAAAATATGCAATATAATTGCAGTTATACGGAAAGACTCGGATGGCTTACAAATACGATCACAGTTTTTGAGTTTATGGTTGCTGGGATCACAGACTGGGAGGAGAGCTTTAACCCAGTCACTTTATCATTCATCTCAGCTGCCTCTCTCTGCCACAGAGGATATTCAGTCCAAAAATGCTAACCTGAAAGCTCCAATTTAACTTGCTCCTCTGTATTTATGCTTAGGTATGTTCCCTTACGGAAACCTATTTTTGAACTAGCATTTTATACACAACTGCAATTTCCTATGCAAAACTTTGTGTAGGAGAAATAACAGCCTCATACTTGTAACCTGCAGACTCAGTCTGGGCACAGTTTGGTGGGGTTTTTTTTCAGCTGATCTCTGCAAAGCAAGATATCAACTCTGTAGTTTTCAAATTTTATTAAAATATGAAACCGGTGTTCTGAAGTTGGAGGCAGTCCTAGACTTACAATAATCTCAGAATTTTGTCCTTTCTCCCTCAAAACAGTTCCAGATTGTGGGATTTCTGAGTTGGAGATGGTTTTATATTTAAGATTTCTTAACATGCTGGTGCACTCTAACTTAAATTCAATTTAAAACTCAGTTTAAGAGCTTCAATATGCCAAGTGAAAAACGTTGATAAAATTTATCTTAATTAAAAGATTCTTCAAGGCAAGCTTCTCTTTTAATGGCTGACTTTAATCCTGAGTTTTCACTTAAAGCATTAAAGCCAGTAAAGAAAACCTCACACTTTCCTAACTCTTAAGAAACTTTTAGCGGAATGAATATTTCTGACCCAAAGGTTACTTTCCTTCAGCTGCTCTTGTTTAGATGCAGGTTCTCCATGCAGTTCTCCAGTTGTCCTCCTCTCTGGTGTTCTGCAAAGTTTTTAAAAAGCAATATATATATGTCCAGCGAAAATAACTTAACATCTAAACATTAATTTCATTCTCAATAAAGTGGCATATACACAATGCCTTAAATCTCAAATATTAAAGCTATAGATCTTACGAGAGAAATGTATATTGTTACCTCCATTACACAGACAGGAGCCATACATTTATGGTGTAAGACCTTATTCAAAGGGAAAAGCAACTCTGTGTGCAAATATACTATCTATAAGAAGGGTACGAATTGGAGTTGCAGACTTTTTTTCACAGAGTGTTAACACCATGGTGTTTACCATACCAAATAAAAGGAAAACAAATAGGAAAAATTGACAGAATTTTACATGTCAAAATTGGGCACATGTGATGTCAGATCACTAACTTTCAGGCAAGAACCATACTGCTTTTTAGGTCATGTGTTGATTGTCCGGCATTTTAAGATGTAGCAGTAACTCTGGCAATAAAAATCAAGAGGATCAATAATGAATACCAGTTCAAAAAAGGTACAACGAATATATGGGATTAAAATACAATTTTGAAAACAAACAAACAAACAAACAAAACCCACTAATATGTAGACTGCAGATGAAATGTAAGATTTTACAATAAATTTCATATTGATATATTATTGTACAAAGCAGATGAAGATGAATATTCCTGCTGAGAAGTTGTTTGACTTCTAGTTCATTTCCAAAACAGAAAGCAAGCACTTCTGCAAAGTATCTGAGGTGATGAGGCACACAGTACATTTTTATTTCTTAATTTTGCTGACAGTGTCAACAGTGTTTGTTGCCAAGTTTTTTTTCTGTAGTTTATTTTTCCCAAACTGCTACTTTAAAAAAAAAAATCTTTTAAATGTTCAACGTTCCATAAAATAAGGGCACAGTGTCATTCCATTATTTAGTCTTACGTATCCATCTATTTGACACATTTGAGCCCATTAAGGTATCCATTTCTGTTGCATTCAAAACACGATATGCTTGTGATTTAAACAGTTTTTTGTTTTTGTTTTTGTTTTTTTAACAATACTTGCTGTGTAAGAGTGTATTCAAACCCTGTTGGACCAAATTGCAAGGCCTGCACAGACTCATGGCTCATCCTTGGAGGAAAACACTGTAAATGTGATGGAGGGACATCTGAAAATTCAAACAGGATTTTACTCCAGGACAGCAGCCTGTATTGCTGGAAAAATGAATGAAATTTCACATCCTCTAAAATTTCCAGGTAACAGGAATTATGGCACCAGCCAGCAGCATCAAGATTTCATGAGTCTTCCTTTAAATGAGGAAAGTCTTGATCTCAGCGAGGGCTGTGACCACTGCCATTTCACTCTTCAGCTGTAGCCTTTACCTCTCTTCTGTAAGTGTGAAAGAGTGAGGGAATTCAAGAGGTAGTTACACCATGTTTGTCTTAGTAATCTATTTTTTCCTTTCCCACTTTGTTAGGTACAAGACACCCAGGTCTTTTTGTACTCTTCAGTTTCCTAGAGTTAAAGTGTTGCTTTATATTTCCAGATATGCACAAATTTCTCAAAAAAAGAGGTGGGAAGGAAAGTTCTCAAGGATTAGAAGTTACATATAACATTGCATAAAATTGCACTTTAGTGTATGTTGTGGAGCCTCTGTATAATCCCGAAAGAGTTGAAATTGTCATCTTCAATTTCTGGTAAATAACTTCTGTCAAACTTCTGCTTATCAGGAGCATCCTCTTCCAAGCCTGTGTCACGTATAATGGCTCTTGTGGGGGTGGGGGTAGGAACCATTAATTGCTGAGGAACAGGATCCAAAGAAGGAAGCTACATAATTGGCTCTGAAATGGTGGTTTCACCATTGCATAACCCAGCTCAGTGCTACGTTTGTGTCCAGCTCTGAGAAAATGTGCTTTTTGAAATTCCTAGCTAAACAGACATATGCTTTCATAAGATCACTGGAATTCATAAACACTGTGGGTTTTCATCAAGTTGGCAATTTGGTTTCATTTTGATCCAGTGCCGCAGTCAATTTGTTGCCTTGATTATGATTTGATGTCTGTAATGCTCCACTTTTACTTTCGTGGAATATTAATACTAAATTTGCTTTGATTTCATGGTTCTATTTTAGTTCAAGTTTCTCAACAAAATGCATTGAACTGATATTTCTAATAGGATTTTCAAAAGTGCCTAATCTGCACAATTTTTTCAGTATGCAGTACCACTGCAGAGTCTTTGAAGACATGGGTAAGTATCGGTTAGTCAACCTAAAACCCCAATTAGCTCTCAGTGCAGCAAGGAGTTTGTCCAATACAGCAGTAAGCATAAGCTCTATACGTGGAACAGGTATTTGTGGGGGAGAGGGGGAAGGGTTTGTTTCATTTTTACTTTTTTATTTTTTTTAAAGAGCAAATATTTTTAACAATGTGTAAGACACAACAGAACCTCCATCCTTGAATACCATGAGAGTCATCCAAGGATTCTTCTGGACAGAGAAAAAGTGGTATTTGCACAGCCAGATGCAGCTATCTGAAGTGGCTAGCTAGTCCTCTTGCACCACCTGCACTACAACGGGGTACAGGAGCCCATGCTCATATTTGCCACCTGGAAAAATGTATTTCCTCTGTCTGTCATAGACCAGTCCATTAAGTCATATGTCTAATGATGGGTAGTGCAAACAGTCCACAGAGCATGCAGAAACACAAATGCAATTTTTGCGTTCACCCGAGGGTTTTCTGGTGGAAGGCAGGGATTGCTACACTGTGAGGAAAACACGTCACAGAGTGCTTTGTGACATATCGTTGTTCCACAGTGAAGGACACTGAAGAGCCATAACGTTCTGTGTGTGTAGCTCCCTATATTCACCTAAAAAATTGTTCATACTGAGTATACTAGTCTCTTCATCAGTGTCTGAGCTGGCAACAGGACTGCAATTTCCTAAATCTTTGCCTTGTGCTTGAACTGTGAGGCAGTCTCATCTCCATTTCTGAATTGAATTTGGAAGTATCCCACAGCTAAAGTGAGGCTAATTCAAAGCTAAGGCCTTTCATGCTCTCAGCACCCTAATCCTTGACTTGATATTTTAAAAGATGGAAATTGTGAAATGTAAATTTTTACAACCTTAAGGTTGCTTCACCTTTTCAGTCCAGTTGCTCTTTGGTTTCCTCCAGCCTCTAAAGGTTTTTACTCTCTTACTATACTGAATAGTTAAGCTAGGGCTGCCAAAGGTCACCTTCTTATCAGTTGGTTTTAATCTGGATGTGCCAGTTATCACCCTCAGCTCACCCTGCTCAGGCCAAGCACCCACTTCTGTGAGCAGCAGTTCTTACCCTCCAATATCCTCTCTGTAAATCAACCAGATCATCTCAGTCTTTGCAGAAAAGTAAATTCACCTGGTAAATAGTTTTCCTGCACCAAGGACAAACAGGGGTTAACTCATGGAGGTTACTGTAGGAAACATTTTCCCAGCTCCTTTGGAAGCTGGACCTGGCATGGCCAAACAGGCAAAGGCCCACCTGACAGCCTTGACATCCACACCACTGCTGCATCACCACAGATTTTTAGCGTGGCAGCTTCACTTTCCCCAAGAGCCCATCCTCTCCCCCCACTTGCCCCTCATCACTCCTCCCCACCAACCCCCCAGCCCTCTTCCCTGCACCACCTTCCCAGGCTGCATCCCCCCATCCTCTCCCACCTCTGCCTGGCCCCACCAGAGCCAGTGCTGCACCTCTCCTAATTTTATGTTTTTCAACTCCCACAGTCAAATGATTAGGTGAGAATCTTGGCGTATGGTTTTAAGTAAGTTTCCTAGACCTCGTGGTAGCAAGGAGAAACTCAAAAACATGACTCAAGTGCACCCTAAAGGCTAAGAAACCTGAAGGCAATAAACCACACCCTGAAATTATTTTCTTTTTAAAATCTCAGCTTTAAGTTTTTAACCAACCTCAGGCCTCTCTCAGACTTTCCTTGTGATTTGTGAACATCTGGGATTGGCACTGCTGCAATCTGACCAAGCAGGTTGGAAAACATCATCCTACAATCCAGCTGCTCCCTGGCATCCACTTCCCACCAGCCCCACCAGACTGCATCTCCTGAAATGCCCTTCTGAGAGACAACAGGGACTCCTGCTCAATCCAGGGGGGTCACATAATGAGCCACTGCACTGCCTGAGCCACTGCTTCCCCATTGCTACCTTTGGAAAACTTGATGACCATGTTGGTTTTCTTAGCTATCCCAGGGAGAGTGGTGTTCTTCAGGCATGCACAGCTATGTGGAAGCAGGAGGAAGAGGTGTGATCAAATCCATGTGTTTCCTGTTCCCAGAGGAGTATGCACTCAACTCTCACCAGCAAAATCCTTCTCACTTGTTTTTCTTCTGCAAAAAAGCAATTCCAGGCACTCCTTCAGCTTGGTAAACACGCGTAACCTGAGGCTGGATTTTTCCAAGTAACATGTTTTTGTTTCTTTTGTTGTGATTTCCAAACATAGCAGGCCCAGAATAAAGGTTTGTATAAGATTTGCCCATCAAGATTATTGATTTCCTGCCTAACAAACATGGCATTTCACTCCAGCTGCTCAGCCCATTTTTCCCCTGTATATTATTTTGCTTTCAGATCCCACTGTCATGCTAGGCAGAAGAGCCTGCCTACATTATTTCTTCTCTAGCCTCAGTAAGTGCTTAAATTTTAAAGTTAAATTGATTTTTCCCTCTTCCGTGAACACTGTCCCTTGTTCTTCTGACTACACCAGTCCACTCACAACAGCCAAAAAAATGTGCAAGATACAAAGTATATGTTTGCAAGTAGACTGAAGAATTCTGAATTTTAATGAAACAAGGCCAACGTAATTAAGAGCACTGAAATCCAGTGCTGATGTTAACAAGAACATCACTGTTAGACTTGGCCCTGCTGTGATGAGAACTGCAGGGGTTATTAAATGTGTCTTCCTTCTTAATAGCAAAATTGATGGTTTCAGTAGTGATGCACAAGTTGCTGCCAGGTGTTAGATAAAAATAACTAAATACAGTACAGTTACAACCGTGCTGATCAATGTGGGTTATGACAAAGAGTCTTTTAAAGGAAAAAAAAGATTTCCCATCTTTGTTTCGCTAAGGGTTAGATGATTCATAAGCCCTGCTTGAAATAGCAAATAACATTCTTTTTATCTGCACACAGACATGCTGCTCATGATCTATTACTGGAGGGCAATATCAATTAATGTGTTTATTATTAACAATAAATATAAATATATCAGAAAAAAAACCAAAGCCCTGTTATTTCAAGGTAGAGGCTGGAGCATAGAAACATTGAAGCCTGTGGCTTTTGTTGTTGTTGGGTGAATAAACAAATTATTGGAAAATTTGAGAGGGGCTCCAATGACATAAACCTGCAGCTCCTTGGCTCCAGTCCCAGCCAACGGGAGATAATTTGGGGCATCTCGTCTTAGAGGGCAATGAACTTCTTGGTGCCCAGGCCAAAAGGCTGTGTCGAACACAATCAGACACTAGTGCACATCAGAAAATCAGCAGGCCCTCTGCCCACCAATCAAATGTCTAACACGTGCCATACACAAACCATGTCAAATAATTCATGAGAGCCTTGATTGTGCTACTGACCTTGCAAAGAATATGTTTTCTGTCACTGAAGAAATCCAAGTGTTGTGAAGACAAGCTGCCCCTTCATTCTACCTATGAACTACAGTTACTTTCTCCTTAAATCTGTGCTTTGCTGGATGCAAGTGGGGAGGTAAGGAAATCACCTTGTTGCTGTAGGTTGACAGCTCCTGAGAAGAACTTAAGTTGGACCTACACAGAGGTGTTAAAACTCCTCTAAATGCAGGCAGCCAGCTGAGGGAGGGATGGGCTAGGAAAGAAAGTATAGAGAGAAAGGAGACTGCAGTCTGCTCCAGTTGCTGCTTGATCTGTGAAGATAGTAAAGCCTTTTCTTAATATATGCTTTTAGTCTAGGATTGAAACACTCAATAAAAATACACCTGGAGCTAACAGACAATTAGCTTTTATTGCTACTGCTTTTTGTCTGTCAGTACTCCTTAGATTAACTGCTTTACTTTTATTCCAGTATTTGAACAAATGGTGCTGTTACAAGACTCTCCTCAGAACCAGTGAAGTGGTTTGTTTTGGTAGCTAAGAGTACGTTATACCCCATAGACTATCCTCTAAGTCCTGAAAAGCATAAAAAAAATTGTACTGTGCTAGATACTATATTACGTGGTAACTGAAAATTTTATAGCCAAAGTACCTCTTGCAAAACATGACTTCTGCAAGTGGCGTTGTCCAGCTTCACCGGGAGCTGGGTTTTCCACACAGTGAGATCCCCACTAATTGAAATCAGTTCAAAAAATGCACACTGGAAGCTTTTACAGACTTTACAGAAACATAAACCAGTGGATGCCATTACGCTGGTGAGCTCGCAGCCTGAAATGCGTATTAAGATAAACAAGTTCCTCTTTTGCTAAGCTTCACCCCCTCCCCTAGAGCACTGCGTTCACCTGGTGAAGAAGGAGAGCAGCATCTTATATCTGCTGGTGGGCACCGAAGGCTGGGACCAAAGAGCTCTCTAGCGAGCACTACCAGCTTTCCCAAGGTCTGACAGTATCAACATACGCTTACACTGTCTCTTTTGTAACTTATATCTCTTATTTTTGGACCCCCAAGAGAAAGAGGAAGGTGTGATCTCTCTCTTGCTTAAGTTAAGATGCAAGAGACACTTTTGCTTTCTAAAAATGACTGGTGGCTCTGCTCCCTTTTCTGTTCAGGGAGCTGCTTTAGAGGAAAGATGAGTCGTGCCTTTGCTTAACTCTACACGGTGGAGTAGTGACATTAGCAAGAACTAGGCCAAAACTGTGCCTCGTTTTTTTCCCCTGGTCAAAGCTCAGACAGTCATTAAGAACTCTGTTATGAGCTGTGTCCATTGCGCCGCATTGCAAAAAGTAAAGCAACAGCCTGCCTCGGGATCAGCATTGATCATCAGAGAGATGATACAAATCGCTGGGAACTGAAATGACTCACCAGTTTTCTGTTCAGCTCTGCACTTACAGCCTCATGGTTATTACATTAAAAATAAATTGAAGTACTTCACATTATCTGCTTTAACACTGAGGTAATATTAGTGACAGCTATCAAGGTGCGGTGTTTCTGTAAAACTCGCACTTCACAAATATTAAACTATACAACTATTTATAAACGTGCCAGTTTTATGAAACAAGAGAGGTATGGTAAATGCAGCTAAAACCATGCATTTACATTCAAAAACAGATAAATAGAAACTGGAGATGTCATCTTGTCATGGAAACTAAGTGACAGATCAATAAAATTTTCCACACACATTTCAATATATTTATCATACATCCTCACTGAGCATTCCTGACTGTGACTTGCTTGCAGAAGATTCTTTTTTAAAAAATATGCCAGGCTTCTCCATCTTTTAGCAAACGCTTACTTTCCCAGAAGCATAATAATGCTGGACTGGACCAGCGGTCCACTGAGCGAAATTCTAAACAATCACAGTGCTAATGCAGCTGCATGCTGCACTTGGCCTTCATCTTAAATATTCTTGTGATTAAAGTGTGGCTATAAATGAAATCAAGTGAATTCCTGACACCACACTTGTCAGCGTGGCATTTTCTTCGACTTCTCCAGCACTAAAATTTCACCCATAACTGAGACTGAGAGTTGTTATCAATTTGTTGAATTGGTTCATCCTGGGTTTTTTTCCCTTAAGATTTCTAACATCTTCCTTTTTACTTTGATCGCCACTTAAAATGGCAATAACACCTTGTTTTTCCTCCTTCCTAAGCAGCTGAGGTTATTTTTTTTCCAATTATTCTTTCCATGTGCCCTGCCTTGCATTACTCAGTAATGTTTTTCAGCTTCCACTGTACAGTGCTTTAGCTTGCTTTCAATCTTCGGAGTTCCTCAGTCATCTCTCAACCAAGCTAACCTGTATCACTTTGCCTACTGCATATTTTTCATCTCAGTGTTCACCTTCTTGTCAAGAAAAGTATGCATGTAAACACATCTGTATTCAGGGAGGAAGCCTGAGGCACTTCAGTACTAACTTTTTTCCGTACTAAAAATTAACCATTTAATCCCACTTTAGTGAGGTTTTCTGTCTTTCAGTCAGGATGGCAGCACTTCGGCTCTCATTCCATGAAGACCTATTCTTCTGAGCCATCCATCTCATGAGAGATGAAGCATTTTCTGAAAAGAAATTTATATTAAAATGTCATACCATTCTTCACTAGATTTTGTTAACTTGTTCAGGGATTTTTTACAGAGAAGATATGATTTATCAAATGAAACACAATCTGGCTTAAAAATATCTGAATGTTATTTCAGTGTCTCCAGGCGTCAGCACCCTGACCTTGTAATATCCTTTTTTTTTGTTCCTTAGAAAGAACAGGTTTCAGAAAAATATATTCCTCAGTAATCCATAAGATGAAGACTGAGACCAAACTTTCACCATACTTCAATGTTCACTCTGCTTGACAATAGTTCAGCAAACTTACAGGTTTTCATGCAGGTTTTCTGATTTCACTTTATTGAAGGCTTAGTTTTATTTGGTCTTTTGTATCTCTGGTTATCTGTGTTTCACATGTTTCCCACATCTCTGAACTCTCATCTTTTTGCCACCTTTATTTCATTCAGTTGGGCAGAATTACTATTTTTTGAAGAATTCCTGTTTGCTTAGGAAAAAACACTTGAGCCTTGCTGCTGAATCTGGCATGTTTTCTCCTACCTTTCCGCTTTTTGTTGTATCTATATCTGTTAAGAAATGCTTCCAGGTGGCCTTTACACTGGTTTCCAATAGTTTTCACATTTTAAAGTAGCTTTATCTGCAGGATTATTTCTTTTTACCAGATTTCTCATGACACAAAATCTTTCTTTCTTTCTAAAGCAAACTGTTAGGGTGACAATTAATTTCTATTAACATATTCCGTTGGAACATACATCAGAGTTTTTTAATGAAAGTGTCTAAATTTAGGTTTAAAAATAAGTAATTTGATTTTTCTAAAGCACTGAGCTCTCTGGCACCAAATGAAACTGCTCAGCATTTTCAAATCATGATATTTGAAGGTAAAACTTTGCTTACCTGTTATTTTTAAAAATCCTGAAACATGTCATTTCAAAGGAAGAAAGCAAACTTCACATGACACTCCAAATGTCCAAAACAAGCAAACAATATCCAAGAAACTAGGCCTGTAATAACATTTTAGAAATATTATAGAAAGCAGGTCTGGTCTGTACATGCTTTAAGGCCTACTCATAAGTAAAATCTTTATGACCAGAAATCTGAGGACACTAACTAATTGCTAAAGATAACAGAGCAATTTAAATCAGTTCCTCTGGAAATAATATTAATTACCAACTTTTTTTTCCAGCACTGCCATCAATATAACTTACACAAAGCCTCCAGAAATGAATTAGTGACCTCAGCCTTTCTTTCCTATAGCTATGTACAGATTGACGTACTTCCCTGAGAAGCACTTAACTTGATTTAATGAAGCTATCACTCAATAAAAGAGAAATGCTTGAACAAAGCTTCTGGAATTCATCAGGTAGGTGTAGCGTGGTTATGAACCACAGGCTCTAATTGACACCCAACAGTGACAAGTTTTTAAGACACAGAAGTTCAGTTAAGGTTTAATTTCCAAAAATATCTGTATAGTTTTTTCGTTATTTTGCTGTTTTTCCAGAATCTCCCATAAACCACGCAGTTCAAGATGGAGCATTTGCAAAGCAATTGTAAAGGGCATTCAAACTATTCTATGATTTAATGATTCTGCCACATCAATTTAGTTAGTCTGGAGCCCTCCCTAGCTTTCTTCAATGGCTTTATGTTAGTAACTGTGCCAAAGACTCATAAGAAATACAAAAACCAGGGTCAAAGTAAAGCAGATCTGTATTTTGGTTTTTGTTATCAAAATAACCAAAGTAAAACATTTTTTTAATTAAAATTTCAGTTCAGTAGGAATCTCTGAACTCAGTTCTGAGTCACTTCACTCTAGATGTCACAAATTTCACAAGTCAGTAGACTTCTTGACACTTAAATAAACTTTTAATTCTTCAAGAAATTCTAGAGCAAGTCAAAGAAAAGTATCTTAAGAAGCTGCTTCAGTGTTTCACATGTTGTAATCCAAGTCATTCATCTAAAGTCCCTTCCCCATATAAATCACTTGGTTAATTCGGGCCCTGCCATGAGTCAACACAAAGATAAGTGCTGTCATTGGCATTGAGACCGGGTGCTGTTTCCTGGGACTGGCTGCTAGGTGTGGAGAGAGTTTGTGAGGAATTGCATTGAGTATCTTTTATTTGATATTCTATTTCTATTTTTTATATATATTTACTAGTAGTATATTAGTATTTCGTTATTTTATTAAACTGTGTTTATCTCAACCCAAGTTTCTCTCTTCCCTTTCAATTCTCTCCCATTCGGGGGGCAGAAAGGGAGCGAGCAAGCGGCTCTCATGGTTATATTGGTAGCTCAGGTTAAACAACGACAGTGATTTATTCTTTTTGATGATCTGCCCTTCTAGGTTACCATTCCCTGATTCCTTGGTTACTACCTATGCTAGCAGATGATGGCCACTGCAGTAGCAGTCCTCACTCACAACAGTGAGTAAAGTAACAAATAGAACGAAGGGAACGGAGTAACTCTGAATATAACACAAAATGGAAATTCCTACCAGAGCAGTGCTTGAAGACATGTTGTCAATAACTTCTTCAGTCACTGACAGAGCAGTGCGTTCAGTTCTGGTGAATCTTTTGAGAAGAGATCTAAAGCTCTTCTCAAAAAAGCTCATCTAGACTCTTTTCTGATGAGTCCATCTGGGCTCTTCACTGATGGACAGACAGACAGACTTCCTTGAGCTGCTTGAGCCTATTTATAACCCTGTCTTCCTACATGTCAAACCACAACAGGATCTGCACCTACACCCCAAGCCTATCTCCATAATGATCATAACTAGTAATAGCATCTTCCTTGAAAAGAAAACCCAAATTCACAGCAGGCAACCTCCCAACAGAAGATGTGGCAAGTTCCACAGCTGGCACGTCAGATGGGTTTCTTTGCCCTGTTGTCCCTGATAGGCTTGCTGGCTTGGCAACTCTTTTTTTTCCAGCTAGGAGCAGAAGGCTTAAATTTACTGTGAAGTGGAGAATCACATTTTGTTTCTACAAAGCATTTAGGAGACTTAGAAATTGGAAAGGTGAGATTTGGCATCGGAAGCCACCTGGCAACGACCAGTATTATTAGGTTCCTGCATTTTTGTCATTTTAAAAGCAAAATTCCCACCAACTGTGAAGTTCAATGCAAGAGAAAGGAGGTGAGGGTAAAGAAGAAATAAAAATCATTTCCTTGTTCCTTTTTAGCCTGTTTGCGTTGCACGTGACCAAATCATTTTCTTCTAGGTCAAACAGTCCCAGCTATACAAGTAGCTGAGCAACAGTGACACCACTACAAAGAGCAAACCGCCCTGCTCAAATTCAGTGAATACACTTTACAGACTAATGAGTTTATATCAAATTATATCCATAAATTGTAAGGTTTTGGTTTTATTCTTCATTAATACAGCAGGTATGGTTTGTCCATCACTTTGCATCTTCTGTATTCAGCTGGAAAATTAGGGTAAAATAGGAATACTCTATAGCAATAGAAAAAGTAGGAGCACTTACAACCAGCCCGGGCTCATTTTGCACAGCAGTGGGTACCAGATGAGCCATATTGCGCAGGAGACGTGGATCCCCAGGTGCCAGTTTGCTTCCACTCCCACTCCCAAGGGGATACCACATTGCGGACAGGCCCCCCGGGCCAGGCAGGCACCACACGGCACAGTCAGCACTAGAGGCACCAATACTGTCCCTGCACAGGACAACCCCATGTTTCTGATGGTGTTGTCCAATCGCTTCCCGAATAATATCAGGCTTGGGGCCATGGGGAGCCTGTTCCAGCCGTCCACCACCCTCTGGAGTGGTCTCCCTCCAGGAGACCCTTGGCATGATGAAAGCCATGCAGTCTCTACACTTAGCCCAAGAAAAGAGGGGTTCATACTGCTAGTGAGGACCTGAGCAGGTGGTATTCCAACTTTGTCAGCATAAATAAATGACGGTCACTTTAGGTGTGAAGCAGCGAGCTCAGGAAGAAACGATGTGGCTCTTCCCAGAGGAATGATCAACGTAGCACAACTTCTCAGTCACCATGCTGGGTTTCGTTCCCCATGGGGCAGTAAGCATCACTCTAGCTTCACCTCCAAAAGCTCACTCTTAAAGAAGCTCAGTTTGTGACTACTCACACTCTTGCAGAAAATGCCATGATCTGTGAATGAACATCTCCATCACCTCCCCAGCAAGGCAGGCAGAACAGTAGATTTCCAGGGGTCTGCTTTTCTTGGGTGCTAATGAGAAAACAGTTTAAGAAGTGTACAGCAAATGGGCTAAAACATGAAGGAAGGGAGAGGGCTGTTCTACCAGGCTGTGACTTTCCAGAAGTGAGAAGAAAACCCTCCCTGAGGCTCAAAGGCTGCCCATGGCTGGAATGTGAGAGGAGCCTAGTAAGCTTCACTGCCCTTTTTGTGTTGGGAAGCTTAAATTGACCTTAAACCATCTCCAGCTGTGCTTTAGGAAGTCTAGCCTTAAATAGTCACAATGATGTTGATTCTAAAATATTCCCTTCATGACTAATTCATATTTTTCCTTGATATTTAATCTAATTTGCTGCAGGCTAAGCCCTTTCATTTTTGGCCTGTTGACAAACGAAAATGACTAGTCCCTGTACTCCTCTTCGTTCTCTCTGTGGATCTACACATAGTTATTATCTCTCCCTGGTCTTTTTTCTGTTTCTTCAATAACTCCTAGAGCATAAACACATCTGCTACTCTTCTTCCCAGTTAACGGAGAAGCAGATTCCAGGTGTTCAGAGATGGCTGAAGCAGACGCTGTCAGCAAGTTTTAGGTAAATGCTACAGTTCCCATATGTCTCTCCGGACCAAATACTTTTGTGTCTAAATGCTTTTAATTACCACCCATAGGCTCTTACTGAAATACTTATCCCCAGGGAGTTCTCTTCCTTGCTCTTCTGGGTAATATATAAGTATCTTCTCCACTGCTCCTGTTGGCTTTCATTTAGCAGCTATTGCATGTTTCATTCATATTGTAAATAATACATACTATACACCTCATGCTTCACATGCTCCTTTCAAAAGGCAGTGGGTTTGAGCTTTATCCTAAACTATAACATTCCACAGATCCTTTGCAGAGTGCTTCTCTGTTATATATATGTATGTATGTATGTATGTATATATATATATATATATATATATGAAAATCTGCTCAACAAAAACTGCCATGCTATGGCCACCGAGCCTCTGGTGCTTAAGAAGCCAATGCCTCTTTGTCATTCTGGAGGGAGGTTTGTATTCTTTGTTTCAAAATACTCTGAAAATTCAGACTGCAAACAAGATGGCTTAGTGGCTTGTGCAGCAACCAGGGTGGCAGTACAAATTCCAGCCCAAGTTTTCAAAGGCAGCCTTGGGCAGCTATTTTACCTACCCAGCATCTCTCAACTTCACCTCTATGAACTGGAGATAATGTTCCTTTCCCACTTCAGTAATCCATTGATACTAGTGAGATATTTGGATGCTACGAAAAGAGAGCTAGGCAAAACTTGTTTGCAAATTATAAAACTCTCAAAAGATAAACAAGAGTAAATTAGATTTTATATACTTCCATTTTTGTCTACCTACCTCTAACACTAGAAATTCCCTGGAATTGCTGCTATTCCCTCCTGTTGTTTTCGTAACTGAAGCCTTGATCTGGCCAGATCCCCTAAACCTGAGCAAAGCTTTTTCCATGAGCTGCCTCCTGTGGGAGCTGGTTTAGGCACCCCAGTTGCAGCGTTGGCTGAGACAAACAAGCGAGTTCCTTGGGGTGTGGATTTCTTTGTGTTTTGGAGTACCATGCACTAAGCAACATACAATCAATGCGACAAAAATTTTAACTTGTATTAGCTAAATTTCAAAGCAGAAGTCATCTGAGGGCTAAACTAGAGATTGAGAAATTTCATCTCAGAAGGATGATTTCTGTAAAATAAACACTGTTCCTCACAAGGAGGAGAAAAGGACAGGCATTCCCAGCTACTGCCTGTGATTGCTGCCTGTGTCCTCTAAAGCAATGACCCATGCCACAGGCCAAATTCTTCCGATCTTGGTCTCACAGGCATTACCTATGAAAAAGCGCCTAGTGCTGGAACATGCCTCTTATAAATGAAAAAGTGTTAATTTAGGCATGTTATCGAGATTTATGTGAAGCTATCAGGGAAAAAGCAAATCATGCATGATTAATTTTTAAGCCCTTGTCTCAAAGAATTACTTAAACATGTGAATCCAAAATTTTTCAGATACCCGCAGAGCATTTGGGAAGTCTGATGCAAGTTCAGAAAGCCTGTCCCTTTAAAAAAGTATTGGGCACAGTACTCACACCCTGCAGAGTCTCGGTGAATATACACAGTAGATGTGAGGGCCTCCCCATGAACATGTGTACATAGCGAATGTATGGGCCTGCTAGATATAATATCTAGCACTTGCAAAATTGTGCTCGTGTACATCAAAGGGTAACACAGGGCTGGAAATCCCAGATAAAATAAGCAGTTCCTCAGAATCTTCCCAAGTTTTCTACATGAGAGAAGAAATAGTATTCAGGGGGGAAAATGCAAACATATCAACCTTGTTATCAAATATTTTATTTTATTTTGATTTCTTCAACCCCCTGGGCAGCAACCACTGATGAATGTAAGTTTCCACACTGAAATGGATGGAATTATTCACTTATTGGCAGGTAAATAGGTGTCCGCAGGCTTCTGTGCCTGCTTTCTGATTAAACGTTAGTGCCAACGGCACAAGATGTAATTAGCATTACGGTAATAATGGCATCATCTTCTGTCTTTCTTTTTTTTTTTCCAGTCAGGAATTAGAAATAGGAAATACAACGATGTTAGTCTACATGAGAAGAGTGCTGGGCCTGCAGAGTTTTACAGAACACTGCAAGAATCTTCCTAGTGCAAACAAGAACAACTGAACATAAAATTAAGGGAACAAACATTATCCACTCAAGAGTGTAGAACACAATGTTATTCTTTATTATAGTGTTTAAAATGGGCAGATTTACTCGGTCATAAATTAATAATTCAGAAGGTGTAAGAAGGCACAGCCAATTAGCTGCAGTAATTTGCATTTTTATGCTCCTTCATTAGTTTTCTAAGATTCTTCTCTTCTATTATAGCATTGCAAATGCCATCTTCCAAAAGGTGAATAGCCAACCTGTTTTCTGTTTGCATGGCAATGGAGCCTCTTCAATTATTGAAAGATCAAACAATTTCATAATTTTTAAGACACAGCTTTGTTGCTACGATATCTCTTCTTTATGTTACTTGCCATGAAACACACTTTTTAAAAATGTAATTTATTTTAACCTGAAGCAGAGTTTATCAGGTGGCCTATTTTCTGAGGCTCCTAAAATCATGCCTAACTTTAATCACGAGTGATCACTTGAAGGGAGGTATTAAAGTCCTTTCTTAACTTAGAGGCTGACAAAAACCTCTATGTATGACGGCTTTCTTTTAGTGTAGGGTGTCTTTACCCTTGCACAGGAATAAAGTAAGAAGGGTTTAATATATGAATTTTACTGTCAGGGGAACTTCCGCTTCCTATCAAGGAGGGCAGAGATGCGCCCCCATGGCCCAGATACCTGCTGACACCTGCACCTTCAAAAGCTTCCTCCTGCCTGCCCCAGGGATCTCTCTCTTGGTCATCACTGCCTGTGGGCACAGTTTTGCTGAAGTTGTTATCTTTAGCTTCTGAAAAATACTCCTGAGGCCAGCAGGGCTAAAGCTAAAAGGCTGACTGCAGGCATGACTATAGCCTTGGTCACCAGAGTGCTGCAGACCAGCTGTATTTGCTTCATCTCTGCCTTCCCATGCAGGGCACCAGCAAATCCCACTGGCTGCTCAGAGAGCTGCTCCTAACCTGCAGCTGGCCTGACACGTTCTTATTTTTCCATTTTTACTCTGGTATTTTCCTTTCCAAATGCTTTCCATGTGAGGCCATTTCATTTTATTTTTATAATTATTTTATTTTTAATACAGCCTCTCATTCCAGATGTAGATAGTACCTACACACACTCAAGTATACATATAAACAAAGTAATGCTGAGGCTGCACCTTTATTTAAATATCTTTGGGACAGAGCTGCAAACCAAGGGGAAAAAAAAAATCTAGAGTATTAAGCAAAGATAGGATACGTTTTCTGAGGCAACCTCTGAAGGGACCTGGCTCTTCAGGTTGTCATGAATGTTACCGGATGGCTGAAGAACCCGTAGGAAACCTGCCCTTCTCTGCTCACCCCTTCAGGACGTTCATCTTTGGGATGTTTGGCTCTTCCAAGGGGCAGCCCGGAGCAGCAATCCCCCGAGGACCACGGCAGCACTCCCCACCCTGCCACAGTCCCCTCCACGCTGCTCCCCAGCCACACCAGCTTTTTTTCTTTTAGCGGAGCTGGAGTTCACAACCTGCTCGCAACATCTTGGAGCTTCCATCAACAAACCATGTACAAGAAGGCACGCCTTCCGTCATTTCATGGAGGCAAGTGTGGACAGCGTGCTTATAACACAGACCAAACCACCAACCAACAGAGCAGCAGAGTGTGCTGGTGTGTTTTAAAAGGCTTTCTTCCTCTTTTCGTGAACTTCTTGGCGGAGGCCGCACGCGAAGGCCGGGCTCTGAACCACCCCGAGCAGCGAGGGGAGGGTGGCAGAGGACAGGACGGCTGGATCAGCTATAAGAGCTGTGACTCGACAGCAAGCCACATTATGCCAGCAGGTATAATGAGGTGAAACAGGTGCCAGCAGGTGCAATGAGAACGGAGAAACAAAATGGCTTGAGTTAATATGTACTTTTAAGTAGAATCGACCAAAAATAGAAAACTTCAAGCAAATAAAGGCATCTGAAAGCATAAAGGAGAATATTTTCTAAAAACATAGCGGCAGGAGTCTCTATCTCTGCCCTTACTCCATCCCCTCTGTTACCCCATCTCCTGTCCCCAAGCCCAGCCCTAACACATGGCAGGGCGCCATGCCAAGGGGACAAGGGTGGCCCTCAGGCAGGCTGGGGCTGTCATTTGTGTTCCCACAGCAGGACAGACCCTCCTGACTTCCAGAGCTAAAGCCTAGAGGTGCAATGCATTAATCTTTCCCCTCCCTACATGACAGAAATTAGGATCTCTGAATACTCTTCTCTGGAGATGAAAGACCAGCTTTTGTAATTTAGGTTAATTTCTATTCTTTGTGTCAATCAGAAGAATCAATCTTTTATTCCATAATGAAGAATTAGAACACTTCATAGCTTATACGCCTGATATCTATCTTACAAATTAGAAGTATTTGTAAAGCACATTTTTTAAGAATGTCATTAAGTCCTTGTCCCAGACCATCTCAGCAGAATAACATGCCCATTTCACATTTTTGACTGAAAGATCTTAATATTAATGTCTTAATATTAGAAGGGATATGTTGATTATCTAATGTGACTCCTTTCATAATACATCTACAGGACTCCCCTGAATTAATTTCTGTATCAAGACCAATACTGCAGCTAAGACAGACTGGAAACTGATCTTGATTTTAAATTTTCTGTTCAGAGAACGTCCACTGCAGCCTTCAGCAAATTTTTCCAGTGGTCAGTTCCCTTCTCTGTGGTAAGTTACTTCAAGCCTAAATTTCTCTGATTCCAGGCAGCGGATGTTTCTAATCTTTGCCAGAGAAATTAAAGATGCCTTTATACTAGTTTTCTGCTCTTCTGTAAGTTAAAGAGTCTGAACTTCAGTCCTTCATTTTCAGTGTGTTTTCCAATCCTTTCAGCTCATCCAGAGTTCCTGTCAAAACCTTTTTTTTTTTTTTTCCTTAATAAACCAAAAATACCAAAGTCCTTTAGAAGAGGGTACCAGCCGCAGCAATGCAACACGGCAGCAGCCGGCTGCTGGACCCCAGCACAGGTATGTAGCGGGAGCTGTGCTGTGCCCCGCTTTCTCCTCCATCAGATGCATAAAGCCCCAAGCCAGACATCGCCAAGGAGCTACAGCCCCTGTAACACCTTCCCTTTTCCCTCACAGTAAATCTTCGCCTGAGTAATGCTTTTATCCATATTCTCCTGATTATAGTCCAATGATCATTTTAGCACTTTGGCTGTGGCGCACAACAGGAGTTCCATGCGTATCTCATTATCTATCGTAAAATCAAATCCTTTTCAGTCCTTATTTCCCAGCATGGAGTCTCCCATCCTACAAGAGTGGCTCACACTGTTCCTCACTGCTTGGTCTTCCAAAAAATGTCTTGTTCCATTTTGTAAAGAAATTCAGGCTGCTCTGTGTCACTCACCAGCCTCATTTGTCATTTAATTCTCCACCAGTTTTAGTGATACAAGAAAACTTCATCAACAAAATGTCATGTTTTCCTGTCTCATTAATACAGATAATGTAGGGGGAAGGAACCTTACAAAGAACAAATCTTCACCATGGTGGTTCCTTATCTACAGTTATAAGACCTATTAATTTTTAATTAAATTGATAGATGTTAGGTGGATTTTCCATTTCTTTATTTTCTTAACAAAATGTCTTCTGGTGTGAATGCACATCCTTTCAAAAAGTTTATTACATCAGCAATATTATCTTGATTGAAAAGAATTTGTAATCTCATCAAAGGACGGTATCAAATGAGTCTGACAAAATTTATTTTTGAGAAGCTAATGTTGATGGACATTAATTGTGTTTGAGCAATCTCAATTTTATAGGCCTTTAATTTTCTGAGTTAGTCCTGTTATCATTTTTAAATATTGGCACAACATTAGATTTTTCCCAACTTGAAACTTCCCCCATTTCAAGACTGTAATCACCAACATTAAATGCCCATGGGGGTCTTTTGCTAGTTATTTTAAAACTATAGGATGCGAGTTTGTTAGACATGCAGATTCAAAAATGTCTTAAGTTTAATAAGCTGCTGTGTAACTAGTTAAAATTAAAAGGTCTACATCGTCATGTCATACGACTCTACCATCTGGCTTTTCCCAAATGCAGACACCAAGTGACTGAGGTTCTGGTTTTCATGAATTCTTTTCAGTTCTGCTATCATCATACAGTCACAGAATACAATATTATTGGGATTCTCAGTACGATTGAGCTCTTTTCATTGCATTTTCATTCCTATAACTGCTAACCATATATTTTGTCTTTAACATTTTGCTTCCACTGTCTACTTTCTAAAATCCAAGACAATTGTTATTATGACTGCTCCTGCTTTTTTTTTTCCACTTTTCACTACGATTTACAGATGTTTTTCACTTTACTTTGACCCATACTGTTCTTTCCTTAAGTTGCTGCAACATCATTGTGAAATATGAAATTTGGGCATCTAATAAAAAGTTATTCAACAATGGGCAATCCTCTTTCTCATTTTTCTGTTTACCTTTTCTCCAGCTGATTGTCTCAAATTTTTTTTCAGCTTTATTAAACTGCCCTTTTCAAAACCCCAAGAATATGTATTCTTGGCAGAAATCACAATAAAAATATAATCACGATAAAATCAGTTTAATCCTTTTATTCAGTTCCGTAACTAACTCTTCCCTTCATAAGGTCCTTTAGAGAATTCTGTTCTGTCAGATACAATATCTGTTTAGATATGAAACTGTTACACGTAATTATAAAAATTCAAGGGGGGCCTTAAAATCAGAAGCTTGTGTCTCATGCCTTTCAGACTGGTATCAGTCC
Organism: Pampusana beccarii; assembly: GCA_013399365.1. Taxonomy (NCBI): domain Eukaryota; kingdom Metazoa; phylum Chordata; class Aves; order Columbiformes; family Columbidae; genus Pampusana; species Pampusana beccarii. Next base: position 144,058 of record VWYH01005844.1, on the reverse strand, counting down.
ATAAAAATAGTTGTTCTTGCTACATACTGTAGCTCAATGGTTGTACAGACAGTTGCCTTGTTCTCTAGTGTGTTTGGACATTCCTAGCAGAGCAAAGCTAGAAGTCTTTCTTGTGCTTTACCAGTGTTACTTCAGTCCTACAGAATCCTTCTAGTTTTTTACCAGTGGTCAGTAATTTGGACGTAAGCAAGGCCATTTTAAAACAGAGTCTCTCTCCTACTGCTGCATTTTTCATTCAATCTTTTCAATACAGACTGTTACAGCCAATAATTTTAACATTATGAGCATGGGAATCGTCCTATTTGTTTTCAGAAGACCGAGCTTTTTGCTTGTAAAAGATAAATTGCCACATAACAAATGAAATGCTGTACATATTAGAATAAATTAAGTTTTAATTAAGATATGTTGTTAAACATTTTTCTATCCAATTCTTATGGTTATATTTGCCATAGACAAGGTCAGATAACTTAGCTGAAGTCAGCATGAAATGCCAGAAAAAGCAGATATTCCATGTTTATTCCTCTGCACTTCATTTTCTTACAATCATGCTCCTGATTATAATGAGTATGAAGTATGACTGAGTCTAGACAAATGTGTTAAGAGCTTCTGTTAGCAAACTTCTTGGTATAGCTGTCATTATTTTTTTAGGTTGCTATGGAGACTTACTAGTTTGAGGCATCACTGTTTCAACGATTTTCCATAGCAATACTGCTTTGACTCTTGTGCACACCCCAAAACAACCATGAACGTACTCCAGGATAATTTATCTCCAGTTGAACATACTAAAATACCCACACAATTGCCTAGAATAAGCAAGCAATAAGACTTGCTAAAGGACTGAGCTGATGACCTACTTGCTAAAACTACTGTTAGGTAGAAAGAGTTTCATAATTAAAATTTCAGTTAAAAAAAAAAAAAGGTAAAAATACATACCTGGGAGAAAATAGGAAAGGCAGGGTATTCTGTCAAAATAATACTTTTATGCTTTCCCAATAATTTAGATTTTAAACCTCAAGACTAGAATGCCCCTGATAAATCTCAGACTTCTGAGAAGTTAAAATATTCAATTCTGTCAGGTTTCTTCTCTTCCTCTTTATGCTCAAACAGAAATAACTGTTTTATTTTTCCCTTTTAAATAATTGTTGCTTTGTGGAATTGTAGAAGGAATATATTTTAAGAATTGCATAGCCCAGTGACAATAGTGTCAAAAGACAAAAATCATAAAATACCTTTACATGGACAAAGCACATAGCTATTATATGGATGAATGAAAATCTCACAGTGCAGCCATATAAAATATTCTGTTCAGAATTTAAAACACTCAGGGCCTGATACGCCTTTCACCCACTGCGCAGACATATAAACAGCCAGGAGTAATCGGTTTTGCACTAATGGAAGCAGAGTGAAGGAACTCCCTCCAGGCTGGGTGTGTGGTGGACTTCACCTCCCAAAAGCGCTGGGGAGGGGAGAGAAAAACACTGGAAAGTTTCCTTCCTGTCATTTATTTTCACTGATGCTCCTCAGACTTTCGTTGCAGCTTCCATCCCTGACTCCTTTTTACACAATAGCTTCTGTGACATTTTATTAGAAAACCCAATACTGGCCAACGTTTGCAGGACGGACAGCCACCCAATAGAGCTTTCCAGAGACAAAAAAGGAGAGCAGTCCAAGTGAAAAACAAAAGGAAAGTCAATCCAATCAATTTTTGCCAGTCCAGTGATACTTCAGCCTGTTCAGGTCGGTGATTCAAAGATCTGATTCATTATACAAAAAGGCCACAGAATAATTACTTGTGTGGAGGAAGAGGGTGAGATTCTCCTTTGACCATTCAGCCCCGTAACTTCCACCCCCTTGGCGAGCAGGAGCGGAGCAGTTGCCCTCACACCCGCCTGCAGCCCTCCTGTGGGGCTCTGAAGGAGCAGCAGCCGTCCCGTTCCCTCTTATTTCTCATCAGCACTAACATCCACGTGCCTGGCTCACTTTTCTGTAGCTCTCAGGTAACTCAGGGCTGCGGCTGGATACTTTTTGTAAGTTTAGCTTTTCTTTGCTAGTTTACTGAAGCCTGTTGGCAAGGAAAAACAATAATAATGAAACTCCACCCCCTTCTGATTTTCTCTTAGTAATTTTATTTCACTATTTGGAAGAAGCACCAATAGGCATCTCCAATTTTTTAGATATGTCCTGCTTTTCACTTTCCTAATGTTTCACGTTGTGAGTTGATTTTGTTTGCTGGTGTTTTGCTTGCATTGCCAATATATTTTCCATTAATATACCTCTTTGTAAGCACACGCAGACCACATGATGCTCATCTAAGAACTTTTTTCTGTAGAATTCATGCACAGTGTGTCAACAGCCCTTTTTGCTAGAGGTATTGGCTTACAGCAAGCCTACATTGGGTAGCAAGCCTCTGAGTGAATTTTGAACTAGTGACTAAAAAACTGAGTGGCCAAACTGATGCTATGGACACAGATGTGTAAGTTAATTAAATTTTGTGACAAGGAAGCAGAACAGGACTTGCATTTATAACCATATGGGAAAGCGTTATCAGCATATGACATATGGCTTAATTTTTTTCAAAAACAGGCTTATGTGGAATATCTCTATTGCAATTCAAGAGGTAAAGATGTGAGATTGTGGCACCTGGTGTAAATGGGCACTGTACAGAATATGTGGAATAGTACATAATGTATTTTCCCTAATATAGAGTATGTTGACATATAAGCAGATAAATCAGTGCAGTTTGATACCATGGATCTGTGATGTTTTGGTCTGCAGTCTGAAAACACTCTGTATGTTAAGGTTAAGGGAGAAGTTGTGCCTCCAATCATTTTAGTTGTTTATATATGGACATGAAAATGACCAAACTGTGTCAGACCACAGGTATAGAAGCCTAAAATAGTCCATTTAAATTCATAAAATCATCCTCTAAACCTGTGATAGTGTGGAAAAATTCTGCTTATGTAAGTAATGTTTTACTTTGAATAAAAATAGTCCACAATACATGACAATAACAGCACAGTTAAAGTCTGAAGTATCTATCTATTCAAATACCATTAAGAAGTGAAGAGTGGGCTTTTCAGTATTACTTCAGTCTCCAAAAAGAAAAGCAAAGTCAACATAGCTACAGTGTGTAAGATGGTAATAACTAAGAATTGAAAAAAAATCTAGCTTTCTGATTAATTTGTTCCTAGCCCAAGATAATAAAAGCATTGTACTTACAAAAGAATTGCATTTAGAGTTGAGAAAAAGTGCTCCTGCAATCTCTCAAACCTTTTAGGTGGAATACACCAGAAATTGAGATATGAATATTTGTTTCTTTCCAGCAGTTAGAAGTCATATTTTGCAAGGAAATTTTTCATAACTCATGTGACTGAATTCATACCAGCAACTCAGAGGCAGCTGTGAAAAGCACTATCATACTGAACTGAGGCTATAAATTATTATAGACTAATTGCACCCAAATGATTGATCTCTATAGTCACAGATGGACTCTCCCCCAGCTCCAGACCGATAGGAGTCCCAAACTGAAACAGGCATAAACTGAATGGCATTAATCAGCATGGAACAAAAAGCTCAATGAGACTTCCACGCCAAGGGAAATGTGCCCTTAAGGCACTAATCAATCAGAGCTGAGTATGATTAAGAACCACGAAGAAATGACTAAAACTCGGGGGTAATGGTATTTGAGCAAAGGTGTAGCTCTGCTTGCACATTCTGACTTTTGACTACTTAACTGTGTAATTTAATGTTTGCATAGTACATTGCAGGAGCATGTATATTGACACTGTGGCTATCAGCGGGGAATAAAATTAGGACCAATGAACAAAAAAAAAAATAACTAGCTGCTATGTTTCATTTTAAAAGACTCCATCTACTGAATATGTGGGACCAGATTTCACTACAGTCACCTCAGGAGACACCCGAGTGTCCATGGGGTTGGACAAGCTGGCCGCGCTCTGCCTGGCCGGTGCCTGGGACAGGGAAGCATCCATGGTCATTCTGCCTTCTCATTGCCGACGTGCACTGGGAACAAAAGCCTGCTGCAGACTGACAGCCAAAATGAGATTTCAATCACAATAAATTGTGCGGATCTTCAATCCTCTCTTTTCTTGCAGGGAAATAATGAACAAAATTAACATGAAATTACTGAAACTCCACTGAGATGAACAGAATAGTTCCAGTCTTATTAAAACTATTCAGAAAGTAGCTCAAGTTTGCGTTTTTTTGGGTTTGTTTTAGTGTTTTGCGAGGGGGGTTTCGCTATGTTACATCTTCATATTGAAAGACTGACATCTTTCACATATTCACTTATGTCAATCTTTTGTTCCACTCTGATTTTTCATAGAGGGAAGAAAATCCTTAACACAAAAATCAGTATAAATGAAAAAAAATTGGCTTGCCAAAAACTAAACAGGTTTGGTTTTTGAAAACAGGTTTTATATTATTTTTTAAGTAAAGAGAGATCATCCTTTAAGTTAGCTGTCATGAGAAACTTTTAACCAGATTCTGCTCTACTCTATTTCAGGATCTGTACAAAAGTACTAAATTCCTTCTGTAGTGGTTACACTTGGTTTACCTTTGTTTTATGTTCTCTTCATCAATAAAACAGATGTTGAAATACAGATTTCTTTAAAGAAAATGGTGTTGGGAAACGAGGTAGGCATTTAATGATATTAATATTTCCAATGGCATCAGGCTATATCATTTCTATGAACAGCGGAAGGATCCTTCTACTCCATATTTCAGGTCCAGGTAGCATTTTGATACTGGACCTGACACAGGGGATCCCAAGTCATTCGAGCTATTTCACCTCCTTGTAGCGACCCCACATACTTTGTAGCACTTATTACTGGGGAGCAATGGGGAGCCAGAGGTTGCCCCTTTTGTAGAACAAGAGGTGAAACCAATCTGCCCATTCCTCCCTCCGACAGCTCAGCCACGCCACCTTGGGAAAGGCTCTGCCAAATGGAGCCATGAAGCGATTCCAAGGTTTGCCACTCACTGTTTCGAGGTGCTAGTTCTTTTTCTCAAGCTGATGATCCTTAGATTATAAAAACCTACTGTTTCTGCCAGCTAATGTAGGAAATCCTTTCGTTCAAGTTGCAGGTGCCTGCGCAGTAAAATTGAAAGTCTGGATCCAAACACAGCTGATGACTCACTTGGAAAGCTGCTACAGCCACACATAACAGCACTTGTAATAGCAACCTTTTTTTTTTTTTTTTTTTTTATAAAAAAAAAAGGCGGGGGGGAGAACCGACACAAAACCCCACCATATTTTATGTACAAAAATGAAAGTGAATTCTCCTTCATTTATGTCACTGAACCATATATTCACTGTTGTGTTTTTTTCCTGCATAGTGAATTTTATGGCTTTAGACTCTTAAGGTGAAAGAGTAAGAAGTCATCCTCTCTCTCTTGCTACAAATAAATATTAGTTTAACTGCAAACATAGATCTTACAGTAGATGCGCATTCAGTCTGTATCATGTTAATTATACCTTTGTACATCCGCCACCCCGTTAGCTCCCAATTTATTCGCAAAGCTTCGGTGGCTTTATACAACTGTAAGGAGAAAACAAATCATAGTTCTAATGAGAGCTCAAACTCCATAACAGAATTTGCTGTAAGAAATATGAAAATAATTCAAACTGGAACAACTTGGGAACAAAAGAGAATATTTCAGTATGTATTGAAACATGACCTAAAAATCCCAGTAAAGTGCTCTGCTTTTTCTATTATTTGAACTGCAAGAAGTCTCTGTACTCTCTAGAGTAAAAGTAAGTTTTCACTCCTGGTAAAATCACAGCATGTGGATTTTTCAGTGTGGTATATTTTATGTTTCAGAACCTCAGTTTTTTAAATTGACAATTGTGTTTGTAAAACAGAACTGATTCAGGAAATGTTCAAAATGTCAGCATTTGTCCTTTAAAGATGAAGCCTCAAGAGAACTAATTAATCAATATTCAGTCTCTCCAACTAAGATCTTATCACCTCGGGGGTATGGGGGAGAGAGGGAGTAAAATGTTCTAAGACATTAGCACAGGATGTTTGTTAATCAACTTGCTTCAGGAAAATACAGAGATGGGGGGAAAAGGGGGTTTACTATGTAAAAAGTCAGAGACAAAAACTGGTAATGTGCATCACAAATTCACATTTTTACTGTATTTGTTTACTTTTGAACTTATTCTGAAATTCTGGGCTAATACTAACTGGTTAAAAATAAGCACACAACAACTGCAGAAGCTCCAGTTTTCCAATTACTCTTGTAAGGAAGACAATTGTCCTACATATGTAGAGTAACCATGGAAGTGAGAGCTATATTAGCATCTCTGCTCATGACTTTCTGAACATTGCATGATGAATGACTGTGTGGGGAATCACTCCCAGCTCTTTGTTTTCTCTTGGAGATAGAAGGCGTGTTTGATACTGTTATGTTATCTCCACAGTGTAGCTGCAAAGCAACTCTAAGAAGCAAGATAAATTAATTTTTAAAAGATAGCACATTCTTCCACGTGACACAAAGAAGACAAGTCACATTTCAGCTTCTAGTTAGCTTATGAAAGCTTTCTTTTAGTTGTAACAAGTAAGACTTTAACTACAGAAACAAAACAAATAAGCAGAGGAGGCCACAATGCCTTCTTAAGAGTTTATAAAACTGTAAGTATGAGCTTCAAAGTACTGGTTTGGGTTTGGTTTGTTTGTCACATGTGACGTGTGACATATGTGTGATGGGTCATTTACGGTCGTGCAAAGCAGGTAAGATATACTATGACCTAACCCTGAACTCAAGGAAAGAAACAGTTAAAGACAATATATGTGCCTGGTAATGTCCCTGCAGTAAGCTATATCGTCTAAAAAATTATCACAGAATGGCATGGTCCTCGTTCTTCCTAAACTAAGTACTGTTGGTTCACCAGTAATTTCAAATTACTGATATGACGTAAACTTGATAACAATAAAAAAAAAACCCATAATGTTCTGTACGGGGTAGCCAATCAATTTTATGTTTTCCATCACTCATTTAAACAGACTGGCTTTTGCACAGATAAGCAGCAGTTTCAGGTGCACAAACAGCAACACATCTGAAAGGAGCCTTATTCCCAAAGGTGTAGCAGCCAATACGACTTAGATTAGGTCAATATATCCTTTCCAAGGTATTTTCTTTTTCAAAAGAGTTTTGGATATGGCCTGAGATTATCACAAAGAGGGAGAGATTCCAAAGGCTTTCAGAAACCACGTTTAAGAAACATAATCAACACATACATTGTTTGAAGTTCACACAATAAAAACTTGGCGTGCGTGACAAACTCTCAAACTCCAAAAATCAACAAAAGATCTTCAAATATAATGCCAAGAATGTGAAATCCATCCGCTGCTTAGGTATAGCTAGAGCAAGTGAGTGTTTCAGAGAACAAAAGCGAGTACCCGGCAGCCAGCTGTGTACATGTTTTTATCCCCAAAACAGCTGCTGCATTTGACTGCGCCACTAAGAGAGAACAAGTCTCCTCCTTTCCCACTGGCCACTATATTAAGCAGCTCACTGTAATTGCTGCATAGCACTTGGCAGTAGCAGGCATGGTAACAGTTAGCATTAATAAAAGTAGAAACTGTTCTCACAGTTGCGTGTCTAGCAGTCGCATGTGTGAAACATATCACGTTTAGTGTAGACAAACTGGACACCTACAGCACGGCTGCAGATTGTGAGAGAACAAATACGTTCGGCTAAGCGTGTATCCGTGTGACCACATATAGCATCGGAAGTTAAGTAATTATTATAGTAAGAAAATATACAAGTATGATGATTACCGAAATAATTGTTTATTTATTTTGTGTTCTTTCAGAGCTCAGTGTTGCACTACTAAACATTAATAACTTTGAGGGACGGTTTTAATTGAAACACGAATGTCTTACTGCATGAAAAATAAAGTGGCTGCATGCATGTTTGGATAATTCTTTCCTTCTACCTTCATCTGTAGGGAAGGAATGAGTCAGAGCAGCCAGCATATAGCTCTATCTGTACCTGTCTATTCCCAAAATATCACAAGAAATATTTAAGGATTTTTTCAAGTGACAGAAATAAAGGTCAGGGTCATAGCAAAGGGCAGTTTGTGGAGGAGGGGATTAGCATTTCTCTAAGTGATTTCTTCTTCCATCTGTTTTTTTATGTCCTCCACAAACAGACCTCTCTAATTTCAAACACATTTTTTGAATTCTGCATAGAAGTCAGTTCTAAAAAGACATCGTCCAGAATAAATGTTTTTCTTGGCTCATACATCAGCTATCCTATCTTTTCTTTTCTAGTATAGATATGGGTGGGAGAAGGCATGTGTGTGTGTATATTCTGTATATACACAAATATCAGTGTAGCCTCTATTTAGCATTCTGTACTCACACACTACTTATGCAAAGGAATTGACTAGAGAGCTTTGCTACTAAGATTTTTTTTTTTACTCTCTATTTAATTTAAAAATAATTATTTAATTGATTGATTAGATTAACATTTATCTGTTTTATCTGGCTGGTAGGCTAATGCCAGAAGAAAGTTCCAGGTGCTCAGCTCCTTTACAAAACAGATCTTTATTTTGCATATCCAAAAAGAGGGCAATTCTCCAGCATCCCACACACACACTGAATTCTCCTCTTTTAAGCAGCTGTAAACTGTGTGCTAGGTCATCTCTGAATGCATACAGACTGCATTCACTTTTCATTTATTTTTAAAGATTGCTTTTAGATTAGAAACTGGTAAATGGCTTTGTGGAAGGGTGACCCCTCCACTGCCACCCTCTGCCTTGTCACCATCCAGCAATGAACAGCTGCTTCTAAAAGCAAACTAAAGGCAATGTTTCCTAAAGATTGCAATATAAAGTGCTCGTTTCAGTTTTTATTCCCACTTGTGTTTTGGCAAGGAGTTTTCCAGGTTTCAGATTAAATTCCACAGTAAATAGTTTTCTCTCTCTCAAAATGTGTGGCCAAAAAGCATAAAGAACCTGATTCTCAATAGCTTTTCAGTTCAGGTCCTCACCTACCATTTTGCAAAATGAAGATAGACAAGGAAAATAGAACCACTGATCTGACAGCAACTCACAGCCATCTAATACAGGTATAATTTATTACCATTCAGGCTGCTGCAGATGGCACCAAATTCTTCTCTCCCTACATATGATACATGGCTCAGTAAAGGAACTTGACCTCTCTCCAGCCCACAGAAAGAGAGAAAAAAAGATGCCAACGCCAAGTATGTGAGAGGGAGAAAGACTAGGTTTTTCATGCTTTTAAGCTAGCCAGTTAAACTAGAAAAGGAAGAAAAGGAAAACACTACTTAGGGATGAAGTAGAAGAAAATAGAGTGTTTTTGTATACTTGCTTCAGTGGGGTTTTTGAGCAGCCTGTCAGAAGACACATGAATTTTACTATCGGTCTCGCTGCTTCTGTACTTCAGATAGCCATTTGCCTAATAGGAAACTTCCTCTGCTCTAGTCTTCTTTGCTTAGGCCTCACAGTAATACATGGTATTTTTAAAAATTACATTAATATTACATCAATCCAATTAAATTGGATGGCAAAATAGAAAACTGATGATAGAACATCAGGGAAATTATGAAAGAAGAAAAATGTTTTGCGTTTTTGTGACAGGCAGAGACAGAGGGAGCAAGCATGTGTGTATTTATGCATAGGAAAGTGGTCAGGCTTGGTGAACAACTGATTGAGGAGAAACCAATACATCCTCGCTTGAGACCTTGAAGCATAAGAGATGGGAGGCCAGGGGGGTTACCAGTATCACTAGTTAGTATTGCTGTGCTGGTTTTAATTCAGATGCAGTCTCATTACTATATATTCACGTATATCTACCTTTCAGTAAGATAATATGAAATGGATGAGTCTGTGACTCCTGTACTTATTTTTCCCCCTAGTAGTCCATTCTCACTTCTGCTTCAGATCATCAGATTTTATAAGTTTCACTAGCAGTGAAATGAATTGAAAGCAGCTCCATTAAAAGCAGATGAGTCAATAGGGAATGTACCAGGTGATTAAAAACAAACAAACAAACAAACAAAACAAATCAGGTCACCAGAGTTCACCTGGAGTTTGGCTCAGATCATCCCCAAGTCTTGAGAGGCTGCATGAGGTGATGCGGAGGTAAAAGTACATGAGGTGAGGTCAGTTGCCATGGCCTGAGGCAGCTACATGCTGCAGCATCAACCACAACTGCCCCCACGGCTGTCACTTATGTGGGAACAGCTGCGATGCAGAGCGTGACTGCAGACCCCATCCCTGCCTGGTGCTCCTCAGACAGCTTCGTGCACATCGGCACAGCTGCTGACAGCCCCTGCATAAGAGACCTGGTGGTGTGGACCATGCCTGGAGCAGGACTCATGAGATGCCAAAGGAGAGGAGGCTCCAGAAGCACAAGCCCTGGTCCAGCACTGGCCATCAGAAGCCTTGGGATAGCAATCACCCATCCACACCAACGCCACACTGAATGGCAGGGTCACTCCCCAAACCCATCACCGACAGCACCCATGCCTCTCCCTTGCTGTGGGAATGCCAGCTACGCCCTGCCCGCTCATGTTTTTGAGCGTTCTCAGGGAAATATGATCCCCAGGCCTCCCCCAGTTTTTCCACCCTGTAGTGTATTTCCCTGTATTTTGCCCATCTGGAACACAGTTTTGTGACACTATGATGATCAGTGCTGAGCCCAAGAAGAGCTCAAAACAGGACAGTGGAGGCACAGCGCAAGAGTGCAAGACCATTTTCCTCCACACCTTGGATGGCACCTCTGATGAAGTGTATAATTGTGCATAAGCAATGCCTCAACTAAAGAAAAAAAAAACCACAGAGTACATCAGTTTAAAATTAAGACATGCAGGGTAACTTGGGAATTTGCTCCCGAATTCAGGCAAAGAGCTAAGGATTCAGGACTTCCTCTCACCATATAGCAAATACATATAGGAGTTTTTGGAGGGGACTAGAATGGTAACTAGAAAGAGGCAAAAGTCAGTTCTGGAAATGGGTTTCTGTGTTGTTTGGCTGTCTTTCAAAGGATCTGATCATTTTAATACTGTAGGTATTAAACTGTTCTGTCAATGATGTGTTAAGGCAGTCATGGATTTACCAGAGTTTCTAGGCAGATCAAGGCTACATCTTCCTCAATGGGCACACAAAGTCTTGGACAGACATCATTTATTTATGATTTAAATCAAGGAAAACATAATAACTGCTTTCTAGAGCTGGATGAATTATTAACAGCAATTGTCCTTTTCTTGCACATTATTTTTGCCAGAAGGATGACTGTAGGAATGTTTCATTGCAAATTTTACATAGCTTTTTCATCTTTGCTTGCCTTGGGGCACAGGCCGATATTGATTTGGATTATACTACTCTCTATGGCCAGGAGATATAGCCAGAGACACTTTTACTCAGTTCTTCAGAAGGAGTGGCCTTTGTGGATGTGATTTTAGCCAACTGGAAAAAAAAAGCAGCCTAAAGTCTACTTGTTAGTCACAAATTTTGCTGTTCCACTGAAAGACAGGATGGATTTGAGCCTGCAACATCACCGGCAATAATTTCTTGAAGGCAACAGTCCTGTATTGCTCCTCAAACACTTTAGCGGGAAAAAAAAACAAAAACAAAAACACCCCCACACACCATGAAGATGACAGATCACAGGCTATCCATGCTCCTCTGAGATTTTGTTAGAGAATCACATGGACACACAGAATGAAAATGCAAGATGGATTTATCTTTACTGGTCATGCTCTTAGTAACTGTGAAGATAGTTGGTTAAATTGTAAGCTCAAGCATGAAATCTGCCTATGCAAGCTCTTAAGTTAGCAGGATTTTTTATTATTTACCTTGCAATATTAAGAGACAGATTCTTAATAACAGCAAATCTGCACTTCTTTTTAAAGAACAGGCCATCAGCATATAAGGAGCAGCAGTGTTTCTCATGTGTATAGTGGCAGACTAGCATTCAGGAAGGCTGTGTCCTTGTCCCAGGTGTATCACTGCTTTGCTGGGTAACCATGGAGAAATCATTCCCTTGTCTTCTACCACAGCTTCCCCCTCAGAAAAATATGAATAATAATGTCAGGCTTCTTTGGGAAGAAATTTGAAATCTATGGGTGGAGAACACTGTGTAAGAACAGTGTATTACTGATAATGTATTTATTTACTGTTCAGTTGTGTGGATACTGGTCTACTTTTATCCACTGCTGCACCACAGCAGCGATCACAATAAACATTACACTCATGGCATCTGAAGTACTTCTCTTGTGTTCACTGCCCAAGCTCTTGTTCCAAGTCCCACATCTCCTGCAGCTGACAGGTGGAAGGTCCAACACTGATTCCTACCAATTCTAGAGCTGGACCTGCCTGCGTAAGTCCTGCATATCCCAGTCTCCCACCTCCTCTGGCCTGGGTGCTTCCTTTCCCCTTCCCAGACTCCATTATGTGATGTGAGCATCTCAAAAGATGATCCACTCCCCTCCAGTGCCACCTGCTAAGGAGTGCAGCAATCCCCAGTGTACCACCTGCACCTAGCCAGCCATGTTAACAGCGTCTTCCTCCTGCTTCCTCACTCCCTATATTGAGGGTTGACATAGCGGGGAAGCGGGGCGGGGGGGAAGAAAAATAAAAAAATTGATGCATTTTCTTCTCTGCAAGCACAGCATCTGATAATGATGTGCATGACTCCAAGCTGTTGACAGCAAATTGGATGAATGCTGGTTTGCACAGATGTCCAAACAAGCAGTTGCTGTATCAGATTTGGTTCCCCACCCCATGAGGAAAGATTTTCAAAAGAAGGAGCACTCTACAGTCCATTAAGATTCACAGCCATCACTGAATTAAAAAAGGTGGTTTGTGTATTTTACATTTGTGTGACTGTGTGGGGGGCATCTATCCCAAAGACGACTGTTTCATTAATTTTGTGAGAAACTTTGCAATTTTAGGATGAAGCCAATCTCTTTTAGCTGAAAATCACAGCATGAGGCCTTGAAGTTACCACAGAAAGTAATACTTTGTGGGTTCAAAATCTATGTAATAATTGTTGATGGTTTCATTAGATTTTTCCCCCAGAGTTTGGTCTTCCTTTTCAGTTACTACCAGTCATATGATACAGTTCAGTCACTACCAATGGAAGATTAATTAAAGTCCTAATCTAAAAATGAAATCTTCCGTCATGTCTGTATTAATTCCTAGGAGACCTCCTTTCAGTTCTTTTTATCTTTATCTTCCCCCATTCTACACCACCACTGCCTTCAGAACTGCCAGTTTACTAACCTGGTATTTACATTTTTTTGATTCATATTACATCACCATAACAGAGTTATTCATGGTGGTAGGTCTGTTCTGCCCTCCTCCCTGTTTTAGTTTTTTTTTTCAATCAAAACAATTCTCTACCATAGCAACCTTTCTTGGCTACTTACCCATTCCAATAACTTGCGAGCAGCAAACACTTGACAACACCGATCAGACCCCACTGTCCTCGTGCCAAATTGGAAGGCAACTCCTCCCTGGAACAGTAAATGCAATCCTGAAGCTACAGGAGGAAGCTGTTGCAGGTCTCTCAGAAAGCTCGTTTTCTTTAAGAAGTTATTGAACACTAAGAAGTTGGCTGTGCCAAAACTTTCGGAACTTTAGAAGTAACTCAAGGGAGCAACTCCTCCCTAAGCCTTTTAATTTATCATAGGAAGGGAAGAGCTATAAAAGCTAACAAATTTTTTATAAAAGTTGTAAAGAAAAAGAAGTGTTTAACTCAAATAAGTATCAGACATGGAACAAAAGGTGTCAAAAGTCACGCTGAACCAACAACTCCTAACAATACTTAAGTCACTGCCAGTTTGACATTAGATTTTTAACAATATGTCAAAGTAAGAGCCAACTTTTAAAATAAGGGTTGTTATTTTCCTATCCAATCATAGCTTCCCAATTACACTTTATGTAAAAATATTACAATACTATATTTTCCTTCAAAAGTTTTCTACATAAATTTCCTGCATGATTTAAAGTCATATATCTGCCGACATTCTGGTGAAGTGAATAATTTCAATATTCACATTTATGTTTTCATACTGCAAAACTTTATCAAAGTAAAACTACAAGAAAAGAGAATTTGCCTGTTATTGAATGACTTGAAAATGGTTGAGAATTTATTACATTTATCCCATTACACTAAGAAATAGCATTGAGAGTCTCAATAAGCCGTTTCATGCTTCCAAATCAGCATATACAAAGTAGTTTTCAAATAGTTTATAATAAAAAATTAGTATTTTCCCATTTATTTTTGGTTGAAAATGCCATAATTAGTCTCTAATTACAAAGCATTAACTTAAAGAAAAAGCTTTTACCTGCAGTTAGTAGAGCTGGGTGAAGTTAAAAAATGTGCAAGAATATAATATTTCAGTGTAGCCAAGAATCTCTGGAAGTTATTAAAAGTGGGAAATTTTGAAGTGGGAGTAGCTACAATCTAAGTATAATAAACAATATCACCACATAAATATTAAAGTCTCATAAATTATTTGGACATAAAAAGCCATAGGGTTTTTCTAATTTGTATATTCTCAGTGACACCATTAATTCCCTAATTTTCCTGAAAATTACTGTGTCGTTCTAATTCTTTCAAGGTTCCATTCCTAGTCCTGTTGCCAGAGATTTGCACGCAGAGATGAAGATGAATGACGCAACAGTGGTACATGTAGTTAAAGAACACGGAGCAGTAGTGTTCCTCTTTTTTGGAGCAACTTAGCTCTTACTTCTTAGGCCCACATCTGGGGTATTTGTTCTCTCCAAAGCCATGTGAAACAACACTAGATTCATCTCTACTCCTGAAATGAGCCTTCCTGTCTCTGCTCTTTCCTATCAGTTACCAGGACATCTTTTCTGAGCCCGTTCCTTACTGAGTCCCAGACTTTGCTCTTTCTACTTATTCATCTCCTCAGCTGACAACTTTAGTTGCTCCATTAAACTTGCCAGGCTTTTCAGGACACATCTTTCCAATGCTTTCAAACGCAGCTCTTTAATACTCACTGTCCACCTGGTGCGGGAAAACTCGTGGTTTCAACTTTATTTCCTTTAGACAGAGCCCCACCAAGATGTGTGAGAAAATGCTTCTGCAGGCCTTGTCCTAAAATTCTCCAGGCCTCACCCCTCAACTTTATTTCCCCAGCAGGAAGCATTACCATAATCATGACCCTTATCAGTTAGATTTTTTTCTTCTGTGTAGCCCACGAATCCACCTCGCCTCTCCATTTGTATTACTAATGTGAGGTTGCCTATCCACTCGTCTCTGGCAACTTACATCTTCTCCTGTTGCTGAAACAGAAAAGATTTCTTCTCTGTCCTCCTGTCACAGGGAAAAACTGCTCAGTGCAAGAGCTTAACCAAACTGGAATCAAGTTTTAATGATTTGTTAATGACACAATTAACTGGCACCCAGTGAATCCATACATTCATGACCCATATCTATTGTAAAACAAAACAGATAAACCATATACTATATACTTATGAAATGCTAATAAATACCCACAGGCTTCTAAACTCCCTTCTGTGAGTAACCCCAAGAAGGCCTGTTCCCCTCTAAACAAGGTTGTGGCAGACCAAGCCATCAGGCTCCTAGCTGGGTGACGACTGCCCACAGCACTGATGATGAAGCTGCGCCGCCCAGCCTGGATGGAGGTCGTGGTGCTGACAGGGTGACTTCTTGCAGTGTCGAATGAGGTTGTGTTGGCTCCTATATCCTTTGGAAGGTCTCCACACTCCTCTTGAAGGTCCATCAAACAGATGATTTTCATGCTTCTGTTATATGTCTTTTCAGGTTGACTATGTTTCCAAAGTTTCTTTGTAAATTCCCAGTTGCTGTTTAATTCAGATGATCAGACTGGGGCAGATGTCCTCCTAGTTTTGGGTACTCCATACACATACACACCGTCTGTCACCACTTCCTTGTCTTAAGGGTGTTTTTATCCCGGCCATTTGCCAAAGGTGGGCCGTGAGAGCAACCCCACACCTTCTGAACAGGTTGTTGTTGTTGTTATTATTATTTTTTTTATTTATTTTTATTCTTATTCTTATTCTTATTCATTTTTATTATTACAAACTCTATTGACACTTTCACATAACTATGCATTCCATTTTCACTATTATTTTACTGAATACTTTTAATGCCTGAATTATTACATCAGATTCATGCTTAGGCTCTCAGGCTATGGATGCCTTCTTTGCAGCCTAGAGAGTTAGCTTATTTGTTTTTTCCTCAGTTCACAGGCTTGTGTTTTGTGGCTGTCTCTCTGCAAATGTGAGAGCTGCAGGGACAATGGCAACAGCCAATTTGGAAGGCTGCAAAAAGAGGAACAAACTTCAATCTATAACCTCAAAACTCTGTGTAAAGACTCAAATCCATCAAATTGGAAACCTGCTAGAAGAATTCAGTGCTTGTCAACATTTTTGTGAACTGTTCCAAAGTGTGAATGCTAGCTGATTCATTTCAAACTGGTTTAGACAGTCTGAGGTTGTTTGGAGTTGCTTTCTTCAGAATGACAACAGAGTATTTTGGAAGGAATATTACCAGAAGCCTCATATATTTTTCATAGGCTTAGAAATAAAAAAATCTAGACTAATTCAGATATATCTTCCTTTGGTTTTGGTAAATCTTACTTTGTTCGCACATTCTTAGTGTGTCTTTATTATATGTTTCAAACAACCAGTGATATAAAGCCATTTGAACCCCATGTCATGGAACTGGTTACATTTTATCAATGCCCTCCAATCAATCCAGAATTTCATCTCTGTTCCAGCCTCTTTTCTGACCCAAGACATTCTCCACCCTCACAGAGCAGTACCTCTCATAAAAATCAAGGCTTAGGCTTCAACAAAAAAGTATCTATATTTTACCTTTCCTTGTCTGACATTTTTGTCTGGGAAGAAAATACCACCTTACATCCTCATCAAGCCCAAATTTCATAATTAAATAAGGTATGCCTTTCAGAAATCAAAATTTGCTTGGTAAGCAGCAATTGATTCCTAACTTTAATAACAGAAAATGCTCTGAACCACTAATACTATTACCAGAACATTATCTGTGAATCTATTAAAAAAGGCCTAAAATTAGGTTCATCCAGAAAGTATGAAAGTAATTAGCTAATATTCACAGGGACTTCATTGCAGCACCTCCTGTCTGAAATATTTGCATTATATTTCTGTACCTTGCTGATTCACAATTTCATTTCAAGTTCCAGAAGAAAGGTTATCTTCTGTCCTGTATCTTATTTCCTCTACATGATGTCCTGAATTGCACTTGAAGCCTTGCTTAAGAATTTTTCTGAAGAAAGTTACTTCATTTGTTTTGGCACTTTTTCTTTGCAATTTTTCCAGTTGTCTTCATGCTTTCACTAATACTTTTAAAACATGGCTAAAGAGGATTCCATAATGCACTGTAGATGGCAAAGAGAGATCATATCCTATTAGATGATCATTCCTGCTGCTGGAGAGAAAGTATGAAGGATCCTGATTTCTTTCAGAATTTGGCTTCACCAGACCTAAAAAAAATCAAAATTCATTAGCCGTCCCCATGCAAAATGCACATGGAAGGCTGTGCTATTGGATTAACTAGGTTTCTTTCTCTGGCCTATTGTCAGTTATCTTTTCCTGCAGACCTACTGAAATCTCAGTGGTTCATATTTAACTCACTGCCAATATTCCTTTGCTGTACTGCATATCTCCTGCATGGAAAGGACAAGATTTTTCCCCATATTACGGTCATGTTCATAATTATAACTTCCTTTATATTGAAACTACTGTTTCTCCAGATGCCTTTGAGCTTGTCTACAGTGAGGGTACCCCACTGCAGTAGAGCAGACAGGCAACTTACTTCC
Source organism: Pampusana beccarii (assembly GCA_013399365.1). Classification (NCBI taxonomy): domain Eukaryota; kingdom Metazoa; phylum Chordata; class Aves; order Columbiformes; family Columbidae; genus Pampusana; species Pampusana beccarii. The sequence goes on along the minus strand of VWYH01005844.1, from coordinate 126,190 downwards.
CCAGCAAGGGTTCACAGACCTGCAGTCTTAACGTGCATACAGAAGGCACCTGCGCTGCCAGCTCCTAGCTGCTGAAAAGGGATATCCTGGGAACTCTCAGCTTTTTGAGAAGTAGCATTGTTTACCTGAACATGATCACTAGGAGCTAAAGAAAGGGTGATAAAGAACAAGCTGCAAAGTCGTTCAGAATGCGTGAACCTAAGATTGAAGAGAAGTCCTTGCTTCAGAATTTTAGTATCTTTTCTCACAGTGCAGTTCGTAGGACCTTTATCCCTCTTCAGTTTCAGCCCATACAAGAGACAAGCAAACATAACATTCTGCAGCAGTAGACCCTGGTTTATTCCTCTATTGACTCATCAATGGCCACCACCACCTCTCACATATTCACAGGAAACCCACTGTTTTCCTCAGTTTATGCTCCCCGTTGTCCCACTGAGCCATGGCAATTACATTTAGACTCAGAAAGGCCTCTAAGATAATCATACATCTCTCAGGCATGGTATCTGATCTAGTATCTGATCTCCTAGTCTCTTTGAATGGGAAGATTTTACTCACCAACTATTCAGCAACATGTTCTCTGTTCTAACTGGTACAAACATTTGATGGCAAAAATCTGGCAGTGATCTTTCCAAATTTCATTTGTAAAACAATCTCTATTCATTTGATTGACTGAAATGAGATGCTTTACAGAGTAAATATTATCATAAGTATGTTTGTGGGCTCTGTTTATGGTCTTCCTACTTCAGTGCAAAGAAAAACAGCTGAGAACAATAATTGGATAGAGAGCTGCAAAGCACCACAGTTTAATATAAAATGATAAGAACTAAACAATTCAGCTTTTGTAATAGTAAACATGTCTCTCTATCCTATTAAAATTCTTCAAAAGAGTGAATATAATGATAGATAAAAGCAAGCTAATGGACAAAATTAATTTGTTCTTTCCAAAAACTTTAAAAAACAAAATCTCCCAGAAGTGGCTCTTAGGAATAGTTGGAAATCATAGATGCCTGAGGGTGCATCCACATCAGAGTTTTAATTCAAATCACCCCCACTTTCTGTGCTTTGGGTTGCATTGTGAAGCCGCCTCAGAATTGACAAACAGGTTTCCTTTCAGACAAAGAGAGCTAAACCAGAAGATGCACGCCTAAAGCAGACCTGTCACACATCAAACGCTACCCAGTATTTAACCTCCAGACTGTATCAGAAGAGATATAGCTGAGTACAAACCCCCAAATTGCACGTACCACGTACTTGAGGGACTCCAACTGTTTTTGTCTCTAGACTTGCTCCTCCTGAGCTGCATGCTGGCTGATGCAGACCTTGCCTAGGGTTCACATTCACCAGGTGAAAGTTTCTGTACCGATTTATCTATCATAAGCTAGGATGTCCCTTTAGGGACAGTAAAAATTAACCTCATGTGACTAATCATCTGCCTCTCCTATGGTAAACTAAAATTCCTCAAAGGAACTTAATATACATGGAGAACTGAAATATGTTACGGAGGTTGCTGTAAGGAAGCTGGTGGTGGGAAAAGACATAGAGGGCCTGGTGCGCCAGTGGAGTGGAAGGACTCACCAGTAGTTAATGGGCAATGGGGCAGATGGCGGGGCTAAGAGGATTTGGGCAGACCCTGGGGGATGAAGGTCAAACTGAGATGGAGCAGTGGAGCTTTCTTCAGGTGTCTATGAAACAGAGATTAGCGCTGCTTGTCTTTTGGCAAACTCTTGCCCCTTTCTCAGCCACAGAGCAGAGGAGGAGGAGGAGGCAGGAATTTGCTGTCTGTGCAGCACACACTCCTCTCACAAACAACCCTTGTGCCCTCTGGCATTGGCAAAGCTGTTGGCTCTGCTACTGCTGGCTACTGCCTGCTCTGCCTGCACTGCAAGTTGGCCCTGTCTGTCTTGAACGATACCAGCCAAAGAACGAGGGTCTTCACTGGGGCATCAGTTTACAAGCTGCTTTGCCAGCTTCACTGACTGAGACAGGCTCTGATAGTGCCTGTTATGATTCTCCTGTGCCTGCACGCATATCCTCTACAGCCTATATGTCTAATATTTTGTCTATATACAGCCTATAATGTCTAATAATACCAGGCTAATTACAAACGTCATAAATGACGAGTGTCCTGAGATACTTCACTGCAGTCAGATCACTCCTAACAGCAGCAGTAAATGTTAAAGGCAGAGAAAAATGTATGTAAGATCAACTAAGTCACTGAGTGCCTCCGAGACCAGGCTCTTCTTGTTCTCATACGGAAACCCTCCCTATGTTGTTTAATCATCATCCTTGCACTTTGTTGGCATCTAAATCTGTACACTTAAAATATGTTTCTCTTCAGCCGTTCTCAGCAAAACAACATGTTCTCAAAACTGCAGTCTTCTCTTAAACATTTCCCAGGTATTTTGTTGCTCTTTGAGTGTCCCCTACCCTGCAATACATCCTGGCCAGCAATCTAAAAATGCTATTCCAGGTACTGTTTGCATTGGTGCTTTTCTGCAACTCTCTCCTTCCTCTCTGATACGGCTCCTCTGTGTGCAGCATCAAATTACAATGTCCTTTTTCTACTGCCATATTGTATTGCAGTCATATGAATCTGTTATACGCATTTTGTCCCCTATCAATATTCTCTCCAAGGTCAGCATTAATAATCATCATCCTTTTCAACATTAGTTCTCCATAACAGACGTTAGCAACTGCCCACACATATAATGGTTCTTTGGGTCCCAGCCTCATGACTCTGTGCTTGTTCATAGAAAACATTTTACATAAACTCAGTAAACTCTCTCACTGCCTAGAGAGAGAAATAGAAGTTGAAACAGACCTATAAAAAACAAGTCAATTAACTTGTTTTGATGTGAATAACCAAGAGGCTTGGCTGAATGGCCCATGTCAGCATCTTTTGGGCATTTCCTGCACTTTGAGGTGTTATGACATCAATTATTTTTTGTTTATTGAATATCTCAAAAAATCAAGGCTTAAATCCAGCAGTAATGGCTTCAGCAGGGTTGCTCCAGTGAAAACAATGGCAGAACTTGCACCCAGGGTGCTGGGTTATGTCACCACATACTCTTTCTCACTTCTGCTCTATTTTTAATGTCTCCTCTTGCTGCCTTTTTCCTGAAGAAGCATAGCCAATTGCAAGAGACTTTGCTCTCATTTGGAAAAGCAAACCTGGCTGGTCTCCAAGAATTCTCATTTAAAGTTACCTGGAACATCGTTTTAAGCAGGAACTGCACATATTTACTGGTAGGCAACCCCATAATTTCATTCTCCACAGGAATCTTTGGATGCATACATTAATGGTATAAGCATGGAAAAAGAGTTATTCTGAACGAGAAGCCTGGTGCTTACGAAAGTGGTGTTTGGTACTTCAACTAAAACGGTCCTTTACAGAGAAAAAGAAATGCTGAAGCACTAAATAAAATAAGTATTCCAATCAGTCTTTAAAAAAAATAAATCATTGTTATCACTGTCACAAAATACCATGGGAGGGTAGGATTCGGTTTCATTCCCCAGCATGTTAAATCATAACTAGGCATGTGTGATTTAATACAACAGAGTGATTTCTTGATTTGTTTTTAATTGCCAGTATACACAGACTGCATTTTCAGCATGAGTTATTTTTATTTTAGATGAAAGAAAATGGGAATAATAGCAAAGTCTTCATGAGAAAATACTTTTCTGCAAAACATCGTATTGACTCAGTGGTGCAAAATGGGAGCTGCCTTTACAGAAAGCCAGGTTCAAGAATGTCTGGATACCCAGAAAAGGAAAGTAACTCCCTACAGGTCTAACTTCAGTGGGACTTAAACACATACTTTGTTTAAGCACATGCCTAAAAGTGTTCATAAATCAGGAGTTTATTTTCTATATACATACATACTATATATATATAAAAATCACTGTTCATTGTAGTGGATTCATGAATAAGAGAATTACTTGTAACGTGTCTAACATGGCTCCCACTACATGTTTATACACAAGTTTTATTCTGTATTTGCCCTATGGTTGAACGTAGCTTGTTAGGAGGGGAATTGGCATTTGTTCATTCTCAGCAATTCATCTGTATTAAAAGATTCACATTCTACTGTAACATTTTCATTTACATCCCCTTCAGGCCAATAAAAAGCATAATAATTTTCCCTCCTAGTAACTGCATGGCCATCAGCTTTAATTTCAGCACACTTTTCTCTTCCGAAACCTTTTTGTCTGGTAACAGCTGGTCAATATATTTCTTCATTATGCCCCCTTTTCCAAAAGTAGCTATGTCATGCTCCCAGTCATATACCTTCTTGACAACACCTTTGTTCTAATTGTTTCATCCCTTGTAATTTCATGCACATTCTACTGATGGATGCAGAATGTCTGGGAGGCATATATTATAGATTCTATTTCCTCTACCTTTTTCATCCAGTTCCTGTGCAAAATAAATCATATCTATAATAAATCATAAAGTCTAGAAAATCTTCAGCTAAAGGTACCAGGATGGTGGACTCTGATACAGAGTTTGTATTTGCAAATAAAATTCTACTTAATTTTTTCCAGTGCCCTTTCAACTGTATATACAAAAACCTTGTTTATCCATTTGATCCTGGGAAATAAGCAGCAGTTCTAATATGCTTTAGTGAACGTATCTGAAATTGTTTCAAAACAATTGTGGACTGTAACTAAACAATCTCTTTAGACAATCCAGAAACAACCAATAAACTCCATGAGTTTTTGCTATTCTGACCAGTCAACAAAACTATGTGCCGCCTTGAACACCTGAGACGAGCCCCAGCTACAGCTAACTACATGACTGATAAATCCTATCTCCAAAATCCAGATGTAATCTCTGTCTCAGTTATGTATCCTGTGATGAGGTGAAGGATTGGAGTCTCATTCATTTTCTGTCACTTTACCACTCAGAGCAATTATTAAAGTTACAAACCACATTCTCAGGAAGCAGCATATTTTCTGAAGCTGCTCTTTCAAAACCCTACTTATTAAAAGTAATTCTGCACACTAACCCATGACACTCTTTCAGTGCCCTCTCTTCCATGCTTTAGGAGTATTTGAACTCTCACAGTTCTGGACATAAATCCTGTGGCATATCTAGTTAAAGAAATACTAGGCTGCTGGCAGGTTCTGAAAACAGAAAAGTGTATTTAATGGACATGATAATATTTCGTAGAACCTACTAAATATTTTCATCTTTGTCAGTGGACTAGACCTTTTTTATTGCTCATGACAAATCAGTGATGATACTTTAATTAAGGCAAACAAGAGAAATAAAATTTCCATGAAAATGCTAAAAGGCTGTCCCATAGCCTAATCTGATGGGTCAGACACTCTCAGACAAAATCATACAGGCAAAAATTATACAAATAGCATTAGTAATTCTGGTTCCAGTTCAGTAAAGCTCTTTAGGACATACTTAATTTGTCTGCTTTTCTGAATCAGGGTCATAATTAAGATGTTCTTAATCACCTGCTTTATTTAGCGAAGGAAAACGTTTTTAAGACCAAATCAAATAGAGATTGTACCTAGAGTACTAATACAAATTAAGAAATGGAGTAAGGGATTGGTGAAAAAAGTGGAACATAAAATTTAAACCATTTTAGAAACAAATGTTAATATCTAATTGTCATTGAAATATTACAATACCTCAAAAAAAAAAAATATCCTTCTTCCTACTTGCCCCTCAGGTTAGCCATCATTAGTGTAATTGGCTGATTTTCTAAATGCACCTTCCTCAGGAGGAATATTAAGGCAGACGATCTTAAGGAGGCATGAGTGGCTTTCCAAATCATTTCAAGGGACACTCTCCACAAACACAGAGCAGCACAGAATGAAGATTAGGGACATCTGTACTAGATGCAAACTGTTGGTGGAGAGAAGGCAGCTGCTGCAAGGAGACAAAAGAACTAGGAACTCTGAAGGACCCATGAAAGTGAGGACAAAAACCATGGGGATCCAGAGGAAGTATTTAGTTGAGGCAGGAAACTGAGGTGGTCTTTGTCACGTTACTGTCACTGAACTGTCAGATTTCAGGCTGAAGGCCCCCTGAGGCCTTTTAGAGGCATAATGATGAGGGTGTATAAAGAAAACATCGAGGAAGAGTGTCAAAATCTTAGTGCAGCTACTTTGTTTCTGATGTCCAGGAAAGACAGATGGTAGCTGAAGTCTGTCAGTGCCCTCAATGTACCCAGGTGTTGTGCAAACCCTTCCCTGCCCAGTTCCTGGGGCTGACCTGTACTCGAGGCCAGCTACAATATGGTGTAGCAGTGTCACTTTGGGTCAGACTGTTGGGAAAGAGCTGTGAGAGGCTTCTGTGGGGACCTCCACCCCTTGCCTTGGGGTTGCATCAGGCTTAGGCCCTTCCTCTTGGCTGTTGCTTGAGAGGTGTCTGTGTTTTCTGCATGTTTGTGCCTAGATCCCAAAATCCTCTTCCCAAAACAGAAGACGACTAAAACACCATCCAACAGACTCTTCTACCTCCTTTCAAGACAAGTCTCCAGATGCAGTAGGTTAAGGAGAATGCTAAGACTGAGGGCTCATCTCTGCACGAGTGGAGAATTTCTTAACCTTTAGCTAGTGGCTAACCTGAATCCCACCAAATGAAGCTGGAATCATTCCTGTCAGTGGAGAAAGGTGTGGTGAGACAGAAGGCTAGAGACCATACCTCTTGAAATGTAGAGGAGAAAGCAGACCGTGAAAACAAGAACTTCTGTGTTTTAGTCTCTGGATGTGTTTTATGCATCTTATCCAAAACATAACTGAATATATATTTTAGTTCATTATTAGGGTATTAGGTGTGTGGTAGACACAAACATGGACACAATACCTGTTTGGATAACAGCCCACTCAGAGATTTTAAAACTGTTGAGTAGCTACCTGTTAACCACCCCCATCTCCCATTTATTTGATCCTTGAAAATATTTACCTTACTCTGTAACCCAAACTCCCTTCTAGTCAATGAAACTATCGGCTACATAAACTTTTGAAAAACAGCTCCAAAGTTTTTTCTACCAAAAAAAAAATCCCAACCTGATTTGTTTGGTGACATCTATTCTCTATAAACTTGCTTTGATTCTCTGTTTATGGATCTGTTCCCTTCTAGAAATATAGGATGCATCTGCTTGCTTGGTTGTAAAGGGCTTCTGCATGATAAATCATTCTCATATATGCCTGTCCCACATACGAACTGCCTTGCAGAGCTATATCATAAATTGGCGTAACACTCTAGATCAGCAGCTGCAAGTTTGGGTCTGACCAGGAGCTTCTCAACACTTGATACCTTGGCCTCTGTAATGCTTTTTGTTTGAAAGCAAATTTCTGAACTCCTATTCCTGAACTCTTTGGGCATTTTTCTCTTTGCATTTCAAAATACACTATTCTGCCAGGATGTTTTTCTACCTCATTTACTTACTTTGTTCTTTGAGTACAACTCTGAATTTTGTTCCCTGATAAAATCTTGTATTCATCAATTCTCAGCCAAAACCCTACCATATTTGTACAAATATTTACATTGACTTCAGGAGGTCCTGAAATAAGTCCTAGGCAACATGGCTAGCAATTTCTCCTGTCCCCATAAATTCGGCAGTGTCCCTCTACAGGGCTTTTGCTCTGTATCTTTCTTGCTAACTTTAGTATTTTTATTTTATTTTGTCAGTATCACTCTTCCAGCTCTGCCAAGAATGGTTTACAGCCCCCCCATTAGTTTCAAACATATCTTTTAATTTCAAGATGGATGCAGATAAACTGTAACATGGAGGTGTGGAGCTCCTCTTCCATTTAGTGCTTTCAAAGCTCTGAGGAACTTCCTTTGGTAGTGTCTGACAGAGTTGCCTAGGTGCTTTCCACTACAGTTATTTTTTGTGGAATAGTTGGTTTTGGCTGATAAAGTCTTTGTTTTCAGAGAAAAGGAACAGAAAAAGGGAAAAAAAAACCCAAACAAACAAACTGAAATATGTAAAATGCCATATTTAAGCCAGTAAACTGGCTCCAAATAATTAAGAGGTGAGACAATTATTTCTCAAAAAAATAAAATGACAGTGATCACTGCATTCTGATCATAAATTCCCATGTCCATGGAACTGTCTTTGGCCCAGGTGCCTAAAAAAAAGAGTGTGTTAGCTGAAACAGAAAAACAAGTCCTTGAAGTGCCCAAGAGTGTGACTAAAAGGCTTCCATGTTTTACAATGGACTCAAAGGGAAAGAAAACAAAGATATATCAGGAAAACCGGCACAAGGTGTGGTTAATTCTAGTGGCATTCACAGCAGTTTAGCTCTTGGGCGCTTTGGTGAACCGTACAAAATGCTGGCAGTGTACGCAGCTTTGTTGTAGGCTGTGCCCAGAAACACCTTCAAGGATCAAGATTAAACAGCACTGAGAGCAAAGCAGAATATTTTCATTGGCAGATAACACATAGCATTAGTTTTTTTAAAAGGCAAGTAAACTGGAAGTTAGTTAATTTCCCAGGTTTTAGAAGTGGTAAAGGAAAGACTTCTGCTGAGTTTCAGCTACTTATAGCCAACGGCACCCAAAAAACTTCAGCCTCGCCTACAAGAGAATTGCCGCTACAAATTTACACTTTGAATTTACTAATATAAATATAAAGCATTCATGCAGTTCATCTGCCATGTGTGCCATGTAGCTGTGCTGTCAATTTTGTCTGCGGCAGGGATTAGACTGGGACGCCTCCACAAGCAGCTCTGATCTCTCAACTCACACAAAGCTGTATGCAGCTTACTATTAATACTCGAGCAAGCCACGTTTTACCCCTATTTATCACAGCGTGGTTCAGCCAGGAATTGCAGGTTTCAATAAAAATGAATAATTTTACCAGTAAGCAACACAAACTTGAGATGCCCTTCACCAGCCTCAAAATATCTTGTTTTCTTGGATTGTGTCCATAGCCTGTATGTCAATGGTAGCTGTAGCCTAGCTGAAGTGACTCAGTCGGATTCGAGGCATAAAATGCGGATTTTAATATAGATATTCGTGCTGAATCTAAGATTACTTCATTTTCATATAAAGTTGTGGCACTCTGGGTGTAGCCAGGAGCCAGGTCTGATCACTTTTGCAGCACTGCGCTCCCTAAGGGACCCCTGGGGATATAAATTTTAAAACCAGGGCCTACCCTGTGTGTCAAGAGACTTTGCTAAAAAAAAAAAAAAACAAAAAAAACTAGAAGAGACTAGAAATAAACTAGCGTAGCTGGTGGAAAAATCCTGAACTTGGCAGAGGCCGGAGCCTGGAGCTCTCAGCCTCCCAACCCAGCAAAACAAACCGCTGATAACACCGAGGCGGGCTGTGAGAGCCGCTGTTCAAAGGGAGCTGTGTCTCTCCCAAGGTCAGCTATTTGAGGTACAATAAACAGGAAAATATGGTGCTGCCCGACCCCGCCCCACAAACCCCGGGCGGTTGCCACGGCGACACCGCCCGCGCGCCCCCGGGCGCCGCGTGCCCCGGCCGTTGGCGGCGGCCGTTGGGCG